>CM062810.1:904654966-905143463 GCA_031772625.1 Pinus tabuliformis | reverse complement strand
AAAACCATTCCTCACTTGCAATCTTTCACTTCCCCAATTCACATTGACTTCTAACCCTATTATCTAACTCCCTAAGTGCTCCTCTTCCCCTACTATTATAGCATTATTGTGAAAAACCAAAAAAAATGTAAATACCCCCCTTGGGCATTATAGCCATATATTTAAAGTTCGGCAAACGTTACAGAATCAAAAGGGTTTCATGTATTTAGTTCATACTATAATGGGGGATTAAATTAACATTTGGTTGGTTTAATAACCCTTATCCACCTTATAAACTGCAATGTCGTATTCTCCCCGCTTATTATGTGAATTTTGAAAAAACCCACTCTAAGCCGTTTTTCCAATGTTTACATTGCGGCGCGCTTCACCAAAAAACAAAAATATTTAAAAAAAAAAACCCACGGGTCCCGCCGTATCGCGCTGACATATTCGCCCGGCCCATCTCCGTCGGATCCGGGCCCTCCCATCCGCGGTCCACGGCGATTTCGGACCTCCCCCGATCGCCGTCTTTACCGCCCGAAATCTGTCAGAGGGTGACGTAGGGCCTGGGACGCGTGCCCATTTGTTACTGGATCGGGCGGCCTCTGACCATTACCGGGCCCGTACCTTAAGCGGTCCGATAATACCGCTAACCACCCTTTGTTACCGCTCTCCCTTTCGCTCCACGTCATTGCCGCATCAGCGTTACGTCAGCTTCCATTCCGCCATTTTTCCGACCTGTCCGCCACGTCGCTCGTCCATGTCGACCCAATCACCAGTTGACACGTCATTCCTCCGTACCCGACCGGACCAATGATGTCATGCTGACGTCATCCATCAAAAAGGCGCCAAATACCAATTTTTCCATATTATCGCGCAAAAATCGTTTTTTTTTTCCCATTTTCTTACCAAACGCGCACTGTATTTCCTGCATGCCGTTTACGTCGTCTGTCCGCCAACTCCAAAGTTTGCTCCACTAGCTGCCAGCGTATGAGTTCAATCAACCTTCAACACCGTCGGCCACACAGTCCCCAGGTATTTATCAATTCCCTCTACATACCCTGGTCCTTCCAAGTTCACTGTATTAACAAGAGAAAAGGAAAAAGCATAAGAACTGCTAAAAAATTCCTAAGCAGGAAGAACCTCCATCTCCCACTTTAATCCCCAAATTCACTTGTAGGGGCTCCCATTGTTCAAAATTTACCAAGCTCCACAGCTTCTTGCGCATTTGCGACTTAAAGCCATTAGCAGACAAATTCCACTGTAAAAGCAGCACTCAGTCCCAGCATTGGCTCTTTTAACCTCTCTCAGCAGCATTTTAACTCTGTTTCACCCCAATTTACCCGTGTTCTCTCTGCAAATTGCCTTATCCATCGAAATTCACTGCTCTGTGTTACCTTTTTCAGAAAGTCAAGTTCAATACAACTCCAAATAACAGTTAAACAATGGAGACCCCTGTGGCGTTGAATATTGCACCTCTGAATGCCCCACATAAAGACCTGGAATGGTTGGCCCTTGCTGACAGAGATTATCAAATGAAAGAAACAGTTGAACTATGTAACAAATATCACATAGAAACCGTTTGTGAGCTAAAGAAAAAACACAGAGATGGTACTGACATCTTGGGAATCTGGAAGTCCCACTTACCAATCTATTATCTCCCTCAGGTGAATGATTTCCCTGATTTGATTCACCAATGCTGCACAAGTTATGACCCAATCAAAGGGCTGTTCTGAGTCCTTCAGGCTCTGTATTATTCCATATCACTCCTGAAGCCATCAACCAAATGCTACAGTTTCAATCTGCAAAGCCACTGACTCCTCTTTCTATGCAACTTTTGCTGGAGCAAGGTGCCAAGTTGTCCAACTCACAAATTACAAGAATTGGCCAATTGTTCATGCTCCCAGATTTCCAGCCCCGGCAACCTCCCCCTTATCTACATGTCTGGTTCAATGACATAGGGAGACTACTAGTAGACATGATATCCTCCATCTTAGGATTCAAAACCAGTGAGTTTGTGGATGAGACAACCTTGGTAATGCTATCCATGTTCACTCCAGGACAGCCCCCTGCTGTCCAGTATGACTATGCTACATTTATAGCCGACAAGATTTCATGAAACCTGGAGAGAGAGAGAGGTATTCAAATACACCTCCTATATATATCATCTGCTATTGTACAATCAGCCTGATAGCTTTCCTGTTTTCCTCAAGAAGTTAGATGCAAAGGGAAACAGAAGATCTGTAATGTTCTGGACATCAGTCTGTCATCATATTCATTACTCACCATACAACTACTGTGAGTTCATTGACCTGTTCATTCATCCAGCCTTGTCCCTGCTGCAGAGTTCCCCTCCTCCTAGACTCATCGATGATATGCAGAAAATCCTCCAGCTTTCAAAGAACTATAGCATTGGAGATTGGTACTTCTACCAAGACCACACAGTGATCAGAATATATGGCTGTGAGCTAGCCCCATACAGACTGCCAAAGTACGTTCCCATGAGACTTTTTGCATTAGAATACTTTCGGCAGTTTGGCAATGCAGACATGATCCACTTTCATAGCAGAAATAAGAAAGCACAGCTGAAAATTAAGCACCAGTTGGGTCCATTTATCTTTAACAAGAGGGAAGAAGCTTGGGAAGAGGCAGACAAAATTCTAAAAAGCCTCCTTCTCAAGACAAGCTTCTATTGGGCACCATATGACCCTAACCATTTCATAAGCCTCAGAAGAATCAAGTATAGGCTTGCTACCTATGATCACTTTAGCATTCCAGAAATTGAAAAACATGCTAACCAACTAGAGTGGAGAGAAGGCACATTAGTGGAGGATTATTCTGAAGAGGAATTAGCAGAAAGAGCCATTAAGAATTTAGAAAAAGCAGTTGACTTGGAATATTTTGGACAGGTTTGGTCTTCAGCCCCTCAGCATCTTGGAGAAACTGCCTCATCGTCCACTGTTCCCCAGCAGTCTGCCAAAGCAACTGATCAAGCAGCAAACATGGCTAAAGGCAAAGCAGTACAACAAGAGGAGTCACCTCCTAATTTAGAGCAGCAAGTAGAACAGCAAGAAGGCATGGCTAAGGCACCTACCTCCACAGAGCAGCAAACACAAGAGCAAATCCCTCCAAGGCAGGAGGTAACAGTTGAGTCTACAGTTTTACAAACACCAACTAATGAGGAAAAGAGATAGGCAAGAGGATACTCCTCCTACTACTTCAACGGATCAGCAAGGTGAGAAAAGACAAAGGCTAAATCCCTTTTCGGAGGAGGAAATGCCGGAAAGACCAACCGATACTATGCTCCCTCCTAGCATTGAAACATCGGCCAGCTCCTTGCAGCAAGAACAAGAGAGGCCACATGGGGCAGAGGTAAGTTCTTCAAGGCAGCGGTCCAAGGCGGACGGACTCTAGCATCAAGAAGCAGTTCATAGACATCAAGAAAAGAAATGAGCCTCTCAAATACCAGATCTACAATCAACTCTTAAAGATGGCACCAACTAATCAGCAGAGGCTAATGTCGGCTTATGATATTCAAGAACAAAAAATGACTCTCAGTCATTTTAGGCCTACTATGCATCAACCTCAATCAGCTGCTGACTATATCAGAACCAATTTGGAGATTTTCGCCAAAGACATCCACCCCATGGACCAGATCGAGCTACACAGGCAAACAGGGGAGATGCTCTATTCCACATTGGCTGATAAAACTCTATTAGCACACCAATTGCAAAATTCTCTACACAATACTACTGCTCAGCTAGAATTAGAAAAGGCATCATCTCAAGCCAAGGACAACAAAATCAAGTCCTTGGAAGAAATTATTATAGAGCTGGGACATGATCCAAAGGACCCTAAGGGTGTGCAGGCACTATTGAAGAAAAGAGATGAAGACATAGCAGCTCTGAGAAAGCATATCAAGCTGCCAGCTACCCTTCACCCTCAGACTGGAGAGGTTGCAGAACAAAAGAAGGATCAGGATGTGGTTGCTTTACTCTTGAGTTTATATAAGAGATTGATGGAGACAGAGGGTGCATTGGAGGTAGCATTAAAAACAAAACAAGGTGAAGTACCAACTCAGCCAGCACAGACATCTGCATCCACTGAAGGTGTGCCACTTGCAACTACTGCAGCAGGTCCTCCCACCGGACAAACATCAGAGGCAGGCCCTTCAGGCTCAGCACCAGCTACAGAAGTGACAGCACCAACAACAACATCAGAACAGGTGCCCAGCCTCAGCATGCAGAATATGATGAAGGAGCTTGAAGCACTAGAAGTACAGATGGCTGAACTGAATGAGACTAAAGAAAAATTGGCTGCTATTGAAGAAAAATATGATAAATCAAAGCAGAGCATAGCTGAAAGAACAAGAGAGGTAAGGGCTCTTGAAAAAAGAATAAAGGAACTAGAAAAAGAGCTTACTCTTGATAAGGTTATAATTGAAGTTAAGAAAATCCTATGGGCCAACATTGGTCAATCCATTACAGACCAATGGCAGTATATTGAAACTATCCATGAGCATATGGATCTCCTAGGCAGGGCCCAATCAGAAAATCAGAGAGCCAGGGCATCTCTAGGGAATATGCCTGAAATAGCCAACAGAATGATTAATGTCCTTAACAATCGCACTGGCCCCCAGCTGGCAGGAATGGGTATCACCAGTAGAACTGATACTATTTTACTAATAAAGAGGGTGCTTACCTTAAGAAATTATGTGCAGACATTGGACAGAAGGTGTCAAGAAATGCAGGCAGAGGTGAATAAATTTATTGAAAAAATCACAGCATTGCATAACAGAGGTCTTCCCAGCTTGGTAACTAGTGCAGGAAGGTTACTATCACATGAGCACTATGCCAAAAGGGTCAATAGCTATGCCACAAACCAGATCACTGCATCAGCAAGTGCCCCAGAGGAAACAGGGCCTCCATCTGGGCAGAGTCTCTATGACAAGCTAGAAAATTTATTCTTTATTATGAATGAGATTAAACATCTTTTTGAAGTGCCTCCAAACTATTACAAATACACTGAGGCAGATGAGACCTTAGGTAAAATCCTGAGACACCAATTGCCTACGCAGGAATGGTGGATGGGCATGATACAAACTTTGCTGTGAAGAAACAGGTTTATTTACCAGGTTTGTGTGTATCGATCACAAGTCAGCATTTTCAGAATATTGATATAGTTGCTCTGACTGGGAAAGGAGCGGAAAAGGCCAACTCAGCAATCAAATTTGGCGACCAAAGCAGGACCTACAAATGCAGATGACGGGGCTAAGGCAGCCGCACCATGACAAGGCAGTAAAAGGCAGATTTCTCAAAATCAATGCAAAGCACTCGGCCGACCCCGGTTGCCTCCAAAAGTCAAAGGATTTCTGACAGAAGTGAACAGCCATTGATTATTCATTTAAAGTAGCAATAACTATTGCATCTACTATTTTTGAGAGTTGGTAAAGAAAGTTATTAAGCAAATGACTCATCGTTAAGATATTTTTGTAAAACAATTGTATATATATCCCCACGCATAAACTTGTTGGGGTTGTTGATTCTCTTCTGAAGAGCTATACTGTAATTTCAGACTTTCAATACAAGAAGCTGATGGAATTTCTGAAGTTCTGCGTTGTTTGAAGTGTTGTGATGAGATTGCTTGCTGCTGCAGGATTCCTACGTTATTTCATGTTACAATAAGTTTTCTGAACCGTGTCATTATGTTCTCTTCTCTTACATAATCCGCCTATGCTGTATATTTCTTAGTCTTAGCATTAGAGAAAAAGAATAGTTCAGGATTTGTTTATTGAACACCCTAAACTCAATCTCTGCTGTTAATCATGTCTTCTTCAGAATTAGTTATGAATGTGAAATTCTTAATTGCTCACATTTACACTGAATCTTTCATAGTAAATACTGTTCAGGAATTCTGAGTTGCTCCTGAGTAATATTTCATTTCTCCATATCACCAGCATAGTGAAAGATTCTTAGTTGCCTCTCACTGGCTGGTAACAGTCTATATTCCCAAATTTGAAGATTGTTTCATGAGTGCCCATCTGGCTCTGCAGTATCATCATTCTCACTAAATACCTCAAGCAACACATAATCACAGACTCCAATGCCCAATGGACTAAAACCCCCTGAACATTGCATTTCAGCTGTTAGAAGATATCATTCAACCAAACTTTAAACAAAATTCAGTGCATCATAACTAGCCTAAAACATTACAAAACAAAGCTAAATTCTAAAGAGAGAGCCCTCTCTGATTGCAGGTAGGCTAGAACCTGCGATCCAAAGATTGGTTTGTGGTTACCTCGGCCGTATTCCCTTGGGAGTCAAAGGGAACAACCTGAGTGTTAACATAATTGGCGACTCCACTGGGGATAGAACGAATTTTTCAACTGCTGTCTGCTTTAGATAGCGGTTCCAAAATTTAAGCAGTTCCTTGACCATTCTGAAAATATTCTTAAAAATACCAAAAACAAGTTCGGAAGCTGGCTCCTAAAAAGAGAACTAGGCATACCAGGTCAAATCCTGACCCAAATCCTCCACCTGTTTTCGATAATCCTAATTTGATTCCCAAGACTCTTAGGAACCAAAAGGAACCAGAAGAATTTGCTGAGTCCAGCCCTGAGGCAGTTCAACAAAGTTATATCCCAACCCCTGCTAAACCATCGGTTCATCCTCACATAACCCAGTCTTCCCCCTCTTCCTCATCCACTTCCCAAAATATACTATTCACACCTCCACCCAATACACAAACTGCTATTGTTGTCCCTGTTGTTCCAGTTGTTCCCCTTCTACCTGTTGTCCCATTGATCCCTGCAAATATGGCTAATCGTTATGCCCCCCTTCAGCTACCTGCTAATCCTGGGGCCATGCCTCAGGACTACCAAAGTAAGATCACTTATTTTGATGGAACCAATACATACACTGCCTTACAACATACCAAGAAAATGCAAGATTACTTTGAAAACTATGAAATAGACGATGATGATGTGAGAATGAAAATTTTTGTCCAAAGTTTAACAGGTGAAGTAAGAACTTGGTTCAGAGCACTTGCTGCAAATTCCATAGCTGATTCGGGCGCTCTTTATCAATCCTTCCTGAACAGATGGGAAAAGAAAAAGGATCCTCTACACATTTTATCTGAGTATGACACCATAAGGAGAGGCCCACAAGAAACTGTCCTAGATTATTGTACCAGATTCAACACTGTTTATAATGCCATTCCTCAAAATCTTAGGCCTCCACCTGATTTAGCCTTAATCAAATTTCCAGATGGGTTTGATGCTGATATGGCATATCAACTAAGGGAAAGAGCCCCTGCAACCCTGGCAGACATGCAAAACATAGTTGTAAGTGTAGAGGCAAATCTGATTGCCAAAAGAAATCGGGCAAGAGCTGAAAGAAGAACCACTTTTAAGGAAGAACCCTCAGCATTTGAGCAAAAGCTAGATGCAATCATCAAAGGTATGGACAGACTTGGGGACAGGGTAGAAACCATAGAAAGAAAATCATCATGGGAAGGTCAACCAAGCACTGCTAGAAATCCAAATTTTAGAAAGAATCAAAATCCAAATGTTGGAAGGACTGATCTTGACCAGCACATTAGACCTCCTTTCCAAGAAAATTATGTTGAGGCCTCAACATCTAACGAACCAACTGAGGAGCCTCACATCAACCTAATGGGTTTAGACAGTGAACATCAGGTCTTTTTAACACAAGAAGATCAAGAGGTTTATAATGACAATCAATTTCACACTAAGTCAGGAGAATCATTTGATTTTAGAGAAGGTTATGATGCAGCAGTCTATGAGGTACACAAACAGTATAAACTAAGGAGTAGAACTATAGATGTACCTGAACCTCTTAAACCAAGGGACAGTAAGCAGCCAAAAAATACCAATGACAAGACTGTTCTTCCAGAATCCGCTGGCAACTCAAACCCACATACCACAGAAGTCACTGTGGAGGATATCTCAGAACAACAGCCCTCTGAAAACCAGCCAGCCCCACTCCATCCTTCAAAGGCAAGGGCAGATACCACCCCGGAAAACAAATATGGTACCAATTTCACTCAAAATCATACCAACCATGAAGAAAGGACCACTGACAACCCAGCCGAAAAGGAAAAACCTGCTGCACTTAATGCCAAGATTCAAATAGAAAAGCCCTTTAACTTGGAAACATAAATAAGTAAGCTAAAGATATCAGTCCCCCTTTCTGAATTGGCCAAACATCAAGTGTACAGACAGCAGATTAATAGGTCACTCCAAATATCAGACAATAAAGATGCTATGAATGTCCTAGATGATCAACCGGAGTTACTGTTTGGTCCTGAGGTTAACGGAAAAACAACAAATGGAGGGGTTCCACCCTTCTATATCGGTTTAAACATTCATGATAAGGTTCTACACAATGCAATGTTTGATTCCAGGGCCTCACACAACTTAATGCCCAAATCTGTAATGGAAAAACTCGACTTAGACATCACAAGACCTTATAAAGATCTATTCTCATTTGATTCAAGCCAAGTCAGGTGCTTAGGCTTGATTAAAGATTTATGTGTCTCCCTGGTCCAATACCCAACCAAAACAATTTTGATGGATGTAGTAGTAGCTGACATACCTCCTAAGTATGGTATGCTCTTGTCCAGATCCTGGGGGGCCAAACTCCAAGGATCTTTGCAATTAGACATGTCCTATGCTACCATTTCAGTCTTCGGACAGCCAAAGAGATTATACCGCGAAACATTAATGAAATATGTGGTAAGCAGTCAAGAGAAGCCCCAAAACTTCCCAATCTATTCAATACACTCTGACATGGATTCATTTATTCTCTATAATGTTGACATCTGCAGCAAGGCTTATTTTGAACTATTAATGGCAGCAGAGACAGAGGAATTAAATGAACAATTTGCCCCCCAAGACCAAAGGACTTTAGGCATAACTGATATAACGAAGGAGCATGATGTATCAAGCAACTTGCAAGAAACCAATCTGCCCATGATCCAACTTTCTAAAGATCTCAATCCAAATCTTGATCATGAAACCTTATGGTACTTAGAATTTGATGGTTCTGTAAACAAGTTAGGAGCTGGAGCAGGAGTCTGGATCCACAATATGCACAATGACCAGGCCGAGGGTCATGCATATAGGTTAAACTTTCGATGCACAAACAATATGGCTGAGTATGAGGCCCTTTTTTAGGTCTCAAACTCATAAAAAATTTGGGTGCAACCAAAGTTTCAATCTTAGGAGATTCAGATCTGATCATACAACAGATGAAAGGAAACTTTACCACAAATGATCTAAGGTTGAGAGCATATAAGGGAGCAGCTATCCAGGTACTTGATACCTTCTCAGAATCCCAATTAACTAAAATTTCTAGAGAGCTCAATCTACATGCTCATAGCTTGGCAACCTTCGCCAGCACTTGCAAGCTGCCTTTCAAACCCAATCACACTTTCACTGCTGAAATCAAACATAGACCTGCAGTTCCGGACAACATCAAGAATTGGCAAGTCTTTGAGAGTGACACACAGATAAATAACTTCCTCACTCTAAAAGAGGAATTCTCCGGCATTAACATTGATTCAACCACTAGAGATGATCAACAACAGGCACACACAATTACACATAATATATCAGCTGAAACAGCTAATCTGGTTTTGCATCCTACCACCTTTAACAATGAAAGTATTCAAAATTTGAGGCAAATAGATGAAGATGAACTGGCTGAAACAGAAGCAGAGGTAATTGAGTTAAAAGATAATTTTCTGCCCACAGGTCTAACCGCTTTGGAGGATCTGTTTGATTCAAATGATATCTCAAAAAAACCAAAAATGCAACCGCTAAATGCTGAAATTGAAGATTGTAACATTGGAACTACAGAAAATCCCAAAATGATAAAATTATCTAAAGCATTACCACCTGATCAGAAATTGAAATACATTGAGTTATTTAAAGAGTTCCAAGATGTCTTTGCCTGGAGCTATGAGGACCTCAAATCCTATGATACCTCAGTCATCCAGCACACCATACCTTTAAAAGAAAACCAAAAACCTTTCAAACAAAAACTTAGAAGAGTGAACCCTGTGCTCCTTCCTCTCATTGAAAAAGAAGTGAAACGTATGTATGAAGCAGGAATCATTGCTCCAATCAGGTTCTCAGAATGGATTTCAAACCTAGTGCCTACTAGGAAAAAGACGGGAGAGATCAGACTGTGTGTTGACCTAAGAAATTTGAATAAAGTCTCTCTCAAAGACCATTACCCCTTACCAAAAATGGATCATATCCTACAAAGGGTAGTGGGAGCCTCTAGGATCTCATTATTAGATGGATTCTCTGGATTCAATCAGATTCTAGTACACCCGGATGATCAAGACAAAACTGCCTTCACAACACCTTGGGGAACTTTCAAATATGTCAAAATGCCTTTTGGGCTTAAGAATGTAGGGGCCACCTTCCAAAGAGCAATGGATATAGCCTTCGCCAAGGAAATCCATGATTTTCTGGTGGTCTACCTGGATGATCTTACTGCCTTTTCAAAATCAGACCAAGAACACTTAGAACACTTGAGGCAGGTTTTCACAATTTGTGGAAAATATGGCATATCTTTAAATCCAAAGAAATCGATGTTCGGCCTGGAGGAAGGTAAACTCCTAGGGCATATAATCTCAAAAGATGGTATTAGGATCGATCCGGACAAAATTCAAGCTATCCTACAAGTACCTCATCCGAGAAACATCAAAGAACTACAAGGCTTTCTAGGAAAAATTAACTTCTTGAGAAGGTTCATTCCTAATTTGGCTGAGCTCACAAGACTGTTAAACAATATGTTGAAAAAGGATTCCAAGGTCAAATGGACCATGGAAGCTAGACAAGCCTTTGAGGATATCAAAAGAGCATTGACAAACACACCCGTCCTAACAAGCCCTAGGTTTGATAGAGATTTCATCATTTTTCTTTTGCATATGAGCATACAATTGCTATTGTTCTGTTACAAAAAGATGACCAAGGCTGTGAAAACCCCATTGCATTCTTTAGCAGAGCCCTTAGAGATGCCCCCTTAAAGTATCAGATTATGGAAAAACAAGCCTATGCATTGGTAAAAGCCATCAAAGACTTTAGAATCTATATCCTGTACTCTCATGTAACTTCCTACATCCCAAATGCAGTGGTTAAGGACATTTTAACCCAAGAAGGAATTGAAGGTAGGAGGGGCAAGTGGATTGCCAATATCTTAGAATATGACATGGAAATCAAGCCTACCAAACTGATAAAAGGACAAGGTCTAGCCAAGCTGATGACTGAAACCAATTTCCAAGCCCTTGACATTAATAAACCTGCAAGCTCCTCCAGGGTTGTCCAGAACTAAGAAAAGGTTCTTGAAAATGAAAGCATCAAAATTTTGTATTATTGACAATGTTTTGTTTTGGAGAAATCATGAAGGAATCTTACTTAATTGCTTAACATTGGATGAAACTGACAATGTCCTCAAGGAATTTCATGCAGTGACTGTGGAGGACACTTATACTGGAAGTCCACAACTCATAAAATCCTAAGGGCTGGATTTTATTGGCCTTCCTTGTTTACTGATGTGAGAAAATTTGTAATGTCTTGTCACAAATGTCAAATTTTTGAAGGCAAGAGAAAGCTGCTGCCTTTACCACTCAAACCTGTTTCAACTGAGAG
Organism: Pinus tabuliformis; assembly: GCA_031772625.1. Taxonomy (NCBI): domain Eukaryota; kingdom Viridiplantae; phylum Streptophyta; class Pinopsida; order Pinales; family Pinaceae; genus Pinus; species Pinus tabuliformis. Next base: position 905,131,801 of record CM062810.1, on the reverse strand, counting down.
ACCATTCCAGCAATGGGGTTTAGACTTTATTGGTGAAATTCACCCCCCATCCTCTGGCCAGCATAGGTGGATTTTGACTGCTACAGACTATTTCACCAAATGGATAGAAGTTGTCCCCTATAGGCAGGCCAATGACTCCATTATTATACAATTTCTGGAAACCAACATCTTGTCCAGGTTTGGCTGTCCAGACAAAATTATCACAGACAATGTCGCCGCTTTCAAGTAAAAAAAATGATCAACTTTTGCCACAAATATCATATGACCTTAGGTCATTCCACTGCTTACTATCCTCAAGGTAACGACCTAGCTGAGTCTTCCAATAAAAGCCTCATCAACATCATCAAGAAAGTTTTGGAGGAAAATAAAAAGAATTGGCATAAGAAGTTGGTGAATGCAATGTGGGCAGACAGACTGACCACCAAGATGTCCATTGGTACAAGTCCATATGAACTAGTTTATGGAATGGAAGCAAGGTTTCCTTCATCTTTAGGTATTCCTGTAATCAAGTTGCTGCAAGAAATACAAGCTGAGCCCAATGACATTCAAAGAAGGATCAATCAAACAATCCACCTACAGCAAACAAGAGAGGAAGTCTATCAAAGAACCCAAGTACTGCAAGAAAAGCTCAAAAGAGTATTTGACAAAAGAACCAAAGCTGAAGACTTCTTTATAGGAAACAAAGTGCTGAGATGGGATTCCAGGAGGGAGGACAAAGGAAAACATGGTAAATTTGACTTCTTGTGGAAGGGGCCTTATGTAATTTATGTTGTACAAGGTGATAACACCTATTTTCTAAAGAGTTTGGATGGCTCAAACACTGAGGAAAGCCCAGTCAATGGGAGGATGCTCCAGAATTATTTTGACCCCCTTTGATCAAGCACTGCTCAATCGTATATTGTACATAAATATTTGTATTTTCAGTGTGTTTATTTACAGCGGATAGATGGAGGTCCAAGTGAAGTAGATTTTGAGAAAGACTAAGCAAGAGAAGGTACTTCGGAACTATCTAGGTGATGAGAAACACTCAGAGGAGCAAGACTGCAAAAAGAATGGAAAAACAAGGCGGTCTGACCTGCTGATCTTGACTTTTCATCTGGAAAAGTCATCCCCAAGTGGAGCCACTGTTAGCCTCCTATACCAATAGGGTTTCATTTTTCATGATTGACAGTAGGAGTGCCAAAAATGTTCATCTTTGATGAAACAAAGGTTCCATTTTTTGTGAAAGAAACAAACAGTTAAAACATTTTAAGAGGGTATGCCTTAAAATAATAATCAAAAGGCAAGAAAACGAATTGGTCAGAAAAAATAATTGAAATGAACCCCAAAGAAAGACCAGGAAAGTGGCCAACCCAAATGCCACTGCTACCTTGATGGATGGCTCAACAGTTCAAACTGGGCCATGCCATGTTTTAAATTGCCTGTTCTAGACTAGAGAATGAATACCTGTTCAAACAGTTCAAGCTTGACAGATGAGTAGCTGGATAGAGAAAGGAAGGAGCCCATCAGCTTAATCTGGGCCCTTGGAAGATATAAGGGTAGATTTAGATAGGAGGGCAGCAAAAAGAAAAGAGCATATGAGGGTTTGCAAGTCTAAGTGCACCCTCCCTAAAGTAACAAAAAATGCTAGGTACTAAGCTGGGTAGGTAGCCAGAAGTTGCATAAGCTTGATTCTATTCAGTTTTGGCCTTGATCAAGAAGGCACATATTAGCATTTGCAAAGGTATCTATGCAGCATTTTGATGACAAAATATGGAAGCATGTCTAACTTCCCCTGTTTTCCTCAGAGACTCTCTTTCTAACATCCCCTTGAGGACTTTAGGACCTCCCTAAATAGTCCTTCTTGTATTTCTCCTTGGAAAAATTCATGACAAGTTTTGACCTTCTTCTCCGAAAAGAAGCCACATTTATGGTGTAAAACCATTCCTCACTTTCAATATTTCACATCCCCAATTCACATTGACTTCTAACCCTATTATCTAACTCCCTAAGTGCTCCTCTTCCCCTACTATTATAGAATTATTGTGAAAAAACCAAAAAAATATGTAAATACCCCCCTTGGGCATTATAGCCATATATTTAAAGTTCGGCAAACGTTACAGAATCAAAAGGGTTTCATGTATTTAGTTCATACTATAATTGGGGATTAAATTAACATTTGGTTGGTTTAATAACCCTTATCCACCTTATAAACTGCAATGTCGTATTCTCCCCGCTTATTATGTGAAATTTTGAAAAAACCCACTCTAAGTCGTTTTTCCAATGTTTACATTGCGGCGCGCTTCACCAAAAAACAGAAAATATTTATAAAAAAAACCCGCCGGGTCCCGCCGTATCGCGCTGACATATTCGCGGCCCGTCATCCGTCGGATCCAGGCCCTCCCATCCGACGGTCCACGGCGATTTCGGACCTCCCCCGATCGCCGTCTTTACTGCCCGAAATCTGTCAGAGGGTGACGTAGGGCCTGGGACGCGTGCCCATTTGTTATTGGATCGAGCGGCCTCTGACCATTACCGGGCCCGTACCTTAAGCGGTCCGATAATACTGCTAACCACCCTTTGTTACCGCTCTCCCTTTCCGCTCCGTGTCATTGCCGCATCAGCATTACGTCAGCTTCCATTCCGCCATTTTTCCGACCTGTCCGCCACGTCGCTCGTCCATGTCGACCTAATCACCAGTTGACACGTCATTCCTCCGTACCCGACCGGACCAATAACATCATGCTGACGTCATCCATCAAAAAGGCGCCAAATACCAATTTTTCCATATTATCACGCAAAAATCATTTTTTTCCCATTTTCTTAGCAAACGCGCACCGTATTTCCTGCATGCCGTTTACGTCGTCTGTCCGCCAACTCCAAAGTTTTCTCCCTAGCTACCGGCGTCGTGAGTTCAATCAACCTTCAACACCGTCGGCCACACAGTCCCCAGGTATTTATCAATTCCCTCTTCATACCCTGGTCCTTCCAAGTTCACTGTATTAAACGAGAGAAAAGAAAAGAGCATAAGAACTGCTAAAAAATTCCTAAGCAGGGAGAACCTCCATCTCCCACTTTAAGCCCCAAATTCACTTGTAGGGGCTCCCATTGTTCAAAATTTACCAAGCTCCCACAGCTTCTTGCGCATTTGCGACTTAAAGCCATTAGCAGACAAATTCCACTGTAAAAGCAGCACTCAGTCCCAGCATTGGCTCTTTTAACCTCTCTCAGCAACATTTTAACTCTATTTCACCCCAATTCACCCGTGTTCTCTCTGTAAATTGCCTTATCCATCGAAATTCACTGCTCTATGTTACCTTTTTCAGAAAGTCAAGTTCAATACAACTCCAAATAACAGTTAAACAATGGAGACCCCTGTGGCGTTGAATATTGCACCTCTGAATGCCCCACATAAAGACCTAGAATGGTTGGCCCTTGCTGACAGAGATTATCAAATGAAAGAAACAGTTGAACTATGTAACAAATATCACATAGAAACCGTTTGTGAGCTAAAGAAAAAAAAACAGAGATGGTACTGACATCTTGGGAATCTGGAAGTCCCACTTACCAATCTATTATCTCCCTCAGGTGAATGATTTCCCTGATTTGATTCACCAATGCTGCACAAGTTATGACCCCAATCAAAGGGCTGTTCTGAGTCCTTCAGGCTCTGTATTATTCCATATCACTCCTGAAGCCATCAACCAAATGCTATAGTTTCAATCTGCAAAGCCACTGACTCCTCTTTCTATGCAACTTTTGCTGGAGCAAGGTGCCAAGCTGTCCAACTCACAAATTACAAGAATTGGCCAATTGTTCATGCTCCCAGATTTCCAGCCCCGGCAGCCTCCCCCTTATCTACATGTCTGGTTCAATGACATAGGGAGACTGCTAGTAGACATGATATCCTCCATCTTAGGATTCAAAACCAGTGAGTTTGTGGATGAGACAACCTTGGTAATGCTATCCATGTTCACTCCAGGATAGCCCCCTGCTGTCCAGTATGACTATGCTACATTTATAGCCAACAAGATTCATGAACAGTTCATGAACCTGGAGAGAGAGAGGGTATTCAAATACACCTCCTATATATATCATCTGCTATTGTACAATCAGCCTGATAGCTTTCCTGTTTTCCTCAAGAAGTTAGATGCAAAGGGAAACAGAAGATCTGTAATGTTCTGGACATCATTCTGTCGTCATATTCATTACTCACCATACAACTACTGTGAGTTCATTGACCTGTTCATTCATTCATCCTTGTCCCTGTTGCAGAGTTCCCCTCCTCCTAGACTCACCGATGATATGCAGAAAATCCTCCAGCTTTCAAAGAACTATAGCATTGGAGATTGGTACTTCTACCAAGACCACACAGTGATCAGAATATATGGCTGTGAGCTAGCCCCATACAGATTGCCAAAGTACGTTCCCATGAGACTTTTTGCATTAGAATACTTCCGACAGTTTGGCAATGCAGACATGATCCACTTTCATAGCAGAAATAAGAAAGCACAGCTGAAAATTAAGCACCAGCTGGGTCCATTTATCTTTAACAAGAGGGAAGAAGCTTGGGAAGAGGCAGACAAAATTCTAAAAAGCCTCCTTCTCAAGACAAGCTTCTATTGGGCACCGTATGACCCTAACCATTTCATAAGCCTCAGAAGAATCAAGTATAGGCTTGCTACCTATGATCACTTTAGCATTCTAGAAATTGAAAAACATGCTAACCAACTAGAGTGGAGAGAAGGCACATTAGTGGAGGATTATTCTGAAGAGGAATTAGCAGAAAGAGCCATTAAGAATTTAGAAAACGCAGTTGACTTGGAATATTTTGGATAGGTTTGGTCTTCAGCCCCTCAGCATCTTGGAGAAACTGCCTCATTGTCCACTGTTCCCCAGCAGTCTGCCAAAGCAACTGATCAAGCAGCAAACATGGCTAAAGGCAAAGCAATACAACAAGAGGAGTCACCTCCTAATTTAGAGCAACAAGTAGAACAGCAAGAAGGCATGGCTAAGGCACCTGCCTCCACAGAGCAGCAAACACAAGAGCAAATCCCTCCAAGGCAGGAGGTAACAGTTGAGTCTACAGTTTTACAAACACAAGCTAATGAGGAAATAATGAGGAAAAGAGATAGGCAAGAGGATACTCCTCCTACTACTTCAACGGATCAGCAAGGTGAGAAAAGACAAAGGCTAAATCCCTTTTCGGAGGAGGAAATGCCAGAAAGACCAACCGATACTATGCTCCCTCCTAGCATTGAAACATCGACCAACTTCTTGCAGCAAGAACAAGAGAGGCCACATGGGGCAGAGGTAAGTTCTTCAAGGCAGCGGTCCAAGACGGACTCTAGCATCAAGAAGCAGTTCATAGACATCAAGAAAAGAAATGAGCCCCTCAAATACCAGATCTACAATCAACTCTTAAAGATGGCACCAACTAATCAGCAGAGGCTAATGTCGGCTTAGGATATTCAAGAACAAAAAATGATTCTCAGTCATTTTAGGCCTACTATGCATCAACCTCAATTAGCTGCTGACTATATCAGAACCAATTTGGAGATTTTCGCCAAAGACATCCACCCCATGGACCAGATCGAGCTACACAGGAAAACAGGGGAGATGCTCTATTTCACATTGGCTGATAAAACTCTATTAGCACACCAATTGCAAAATTCTCTACACAATACTACTGCTCAGCTAGAATTAGAAAAGGCATCATCTCAAGCCAAGGACAACAGAATCAAGTCCTTGGAAGAAATTATTATAGAGCTGGGACATGATCCAAAGGACCCTAAGGGTGTGCAGGCACTATTGAAGAAAAGAGATGAAGACATAGCAGCTCTGAGAAAGCATATCAAGCTACCAGCTACCCTTCACCCTCAAACTGGAGAGGTTGCAGAACAAAAGAAGGATCAGGATGTGGTTGCTTTACTCCTGAGTTTATATAAGAGATTGATGGAGACAGAGGGTGCATTGGAGGTAGCATTAAAAACAAAACAAGGTGAAGTACCAACTCAGCCAGCACAGACATCTACATCCACTGAAGATGTGCCACTTGCAACTACTGCAGCAGGTCCTCCCACCGGACAAACATCAGAGGCAGGCCCTTCAGGCTCAGCACCAGCTACAGAAGTGACAGCACCAACAACAACATCAGAACAGGTGCCCAGCCTCAGCATGCAGAATATGATGAAGGAGCTTGAAGCACTAGAAGTACAGATGGCTGAACTGAATGAGACTAAAGAAAAATTGGCTGCTATTGAAGAAAAATATGATAAATCAAAGCAGAGCATAGCTGAAAGAACAAGAGAGGTAAGGGCTCTTGAAAAAAGAATAAAGGAACTAGAAAAAGAGCTTACTCTTGATAAGGTTATAATTGAAGTTAAGAAAATCCTATGGGCCAACATTGGTCAATCCATTACAGACCAATGGCAGTATATTGAAACTATCCATGAGCATATGGATCTCCTAGGCAGGGCCCAATCAGAAAATCAGAGAGCCAGGGCATCTCTAGGGAATATGCCTGAAATAGCCAACAGAATGATTAATGTCCTTAACAATCGCACTGGCCCCTAGCTGGCAGGAATGGGTATCACCAGTAGAACTAATACTATTTTACTAATAAAGAGGGTGCTTACCTTAAGAAATTATGTGCAGACATTGGACAGAAGGTGTCAAGAAATGCAGGCAGAGGTGAATAAATTTATTGAAAAAATCACAGCATTGCATAACAGAGGTCTTCCCAGCTTGGTAACTAGTGCAGGAAGGTTACTATCACATGAGCACTATGCCAAAAGGGTCAATAGCTATGCCACAAACTAGATCACTGCATCAGCAAGTGCCCCAGAGGAAACAGGGCCTCCATCTGGGCAGAGTCTCTATGACAAGCTAGAAAATTTATTCTTTATTATGAATGAGATTAAACATCTTTTTGAAGTGCCTCCAAACTATTACAAATACACTGAGGCAGATGAGACCTTAGGTAAAATCCTGAGACACCAATTGCCTACGCAGGAATGGTGGATGGGCATGATACAAACTTTTCTGTGAAGAAACAGGTTTATTTACCAGGTTTGTGTGTATCGATCACAAGTCAGCATTTTCAGAATATTGATATAGTTGCTCTGACTGGGAAAGGAGCGGAAAAGGCCAACTCAACAATCAAATTTGGCGACCAAAGCAGGACCTATAAATGCAGATGACGGGCTAAGGCAGCCGCACCATGACAAGGCAGTAAAAGGCAGATTTCTCAAAATCAATGCAAAGCACTCGGCCGACCCCGGTTGCCTCCAAAAGTCAAAGGATTTCTGACAGAAGTGAACAGCCATTGATTATTCATTTAAAGTAGCAATAACTATTGCATCTACTATTTTTGAGAGTTGGTAAAGAAAGTTATTAAGCAAATGACTCATCGTTAAGATATTTTTGTAAAACAATTGTATATATATCCCCACACATAAACTTGTTGGGGTTGTTGATTCTCTTCTGAAGAGCTATACTGTAATTTCAGACTTTCAATACAAGAAGCTGATGGAATTTCTGAAGTTCTGCGTTGTTTGAAGTATTGTGATGAGATTGCTTGCTGCTGCAGGATTCCTACGTTATTTCATGTTACAATAAGTTTTCTGAACCGTGTCATTATGTTCTCTTCTCTTACATAATCCGCATATGCTGTATATTTCTTAGTCTTACTATTAGAGAAAAAGAATAGTTCAGGATTTGTTTATTGAACACCCTAAACTCAATCTCTGTTGTTAATCATGTCTTCTTCAGAATTAGTTATGAATGTGAAATTCTTAATTGCTCACATTTACACTGAATCTTTCATAGTATATATTGTTCAGGAATTCTGAGTTGCTCCTGAGTAATATGTCATTTCTCCATATCACCAGCATAGTGAAAGATTCTTAATTGCCTCTCACTATCTGGTAACCGTCTATATTCCCAAATTTGAATATTGTTTCATGAGTGCCCATATGGCTCTGCAGTATCATCATTCTCACTAAATACCTCAAGCAACACATAATCACAGACTCCAATGCCCAATGGACTAAAACCCCCTGAACATTGCATTTCAGCTGTTAGAAGATATCATTCAACCAAACTTTAAACAAAATTCAGTGCATCATAACTAGCCTAAAAACATTACAAAACAAAGCTAAATTCTAAAGAGAGAGCCCTCTCTGATTGCAGGTAGGCTAGAACCTGCGATCCAAAGATTGATTTGTGGTTACCTCGGCCGTATTCCCTTGGGAGTCAAAGGGAACAACCTGAGTGTTAACAGAAAGCGCTACAGAAACTCAAACTACTCACTCAGCTAGACTCCTCCTAGAAAGGTGGAAGTGTACTAGAAGCCCTAGGGTAGGCTAAATTCGACTTCGATGAGTAAAACATAGTGGATCAAGGCCTAAGCGAGATGAGACAGAGGTAAGACACCCAGCAAACAGCTCTAAGCAATACCCAGAAATAGATCTGAGAAAAACCCTAAAACTCATAAATTGCAAGTACTGACATGTTTCTTTGCAGGGATCGCACTTTTGAAAGGTGGGTTCTGAAGCCCAGATCACACTTTTTGGGCTAAAAAATACGATTTTTGTTTGGTGGATCCCGGTCGGCAAATATCGGAAAAAAATTGCCACCTTTGTTGCGGTTGGTTCCTGTTACCTGCGGAAATAACCAGAAAGCTTGCGGAAGTCAGAAATTTATCAATCTAGGGTTAAAAAACGAGGAAAAATTAAGAGAATTGAAAAAATAAGAAACCCTAAGCTAAAAACCAAATGTCACCCAGGTTTCTGGATCTGAAGTATAAAACCCAGCGAAGTCACCAATATTGTTGTAGTGTTTTATTCTCAATGATGTACGAAAAGAACTCACTTAAGATTGCGGATGACAAACAATCTTAGCAATATAAATGGCTGCTAAACATTGTAGATCTGCAGCAACTGATAGAAGCAAAACCTGCCAAAATTATGATCTATTCCACAATAATAGTTAAACAACAAAAGAAAGAGTAATAACTCCAATCATCCAATGGAAACCATATATGTAAAGAATAATTTTATTATAACACATGTGAAGAGAACAAATAAATGTTACCAGTCCCCCTCTATGGGATGGGTTCTTGGCGATAATCAAATGTCTTCAACTGGTGTAGATTCTCTCTCCTCTATAATGCATAAACCTAGCGAAAATATGGTGTACGAAAATGAAAATAATTAGAGTTACAACAATGAGTGCAACAATGAAAATAATCAAAAGTGAATAGAATGGAAAACCCTTATATTTATAACAAAATATTGAGTTATCCTCAAATAAAGAGCAATAATAAAATATTATTGATCCCATTCTTGGAATAACCACTTGGAATATTTTATTATATTTGTTTAGGAGGGAAAAAGTATTTAAAATTTTATTTGGAAATAATGAATAAATAAATTATTTATTTATCATCTCAAGGAATTAATTAAGGAATAATAAACAAATAATGATTATTTAATTATTCCTAAGGGATTTAGTCAAATTTGACAAAGAATAATAATTAATTAGTGATTAATTAATTACTCTTAGAGAAAAATAAGATAAATAATTATTTATCTGTTTATTTTTCATAATTGGGTCAAATTTAATAAGGAATAATAATAAAACGACGGTTTAATTAATTATTCCTAGAAGAAAATCAAATAAATAGTGATTTATTTCATTATTCTTCATGGGTTTGACTATAAACTACTTAAAAAAGGTGGTTTATTAAGTAATTTCTCACAGTGAAAGCAATTTTACTATGGTAAAATTCGCTTTACATGGTGTACTTCAATCCATCTAGTAAATGAGGCTAGATGATCAATTTTTGGTGATAACACCCTCATTTTTGTATAATGTATATATTATTTGCAAATCATTTCAATGTTTCCATTCACTTTAAAGATAAACTAATCTACAGAAATTTCTTTTGCTTACTTTCCACTTCCCTAGCATGTTTGTCATTAATCTTAGAACTTTTTCTTCATTTAATATGACATGTAATTTTATGTTGAACCATGCTATCCACATAAAGGGACATAAGTGACAATATTTTAACCATAAGCAATACCCTTACAACTTTCAATGGAATTCCTAAGTAAGCCTGTAGTTAAATATCCTAAGCCAGAAGAGTGGAGTTGGGAAAATATCTTTGGAATCCCTGGAGTATTTGGTGATCTAGTCATTGGGATAGGCTTCTTTCGCTAGGGGTGACAACTGTATATTTGAACAGTATGTCAGTGGTTGGGAGGATATTCTGAAACCTGATCCCAATGCCCATTTTAAGTCACATTTTGCTGAATGTTTTATTAACTATCTAGGTAAGGTACAAACTACAATGATTCTTTCACCTCATGGTTATTTTGAGCAAGAAAATGTTTTAGGAATGCAAGACAAGACATTTATATGCAAATTTTAGTCATTTTTTTAGTAACTAATTATCCTCTTCCCTAGACCTTGGAAATCCCATGTCAACCATCATAGAAATGGCAACCTCATCAGGTGGATGACCTCTAAAATGTTGACCTGTGCTTCTAGGAACCATTTTTGCTTCCTTTAACATCACCTATGGTAATGTATTCATGGGTAATAATGGAAACAACATAGGTAATCAAACATGGACTGTAGTGACAAAACATTGGATTTCTCTAGATAGATAGAACAACATTGAGAACTTGAGCCTGTAGGGTGCAGAAAAAAAATCTCTAGATCCCTTGGAACAGTGATAGAGCCTCCAACAACTAGTTGCACTAACAACTGTGATGTAGAGGGCACAATTAATAGCAAAGAAGAATTCACAAGGTACTCCAAAATCTTGCAATAACTTCATAATGTCTCTAACAACAAAGGTGCATGCTCTAGCTTGTCATTTTCAATACCTTAGTCATTTCCTGTTTCCACTCCTCGTTGTGACATAATGGTACTATCCATGGTAAATGACCTGTTGCTTCAAAAGTAGTCAAAATACTTTTAATTGTACCATGAGCATAGAAACAATTCACCATTGCTATATTGCACATTTCCTTTCAGTTGTCATATATAATTATTTTCATGTCATCCACAACCTTCCCCGAGTAGAGACACTTTGAAGAAAGTGATGACTCAAACTTAGATGAGCTACAGTTCTCATCCACATCAAGACTGTCATGAAAAATTTTGGCAAGAAAAACCACCACACTCTTGGCTACTGCACTAAGAAATCCTCTATCATCACAACATCGATTGGGTACTACCAAAACCTTCACAAGATTCACATAGAATGATTGCATTGCAAACTCAACCTTATTCATAGTCTCAAAGTCTAGGAGATCAGGTGACTTCCTTTTAATTTTTTGGGCTTGAGATGTCAACCTTTGATGCATCTACATGTCTCCCAAGCCGACCAAGACACATTCTTGAAATCCCTTTGATACCATGGTCACTTCTTCTATGGTGATGAAGTCTTGTTTGTATAATAGAAAGATATTCAGGTTCAATGGACTAATGAGAAGCAGGTCCATTCCTCATAGACACTGGGTTCATTTACTGAACAACTGAAACTATGTTAGTGTCACTACCAGCTTTTGTACCTACTATATTTGGTGCCAAATTTCTAGTTGTGGGTGCTTGTTCAACCTCTTTCTTTGCATCTACTTTTGAATCACTAACAAGAGATATTTGAAAAACTATTTCTTTGTACACCCTCCCTACATCCTTCAGTATTTGCATCCCCAGAACCAATTTTAGGCATCATTGTTGTTGTGCTTTTCAGTAGATGTGTTGAAAAGGATAAACACCATCTAGACTTGAAAGGCATCTCAAAATTCTCATGTGTTGTGCTACCTCAATATCTTCCAGCTTTGTTCCAACCAACAAATCCATGAATTCAATTCCAGGTTTCATGTGTTCTCTCAGAGTAGTACAAACAACCCTTGCGAGAGGAGATGAGTGCTACGATGAAAAATTCTTAAATGCAACAACAATATGTTGGCCACTTACAAATGATAATGGTAAGAGGGGTAAACCAAATAGTTGCAACACAACCTCTATACCCTTTTTCTTAGAAAAACCCCCCATATGTATCTGTGTTATGCAAATTATTCTCTAAGAGACGTGTAGCATTTCTTATACAATCTGGAAAAAGGATTCTATGTTTGAAGACAAATTTTCAGTAGAAGTATCAACCCCCCAGCTCAGATGTTTCCCTCGATGATTCATCTCCATCCATTGAACTAACTATTTTATGTTCTAAATCAGTTTCCATGGGAACAAGCACAAAAGAGCTGGCATATTCTTGCAGCAGGGAAGACACTTCATCACCAGATCCAAGTTTTTCAATAGTATTTAAAATTTCAATCAATACATCCACCCCAAGACCCCTCAAAGAAGCAGAATGTCGCATAAGCTCATCCAAGGCAGATGATAAGGACCCAAGAGTGTCACCTGCCAAAGCTAGTAAGTAGGTTTTTGATGTAAAAAATTTCACAAAACATCTTAGAGAACCACAATCATTAATAGCTTTAAGACCAAATTTATTATAGCACAAAGCATCCAAACATTATGGTATACAAGCTACTGCATTTGCAGAAGGGAGGACACCAACCATGATGGAATCCAAAAAAGAATTAGGCATATCAACAACATCTAGAACACAATATCAAGTTGGATCTTTGTTAATAAGATCACTCATGACTATAGCTGCAAGTGAAAAGACCACAAAACCAAAGTCCTTTTATCTTCTGAATATAGTGCACAATAAAAATGGAAAAGAACTCTCTTCAGATCCATATAGGTAACAAAATTATCTAGGTAACAGACATCACTCATACCCACTTTCTTGTCAGACATAAATTCCAGGGATCCATGAGTTTCAAAATGCAAGACATCATCAGCCTTAAATATTTTATCCAAAAATGAGTAATAAGCAGCAAATCCATGGTGTGGACTTGTTGATTTTGTGAAAATAAGCCTCATTAGATCACCTTCATATCTGAAAGTTGGTTGCACTCCAATGAAAACATTGCCAAATTGTTTTCCATATACAAGCAGGTTCTCCCCATCATAATTAAGGTTCCCTAGAGGTTTTCCCCAGTTTTCTTCCAAAGCCTTAGCATAAGGTGTGAGTTGTTGGTACTCTCTCACATTCATTTTGTAAGAAATATTAAGATTTGGGCTATTGAACTTAACTTCTTTGCCATGAATTGTGTCTTCAATCAGTGCTTTAGAAGTATTTGGCAAACCTTCTACATTATATCCATCTATCTTTAGTTCATGTAATACACTGAAAATTGAAGAGAATACATTGAGGTAGGCTACAGTGCCAACATTGGCTTTGTCAGGTGGGAAGCTAAATACATATATTTATTTTCTTGTCCTCCTACAAACATTCAAGTAATAATATATTGCATCAATGAAGAATGTCGTTATACCTAACTTCAATTATCTCAATTAGGTTGTAACATGCAAAACAAATTGAAATTACATTTTAACATGATCACCTTTTTTATTTGCTTTAGCCGATCCCACTTGATATCCCATGCACAAAGTTGTTCAAAAACCTTATGAAGTGCATGGGACTTGCCTACACATCAATATAAAGAAGTTAGAAACAATTTTTTATGGCCACTTCAAAAGAACCCTGCAATGGCTCAAGAGAAACTTTGATCCTACATATGTGTATGGTACCATGACCCCTATTTTGGTATTTTGACATCGATGTAATCATAGTTTGAGTTTCACAACAAGGTTAACAATTTTAGATATATTATATTATTAACAAATTATTTAATTGATGAACTTTCTGAAACAATGTTCAGAAAAAATAATGAAACCTACCCATTCTTGGATCGCAGCCTTAAAAAAAATCGGCTCCAAACTACCATCAAGCTTAAGGAGAGAAACCTTTCATGCAACTTGAATTGGATACAATACCAAAGTGTTGATAAGCCATTCTTCTATAATCTAGAACACTAGTGGCAAGGCCACAATGTAGGGAACATTAAGATTAGACAAAGCTTGTATAACACAAGGACGATCCTGTGTAGTAGGTCCACCCACAAGTGTAAACACAGTCCAAGAAACCAAAACACATACAAGAGATTTATTTGTTATTGGATCATACAAGAAACGCTCCATAGGGGTGGAAAATATAATCCACCTAAAAATATTGGCACAACCATTGTACCTATAGATTCCAATTCCATCACAACAACTACATAGTGACTATCATCAACAATAATAATGTGGCTTCATTGCAAGGTGATACCAATGACAAGGTGGAAATACCTTGTATTTCATGTGAGGAATAAACGTGTTCTTGTCCGTTACAATCATCCTTTACATAAAATCTCATCCGGTCACTTGCAAAAATTAAAACCAACCTAATTGGAGAGGATCGTAATCATTCCTCACACTCGAGATAAAAGAGAAAATCCAATGGACAATGTGCAACCTAGTTCTTATTTTGCAGACATTGTTTTACATTTCCATCTGATTTTTTTTGTTAGTGTGAGATTTTCCATGGAGGTTTAGATTTATTCACCTTGGATCTGCATTCTACCATAGAGTTAAAAGTGTCTAGCTTTGTTGGATAAATATAATCCTCTATCACCTTACAGAAGTTAAAGCTCCAGTACATTCATCCTCTGGTTTTCTATTTGAAAATGTTAGGGCACTTTTTCCTTCTTTGCACACAATACATTTCTTTAATTGTCTTCCTAATATCTGGATTTGGTCTCTTGATCTCTAATCTATACACACAACAATGAGAATTTCTGTAAAGCATGCATGTCTATGGTACATTTCTCTAGTGTTTGGTTGTGCTTTGTATGTTCATTGTCGTTTCTAGAAGGAGTATAAATTTCTTTATCTTTCCGTGAGGATTTTGATCAAAAAAACACGTAGCATAATTTGTGAGGTTGCTTTTGGTTATGTGATTGCAAGCTTCTAACTCCTCTAGGCACCCCCTATTTCCTTCATTGGATCGAGAGACTCCACTTGTTGATGTTTCTGAGAGTGTCTCACAATAGATCAAGTCCACACCCATTCCCAGAAAATAAGGGGTGAGTATTATGTAACTCTTTCCTAGTCAAATGGGAAGAACATATATATTCATTAGGTTCTTTATTTTCATGTTTCGTTTAGACAAGGTCAGGATTTCGTGTGTGGGTATGAGCATGGGGTGTCTCTCTATCTATGGTGTATAGGAAATTCTAGTAATTTAGATCAAGTAGATTCTTAATACAAAATCTTAAATCTTTGATATTTGAAAGGACAATCATGGTTCTTACCAAATCTTAAATCTTTGATCTTTGAAATGACATTTATGGTTCTTTATTTCTAATTTTTCATCTGCCAAATATGATTCTTGTGGGAAGATTAATTTTTACATTCACTGCCATCAATAGCCATTGGATTTTGGGGAATTATTTGTTCTATCACACTTCTTTGTTGTATTTACTCTATTGCAACTCATCTCTTTCTTTTTTAAGTCTAGTAAATTTATCCTAGTGCAGATAGAGTCTAGTCCAAGGAGGATTCAAAGTAGCTCCAACCCACAACATTCAAGCTCTTCTTCTTGTTCAAGTAGTACCAATAACTATTGCAGAGGTAGCACATACTGAGTTCAAAGTTCTAGTGGATACAACAAGGTCTTCTACACCACCTTCAACATCAACATTGCAGAAATCTACCACAAGTTCCAGTGGTTGTTCATCATTGGTAAGGAAAGTTGGACCTTTACAAGAAAAAGAAACTCGTGGAGGGTCTCCCTCCCCCAAGCTGCAAGTTTTCCGGACAAATGTTCCAAATTTTTACTCTCAGCCAACTGCGAATCTACGTACAACAATATTAAATTATAATGTATCAGGTACAAAGGGCTTGCCTCCCGCGTCAAGGAATAGGAGGGAGTTAGGAAAGGATTCCAGTCATTGTCCTGGATCCCCAAACATTTCCAGAACTGCTAGATCATCAGAAAACCATGATCATTATTCTTACATATCCCAAAGAAAATGTCACTCAACATCTTCAGACAATGATGCTGTGTTAGTTCACAAACCTGACAGAATGAAAGAAACATATGTGAGTAAGAGATCTCAACCACCTTCAAAAGGCTCAGGAAGATCGGTATCCACGTCAAATGTTTCAGGTGGCCTTCTATCCAAGAGGTCTTCGAATTCTTGGAAGCAACAAACTGTATGTCTCATATCTCGAGAAAAGTATCTCGAGATTTTTTATCAACTGTGATACCTTCTCAATGTGTTTTTGTTTTTCAATATTTACTTAGATATGTAAGTATACTCTTTTGTGGGTGCGATGCATATGTTTGACATGCCATTTTTGTAAGCCTCTAATTTGGTACTCACTGGTTATTGTTTACCATTAAAAGCATGTTTTTTATTGTAAAGAAGAAATAAATAAAGTATTATTTATATTAATGTCCACAAATAACCAAAGTAAAATTGGCAGTTCTTAGGGATGTCGTCCTCCATAGAAAATGACTAAAACAATGCAGAACTGTATGTAAAATGAGGATGAACAGTCAATCATGTGGTGAAGAGCCAGTGAAGTCCTAATGAAAAGGAAAAGTCAGTTGAAACCGTCATATGGATCGAAGGGGGAGATCGAATATTCAATCACTATGAGATCATTAAATATCCAAAATGATTTAAGGAAGGAAATGTACAAGCTTTTGCAACAAAATTTATGCCATGCACGATGGTACATCTCAAATCCCTTGTCCAATATACTCCAAAAAAAGGACCATATAAAAAATATAACAATATCAAAATGAAAATCATAAATGAGAAGAAACACAAAGTAAATCAAATCCAATTCCTGAGAGGGATCATTTTTATTATCTTTGAGACCCTACTATGTCAAAAATGGTTTTTTTAAATCATTGACGTGTATAAGTTATGTTGTATAATATTTTAATCGAGCTATATTAATGAATATGATTTTGTCAAAGTTTATGTTCCTTCTCATTTGACATTGTTGTAATCTCAAAGATCTCATTTTTTTACTCGACATGCTGTCTAAATTTAGGTTATACCTGCATTGTGTATTTTGGGATTGCACTAGTAAATGGATAAGTAATGCTGAGTTTCTTGTCACTTTGGACATGGTGGAATTGCATCAACTCTACCTAGATTGTAGATACATCATACATGTTGCCAAGACAGTTTCAACTAATGTTGTTCCTGTAAAGCTTGGTTTATTTTACCTAATATGGTAGAAGCTAAACCAGATTACCAAAATAGATATTTGTATCAATAATTAATATTTTGATACGTAGCCATCACTGTTTTATGTGTTGTGTGGCTAGACAGTAAGCAAAAATGCTTCAGCATACTAGATACTTTGCATAGCCTCTTAAGTCATTATGTTGGTTTCCTTCTCAGTTGCTTATGCTTCAATTAATGGCAGTCTTGTTCATTTATGTGCATGCAGGCTGTTCGTCAAAGTTCGCAAAACATGTTCAGGCCTTTACTATCAAATGCACCTGTGACATCTTTTTATGCCAATAAAGCCACTACTTTACTACGCCATACAAATAGTAGTAACCTATCAGTGACTACAAGTAGTCAGGGAAGCTCTGAGCAGATATCCATGGCACCTGTTGCTGAAATTATTAATCAGGGTAATAAAGGCCTGGGTAGTGAAAATAGGCAGGTCTTATTTCCTGGTGCTGGTGAAAATATCTCCATCTTTGAGAAGATGGAGTTAAAGAATCAGAACTGTGGGAGTCATTGTGGTAGCAACCAGTCAAATGACAATGAAGCTTCTGATCCTGGGAATGCCTCAGTGGTTGGGATTCAATTTATTGGTAGTTATGATAATTATAACAACTTGCTTGGTGAAAATAATATGAAAGATGCAAATGACTGGACAAATGTTAAGCTGTCAATGAATAGGAATGCAGAAAGTTTGGCTAGTAATATAAGCAACAATGAGTCTTCCATTTTTCAAAATGGTCACATTAGGCATCCTAAGCATGGTTACCAGGTATATGACACCTTAGAAGGCAGGATTACTATTTTGGATCCTCAAAGACAAAAAATGGCCTCGATTGACTGTGATCACACTTCAACTAGTGACACCTTTGCAAAGAGAGATATCTTTGGAGATCTTCACCAAAAATAAGGTATATTGAAATTAAATAATGACTCTCAAGGTAATCGTGATGAAGAGGCTACATCCTCTCATATTATGGGCACCAAGAATGTAAGTGATATCTCAGGAAATTTTTTTCCTGATTGTAAGGTTGAATTGTCTTCCAAGTCCCTTGATTCATTCAAGTGCTCTAGTATAAAAGAAAATGATAATTTTCAAGGCTTGCGAAAATGGGCTTTCAAATCCAATTTTTTACCTGGTAATGATTATTGCCTCGAAGGATCTTGGAATGGTTTGAATAATGATCTAAGACATGATAAAAATACTCCAAGTTCAATGACTAATAATGCAAACTCTTCCAATTCAGAAGCTATTTTTTTAAGCCAAACAAACATTAGAAGAGTGGATATAGAGACGTCAACCAGTAAAGTGAACTTGGAAATGTTTTTTGCCTTGACTCCTGGAGAAGATAGCAACATGCATCAAGCTCAAGTTCTTAGTGAAGATACTATTGATGATAGTGTTCATTCATTTGTTGATGTTCTTGGGGAGAGATGTAGTCTGAAATCCAAGACATTAGATAATGCTTTTACTGAAACTAAAGGTAGAACAATTGGACATCAAGATGGATATTTAGAGACATATTCAGGGAAAGATGTTGGTTTACCTTTGCAAAAGATCTCATTGGGTGGTCAAAGGGATGAGGAACTGATTGTTGAAGTTGGATTGGAAAGGGTAACTCAAGAATCAAACTGGTTGTTAAAACACATGCCAAGGTTGGAAATTCAGGATCAGAGGTATAGCTTCCCCGAAGACCCTGAATTGTCTGAGAATTATGGGTGTGCTTTTTCTGAGAAGGACATGGTTAATGCAGTAATAGAAGCATTTTTAGGACCACCTCAACAAGAAAAAGAGTGCAGACTCGGCGATGAATATTTTGTTACAATTGGAATGGGGGATTCTGTACAAGCTTTAGATATTCTTGAAATGTCAAATGAGTATACAAGCAAAAAATAAAGTGAGTTGTGTGACTCAAAAAAAGAAAGTGAAATTAATTTCAAAACTGAGCCTATATCATTCAATGTCAGTCCAAACAGTTTGGGGCATATACAGAGCTTTGTGCAACATTAGAAGGGTGGAAGAGTAATGATACAAATATTTTACATCTTCTTCCAGAATGTGTTGGGAAAAATACTAAGAGTAGGGGGGGTGTTGGGGGGGCGGGGTTGAATCAATATTTAAAAACTCACAAGAATAATTTTCTTTTCTAAAATGTATACGTGACTTGACTAAACCCAAATAGCGTATATACGCGACTGTTGTAAAAGAAACTAGCATATGCTCAATAAACATGTAAAACAACTAATTATTTATCTGTTAAACTTGAACCAGAATGTAAGAGATTTATCAGGTATTTGATAAGAAGTAAACAGGTGCAGTAAGAATAGAATAAAGTATCACACATAAGTAACACAAATGAACACCAGGATTTAAGGTGGAAACCTAATGTGGGAGAAAACCACTGTTGTTGTCGTCTCGATATTCAAAACTTATCAATATCAAAAACTTCTTACATTCTTGTATAGTGCAGACTCATACCATTATGCAAGCACTCACCTGCTGAAGTATACGACATTCACTCGTTCTCCAACTCCTACTCGAAGGGAGATCCAACCCCCTAATCTGATCACCAGCTACTACTGGCAGGAAGCTTCGACTTCATCACTAAATCTCTGACCCTCAACAACATCCATGGACCACGTTTCATAAAATTTCACAATAGATCCAATATCAACACTTACACTCAACAATCAACCTTTAACTCATCATTTATATATGCAACTTTGAAGAAGTGAATCTGCATGTATATATGCTTTTCTCGAGACCAACCAGCATATAGATTTGCAAATTTTGACCTAAAATTGTGTAGCTCTTCAAAACTTCAGAAAGACCCAAATCATAATATTCATAGATAAAAATATGCATCAGTATTGAGATCTAGTCAATCCATGAGTAGATCATACAATGAAAAGTCATTTCAGGTCTCATGATCATGATCCATCATTGTATTCATCAGTGCATAATTATTTCATATCTATGTGACAATTATGGCCCTCACAATGCAAATATACTTCAAATTGAAGTATTCATCAAAAATCCTTTCACTTGCACACTTAGAAATTTGATCTTCACCTCTTTATATAGTTTAGCCCTTATCCAATACCACGGGTCCAAACTAGTGTCGGTGGTAATCTTTGACGTGATCAATATCCATTTTCACACTCATTGCTACGAGCTAATACCATGGTAAAGACTCCTAGTATTTAGAATACCATGGTGCAAAAACCATACATTACTTTTCTTCACCAAACTCTCGTGTATACGCGACTTGGTCTTGACGAACCCGCGTATAGATTTTCAAATATTCACCTGTATGAAACTTCTGATTCTGATCTGTGAACCTTTGACCCATCATTTTGCAATATGTGCAACTTCACCCCAGAAGGTGTCGGGATTTCTAGACTCATCAAGCATAGCACGAGGCATTAATTGTTGAACAATTCTATTCATTCTTTCTGCCACACCATTTTGTTGAGGAGTTTTAGCTACAAAAAAATTGTCTTTTTATGCCATGTTGTTCACAGAAATCAAAGAATTCATCTAATATGTATTATTCTCCTCGGTCAGATCTGAGGCATTTGATTTTTAGATCTAATTCATTTTCCACTAATGCGTTGAATACTTTAAATTTATCAAATGCTTCATCTTTGTATTTCAATGAACTGATCTAGCACATTCTAGAAAAGTCATCAATGAATAAGATATAGTATTGTTCTCCACGAGGTGAATTTTTCCCAAATGGTCCACACAAATGAGTGTGTATAAGTTCAAGAGGCTTACTTGCTGATTCTTCTTTGGCATTGAATTGAAATATAGTTTACTTACAAAATTGAAATGACTTACATATGGTACTTTCTGGTATGGTGATGTAGGGTAGATCACGAACAAATTTGAGCCTGCTTGATTTTCTTATTTGAGAGAAGCTTAGATGTCCCAACCTTCTGTGCCATAACCAGTTTTCTTCTACCTTTCCTAGGTAACATTTTTCTTGGCCACTTTTCAATATATACAGATTGTTCGAGGTTCTTGTTCCTTTTATTATGGTCTTTCCTGTGTCAAGTTCACGAACCACACATTTTTGTGATCAGAATACCACCTCATTTCTTTGGTCACAAATTTGGCTAACACTCAAAAATTTATGATTTAATCCATCAACATACATAAAATTACCATATTTAACTTTTTATTTTAGAAAAGCATAACCTTTACCCTTAATGACAGTAGGTGAGTCATTTCCAAAAGTGGCATTCGTTTCTTTCTCTAAAGCATTGTATGAAATGAGTTTATATTTATCACATGTCATGTGTTTTGAGCATCCATTATCAATGTACCCTTGATTTTCTTGTCCTTCTGTAAATAGTTCTATGCCACATCTTTCAGATTGTAACTCCTTCATTTTCCATACCTTAGAATTGGTTGATATTTGCTCCTTTTGAGATGTTTCCTATAATTTTCTCTTGCATTAAAATTATTCATATCCAAAGTTATTGCAAAATGAGCATTCAATTTCATCGATAAGAGGTGATAATTTATTATACGTGTTATTCTTGACTCTTGTCTCATTCCTTTGTTTTATTTCTTCTTTAGTCATGATAGTTTTGTATGCAACACATTGAGAAACCTTATGACCAAAATTATGACGTGAGAAACATTGTCTATTAAAGAAGAAATTTTTGTCATTATAGAATCTTCTGGTGTTGTTTACCTTTTGACAGGTGTTTCTGTTGTTGTTCATCCCTGGATTGGAGTGAACATGATTTACTAGTGGAATGCCTTTATTCTTTTGCTGAGGACTGAAGCTTTGCTGACTAATTTTTGTTGCACTTAGATAGCTTCCAGTGGTGGCTAAATACTTTTTTGTTTGAGATGTTTCTCCAGTGTATCCAAGACCTATCTTCATAAGAGGAGAACATTGCACCTTTATAATTTAATCTAAGGTTTCGGATCCTTTAGCAAATCTAAGATTCAAATTTTTTATTATCTCAAGTTCCTTTATTAGACTTACTACTTCACATTCTATCTTCTCATTATTCTTTTCTTTTTCTATGAGTTGATGCTTCAAAGTATCTATGGCTACTTTGTTTTCTTCCAAGCAAATTTTGAGTTGAGTAATTTCTTCAAAGAAATATTTTTCCTCTAAAGAATCCACAAATTTATCATTAGACTCATTAGTATTTTTCTCAAAATCCATGAGTAATTTAAGATCTTGATTAGATTCACCTTCTTCACTATTTTACAAGCCATCACTATCTTCATGAGTATAATAACTTCTTCTATTGTCAAACCGTCTCCTATTACCTTTTGCAGTATCCTTTCCTTTGTCATGGTTGTCTTTATGAGGACATTTAGCAGCGTAATGACCAACTCTACCACAAGCAAAACATTTGAAGGGAATCTTACCTCTGAACCTTCCGGTGCCTAGTTGAAGTTTCTTTACAATGTTCACCTCGTCTTCTTCTGATATCCAGATTCCTTGTGTTCTTCCTTTACTTTCCCTTTTGTAGATGCTTTAAATGGGGCTTCTCTGATTTATAAGGCACCTCCTTTCCTCATTTCAAAATGAGTCAGGATCCCATGAAGTTGAAAAACAGTAAGAGTCTACAAATCTTGCTTCTCTTCAATGGCATACACTTTTGAATCAAATTTAGGAGTTAGATATATTAAGATTTTCTCAACTAAAGTAGTGTCCTTTATATATTCACCCAAATTTTTCATGCAATTTATAATCTCATTTATACATAGAAATAAACTGGAAATACTCTCATCATTATGCATTCTGAGAGTTTCATATTGAATTCCAAGAGTTTGGAGTTTAGCACTTTTTACCTTGGTATCGCCTTCATAAATTTGAATTATTTTGTCACATATTTATTTTGTTGTGTTTAGCAACATGAATTTGACAAATTTTGATTTTTTCAGACTTCCCAATAATGCATTGAAAACTTTGGCATTGGTTTCATACATCTTCTTTTCTGTTGCATTTGTGGGAACTGTAGCTGGATATTGGTAACCTCCTTCCACAATTGCCCAAACATCTGCTCCAAGAGACTAAAGATAGGATCTCGTTCTTGTCTTCCAATATATAAAATTATTTCCATTGAAGAGTGGCAGTCTGATAGATATCATTTCATCTTGATTTCTCATCTTGTGAGATCTTCCTTCAAGCGATCAAGCTTCTTTTGAACGACCTACTTTGATACCAATTGTTGGGAAAAATACTGAGAGTGGGGGGGGGGGCGAATCAGTATTTAAAAACTCACAAGAATAATTTTCTTTTCTGAAATGTATACGCGACATGACTGAACCCAACTAGAGTATATATGCGACTGTTGTAAGAGAAACTAGCATATGCTCAGTAAACTTATAAACAACTAATTCTTTATCTGTTAAACTTCAACCAGAATGTAAGAGATTTATCGGGTATTTGATAAGTAGTAAATAGGCACAATAATAACAGAATAAAGTATCACACATAAGTAACACACATGAACACTGGAATTTAAGGTGGAAACCCAATGTGGGAGAAAACCATCGTTGTTGTCGTCGTCTCAGTATTCAAAACTTATTAATATCAAAAACTTCTTACATTCTTGTACTAGTGCAAACTCATACAATTACGCATGCACCCACCTATTGAAGGCTACAAGATTCACTTGTTCTCCAGCTCCTACTGGAAGGAAGCTCCAACCCCCTGATCTAATCACCAACTACTACTGGCAGGAAGCTTCGACTTCCTCACTAAAGGCTCCAACCCTCAGCAACATCCATGGACCGTGTTTCATAAATTTTCACACTAGATCCAATATCAACACTTAAGCTCAACAATCAACCTGTAAATCATCATTTATATACATGACTTTGAATAAGTGAACCCGCGTGTACACACGCTTGTCCTGAGACCAAACAACATATAGATCTACAAATTTTGACCTAAAATTGCACAGCTCTTCAGAAAGGCCCAAATCATAATATTCATTGATAAAAATATGCGTCAATACTAAGATCTAGTCAATCCATGAGCATATCATACAATGAAAACTTATTTCAGGTCTCATGATTCTCATCCGTCATTGTATTCATTTGGTGCATAATTATTTCAGATCTATGTGACAATCATCGCCATCACAATGCAAATATACTTTAGATTTAATTATTCATCAAAAATCCTTTCACTTGCACACTTAGAACTTTGATCTTCACCTCTTTATATAGTTTAGCCCTTATCCAATACCATGGGTCAAAACTACACTAGTGCAGGTGGTAATCTTTGACGTGGTCAATATTCGTTGCCATGTTCATTGCTATGGGCCAATACCATGGTAAAGACCCTTGGTATTTAGAATACCATGGTGAAAAAACCATACACTACTTTGCTTGAACAACAAACTTACATGTATATGTAACTTGGTCTTGACGAAACCGCGTATAGATTTTCAAATACTCACCTGTATCAAATTTATGATTATGATCTGTGAACCTTTGACCCGTCATTCTAGTATTTTGTTCCATCATTATGTCACCTCTGAATTGACTTGTGGATTCATCTAGATACAATATACCTATTCTGTTACAAATGAGTTACCATCAAGGACAACACAAGCATCATAATGCCAACAGAATGTGACAAGGCCCTACAGGCTCATGTTTTTCAAGGTATGCCTCAGTTTGTGTTAACCTTTCACCGCTTAAAATGTTTTTAGACCATATTAGCTTCCAATTAGTTTCTTTTTGGTCATTCTGTTTTGCAATGACATGTTACAAAAAAGCAATTGTTAATTTTGACTAAATTTATAACAATGCCTTTTCCCAACAAAATGGAGTACTTTTTTGGGTCTTAAATAACACCAATTCTTAGTTCTGACAAGTATGTGTTGAACCCTTGTTCCAACAAATGGTTCCTCCTTTGTAAGTAAACAAGACTTTTGCTTCTATTTTTCCTTTATTTCTTGTTTGATTCTTTTATGATCTTTTATGATGGGAGAAAGTAGGAAATTTGCCTTAAATTTCTAGGTGTTTTTTGCAATGTTTGTAACATTGATGGGAAAGGTGATCATAGTTGATACTACCCTAGAAAGTTCTTGGCATTAAACTTTAACTCTAATTTGAGAACATGCAATCCAACACTACTCATAATGTAATGACACAAATTAATAAAACCATAAAGAGTAAGTGATGACAAGGAGCATTTTGCACCTGCAACAAGGAACACCTCCAACCATCAATATGTCTAGTGACATAATTGTTGCCTTATTAGCCAACATTCCGAATTTAATTGCAAAAAAGAGGAAATGTTAAATAAAACAACAATTCATAATATAAGAATCATGTAAAAAACCTAGACTAGAGTGCAAAATCAATGTTCTTTTGTTTGTTGTTATCCTAGTTGCAGATGACATTTTCATATTGAATTTGCAACTGGTTAT
Organism: Pinus tabuliformis; assembly: GCA_031772625.1. Classification (NCBI taxonomy): domain Eukaryota; kingdom Viridiplantae; phylum Streptophyta; class Pinopsida; order Pinales; family Pinaceae; genus Pinus; species Pinus tabuliformis. Next base: position 905,106,167 of record CM062810.1, on the reverse strand, counting down.
GGCAAGCTAAATGAGAGTGACACTAGTATGATAATTATAACAACTTGCTAGTTATGATAATTATAACAATTTGCTTGGTGAAAATAATATGAAAGATTCAAATGATTGGACAAATGTTAAGTTGTCAATGAATAGGAACGCAGAAAGTTTGGCTAGTAATATTAGCAACAGTGAGTCTGACAATTTTCAACATGGTCACATTAGGCATCCTGAGCATGGTTACAAGGTATCTAACGCTTTAGAAGGCATAATTACTATTTTGGATCCTCAAAGACAGAAAATGGCCTCGACTAACTGTGATCACACTTTAGCTAGTGACATCTTTGCAAAGAGAGATATCTCTAGAGATCTTCACCAAAAAGAAGGTTCATTGAAATTCAATAATGACTCTTGAGGTAGCCATCCTACTGGTGATAAATAGGCTACGTCCTCTCATACTATGGGAACTAATAATGTATGTGATATCTCAAGCAAATTTTTTCCCAATTGTAAGGTTGAACTGTCTTCCACATCCCTTGATTCATTCAAGTGCTCTAGTAGAAAAGAAAATGATAATTGGCAAGACTTGCAGATAGAGGCTTTCAAATCCAATTATTTACCTGGTAATGATTATTATCTTGAAGGATATTGGAATGGTTTGAAGAATGATATAAGACATGATGAAAATACTCCAATTTCAGTGACTAATAGTGCAAACTCTTCCAATTAAGAAGCTAGTTTTTAAGCCAAATAAACATTAAAAGAGTGGATACAGAGACATCACCCAGTAAAGTGAACTCGAAAATGTTTTCTGCCTTGACTCCTGGAGAAGATAGAAACATGCATCAAGCTCAAGTTATTAGTGAATATTTCGTTGATGATAGTGTTCATCCATTTGCCGATGTTCTTATGGAGAGATGCAGTCAAAAATCCAAGACATTAGATAATGCTTTTACTGAAACTAATGGTAGAAAAATTGGACACCAAAGTGGAGATTTAGAGACATATTCATGGAAATATGTTTGTTTTACCTCTTCAAGATATCTCATTGGGTGTTCAAAGGGATGAAGAACTAATTGTTGATGTTGGATTGGAAAGGGTAACTCAAGAATCAAACTGGTTGTTAAAACACATGCCAAGTTTGGAAATTCAGGATCATAGGCATAGATTCCTCGAAGACCGTGAATTGTCTGAGAATATGGGTGTGTTTTTTCTGAGAAGGACATGGTTAATTCACTAATAGAAGCATTTTCAAGACCACCTCAACAAGAAAATGAGTGCAGAGTCATCAATGAAGATTTTTTTACAATTAGAATGGGGGATTCTGTACAAGCTTCAAATATTCTTGAAATGTCAAATGAGTATACAAGCAAAAAATAAAGTGAGTTGTGTGACTCCAAAAAGAAAGTGAAATTCTGAGAGCCCTCTTTTTCCTGTGTTTCCTTTGGTATTGTATTTTTCTCTCCTATGGCACAGATGATGGTGGTAGAAATTTCTCATTGGGTTCCCCAAAGGTAGTTCCAAGGATATCATTGGCATACTCTACAGTAATAGGCTTATCAACAGCTTCCCTCTAGAACAACGTTTCCACCACCATAGGAGCAACATCCCTAAAGGATTTTAGTCTAGACCTTGCAAACAACTTCACCTTGGCCTCAAATTGTTCCAGTGCGTAGGTCTCCCCACTCTCCCATACTGATTTTTGCACCATGATCTGTAGAGTGCCTCTGGTTTTCTTGGGACTCTATCCTATATGTTGTTAGTTAGTAGTGAATTTCGCAATATTGGTGCCTTTTTTCAACTCATTGGCATCTTTATAAGCATTGGACCCTTGAGAATTTGGAGGTTCTCCTGCAACACAACTGTATCATTGTTGATGCTAGCAAAAGTAGAGGAAAGTTTCTAGAAACTACATGCCCTACTCCAGAAGGGAAAAAGTTAGGAAGAGAGCATTCCTCACCATTAAAAAATAGTTTGGTAGGATATCCATCACTAGCTACAACGTCTATACCAGGTGTAAGCTTCTTTGTGAAGGAAATCACTGACTACTGCTTACCAGGAATCCTTGGATCATAAGGTGTACTCCCATTTGTTTATGCATTCAAGTAATTCAATCCCTCTTTGCCTTGCATGAGTAGGGTGTTGTTCAACCCCGGTACTTTAGTTCCATTAAAAGAGTAAACATCTTGGTAGCCAGCAAAGGCTTTATCCATCTCAACAACAACAAACCAGTCCGCGAACTCATTGGCCCCCCAGTTGAAAAGAGTAATTCTTGCACTCCATCCCTTTGAATAGTCAGAATAGACATGCCAGTTAACACTCACACCACAGTAATCACCACAGGGTAGTGGTTGTGGTATAGGAAAATGTTGCATCCTAGCCCATGCAATTGCTTTTGCAGTCCAGTTCTGGAAAGGAACAAGCAGAGCTGAAGAAGGAAGGAGCATAGCTGGTTCCTTTGGACTACAAGCTGGCTTTATTGAAGATGGAAAACCACAGGCACAGGTTTGACAAGGGATGACAGACTCGTTATAATAAGCAGAGAAGGAAACACAACAACAAGGTTTACCGATCTTAGTGGAGATGTTGCAGACTATCTACCAGCTAGCAATGGCAGATAAAGTCCTCTGCATCCCACTAGGATCTGGAAATTCAGTTGGGTCTACTCTCCTTGGCTGCCCGCATTGATAATCAGGATTAAGTATATCGTTTATCTTCCAATTTAGAGGAAATAATGTGGTTCGATTCAAATCTGGAGGGAGTTTGTAGACCTGAAGTTGGAAAGAAGATTTAGACTTGCTTGGATCGATGATGGGTGGAAGAATAGTGCCATTTCTGCAAAAATATTTTATCTTTCCGACAACTGTATTATTAGCCATGTATTGACTAAGGTCCACAATTGTTGGGACCTTCTCACAACTCATCACAGTTGATAAATCCATGTCTTGGTAGAAAGCGCCTGTAGCTCCATTGATGCAGTCACTCTGACTTTGTTCTAGTGTCTCTGCACCCTTCATGGCTTGAATAAATTCTCCCCTCTGTCATTCCCAAGATAATTTCTAGTAGTACAAATAGCCAATAGGATTCTCATTAGAAATTGTTACCTATGCCCAATAGTTTATTTCAAATTCCTATGTGGCATCATAACTAATGGTGACATCTCCTTCCTAGCGAGGCATAAATTTTGTTTCATTGATAATAGTTACAAACTTAGGATCATTTTTGTAGCAAACCTCCATAAATCCCTTTGTAACAGAAGGCTTGGGGCATGTGTATCCTTCATTAGCAAGGATGATGTTGTTAGGCATGGGAATACTCTTTTCTCCAACTCCAAATTTAGTGCCTTTCATCACAATCTGGAAGCTATCTGGTTTATGTCCCCAACAGTTTCAATGGCAGTCTTGAGATATGTCTATGGGAAACCTGCCAAAACATTGTTGTTTCCCACTTCAGTAGGAAAAGACGACCCATCTTCCATCACCGCATTTCTTGCAGAGACAAGCACCTCCTTGTGGCGAAACCTAATGAATATCTTCCACGCTTTCAAATCCTCAGTACTAATATTGAGCACAGTTTCATTGGACTGTGTTATGAAACCAGCTCACAAAAAGATAGAAAAGAGAGATCCACGCCTTAGAATTCAGCCTCTTCGAGGGGGCAACCTCCTTTACATTACATAAATGAACAATTCTTGGATGATACAAATGAAAATACATCCTTTCTATATATAGGAGTCTAAGTGGTCCCAATACAATCAAAGCCTACATAACAATAATATTGTAGGGCACAACAGTAACAATGGTGGGCTTCTATGTGGCATAATAGTAACAATATGGGCACTACATGGGTACATCAATATAATAAGTGGGTTATACTAATAACAATAAGGGGTTACACTAGTAGTATAGGGGCCTAACATGCCCCTCTCCTTCAAAAAGCGTTGTCCTCAACGCTTGAGTAGTTCTTGATGCTTCTATATAAAATTCTTGTCCTCCCATGTGGAATATTCAGCGGGTAAGTTCTTCCACTTGATGAGATACTCTGAAATTGATTGATTTCGTAGTTGTCGGGTTCTTGTTTCTGTGACTGCTCCAGGTTCCAATATGATTTTTCCTTCCTCTTCAATTTCTGGCAATATTGCTTGAATTGGGATCTTTTGCAACTTTTGAATAAGTGGCCATACTTCTTCGTTCTTCTTCCATTCATCCGTTGCTTCGTTTATCCAATTTGGTTGGATAATATAAATAGCACAAAACAATGCTTCCACATCCTCATCCTTGAAGCGTCTTCCCATTCGGTAAGGTCACCATTTTTTAAGTGCATGTAGTATTGCCAACATTTCCTTCTCATAGATAGCTTGCTTGAGATGTAGCAGTAAAAATACCCAATCACTCACATCAAAACATTTTTCACTACGATGTTGATCTACCTGTTGTTTCATTTGATTTTGCACCGAAGTGGCGTTATCCTTTAAAAGTTGGAGAACTTGCTGTTGATGCTCGATATGATCTTTCTCTACTTGAACCTTTTTCTTCTTGATATGTCCTTCTATCTTTTGAGGAGTGGTAATTTCTTCCATTCCTTTACAAGATATGGTCGGATTCATTTCTTGATGCTCGATGTGATCTTTCACTTCTTGAACATTTTTCTTCTTGATGTGTCCTTCTATCTTGATAGTTTGAGGAGTGGTAATTTCATCCATTGAATTACAAGATCTGGTTGGATTCATTTCTTCTTTCTCGATGTGATCTTTCACTTCTTGCACCTTTTTCTTCTTGATATGTCCTTCTATCTTGAGAGTTTGAGGAGTGGTAATTCTTGCCAATGCTTTACAAGACATGGTCTGATTCATTTCGTCTTTCTCTAGGGTGGTGTCCTGACGTATATCCTCTTCTTTTGATGTTTCTTGATCCTTTTCTTCCTCCTCTTCATATTCTATGTAAAATAATTTCTTCTCAGCACACCTATGACCTTTAGTGCATTTGCTATCACAATTGTAACAAAGCCCTTTTTCTCTTTTTTCTTCCAATTGTTGTGGTGTAACCCTTGTACGTTGTGGAAGGCTGGGAGAAACAACACTTCCATCTTTATAGTTGTGAGGGGTATGCTTCCTGGTTTCCATAATTTTGCTTTCCATTATGTCACAAAGCCCTTTTACTCTTTCCAATTGTTGTGGTATTGCTCTAAAGAAGGTGTTGCTCTTTATATCCTCATAATGTGCTATCATTTCCTCCGTGAAAATTGACCACGTAACAAGTTTTTTACGAGAACAAAGCCCTTTGTACCATAAAAATTGATCTGGTTCTAAATATGAAGATGCAATACATACCTTTTGTAACAGTTGTACACCATGTATATCAAAATATTGCTCCATCTGAAGTATCCAATTTACCGGATCCTTGCCATCAAACTTCCTCATCTTGCTTTTTCTTGATTTTAGGTGCTCTACCTTGAAACGACTGTAACTCTGTACTTTTGGATCTTTAAGTTCTAAACTTGTGACCTGTAGTATCCCTCTGTGTCCTCTTTCTAATGCCACAAGTCTGATCCAAATTGGATTCTCCAAGAAAACGTTATGCACAATCTCCCGCAGTGACCTGATTATATACTAGTTCAGTAGAGCGAACTTGTATGAAGTGCCACGTGTCACTGTTTCAACCTTTGACTCAAAAAAATATATAAACAGAAACTACAGTCTGTCCTCTTTATGTACTGTCTTACGAAATTTGAATCTGATGCTTAGAAAGAAAGTTATGACGATTTTCCCCAGGTCACCTGTTTTGAGTGTAATTCAGAAGTCTGCAAAAAGACCAACTTCCGCAGATCATATCTCCGAAAATATCGCGCGAAAAGATCTGAAATTCGGACCCAAGGTTCAGCGCCAATTCTTCTCAAATGGGTTTTGTTTTCGACTTCTGAAACGTCACAGAAAAAAAGTTATAGCGAAAATTCCACGATGACCTGTTTGGAGCAGCGAAACCCTAGAATCCAAAGCTCTGATACCAAATGTTATGAAACCAGCTCACAAAAAGATAGAAAAGAGAGATCCACGCCTTAGAATTCAGCCTCTTCGAGGGGGCAACCTCCTTTACATTACATAAATGAACAATTCTTGGATGATACAAATGAAAATACATCCTTTCTATATATAGGAGTCTAAGTGGTCCCAATACAATCAAAGCCTACATAACAATAATATTGTAGGGCACAACAGTAACAATGGTGGGCTTCTATGTGGCATAATAGTAACAATATGGGCACTACATGGGTACATCAATATAATAAGTGGGTTATACTAATAACAATAAGGGGTTACACTAGTAGTATAGGGGCCTAACAGACTGAAAAGTGTAGGGTTGTTTTGTTGGATTCGTGACATAGGGGTAAGTTTTACTGGATTTCTTTCCTGATATGATAGGTAAATGCCAATGCACAAATTCTCTGTGGGGGATGGAGCTATATGAACTTGGGCCTCCACCCACCTGTTGTTACAGAGAAAAAAATACAACAAAAACCCCAGAGCAATAATCCCTCTCCTAGCCATATTTGGAGCTCAAACCAAACCCCAAGATTGTTTCTCACAACAATCCCTAACAGCCCCAAACAATGATTCATATTTGCAATGATATCCCTCTTGGGTGCCTTGGGTATTTGAGGAATTATCTTGCAAATGTGGTACTAGCTAGCTTCCTTCTCTATCTTCAAAATGTACCCAATTGGGTCAGCGAATTCAGATTCCGTGGGAGGATACTTTGGTCCCAATGGAAATGCCTTCAACTATGGTAGCACCTCATCATCCCCCATCCTGCTAACCTAAAGCAAAAAAAAAAAAAAAAAACAATACTATTATCTATTCTATTTTATATTTTAGCGTGCAACCCAACAACAAGAGACACAAAACAAATTAAGTGGGTGTTACTTACCTCAAACTTACTCTCACTATCACTATAGGGTTGCAATAGAAGAAACCAATCACACCATCATTTCCTTCTCAACTTCAGCATTAGCTTTTGAGACTGTAGAGTGCTTTTGTTCTATTAATGCTTAAAACCTTTCTATATTAGTTTTAAACTTTTTTTCTGGTCTTTCCCTCCAAAGAAAGCGTAAAACTATTTCCCTCCAAAAAGAGTATAAAATTATTGTATATTGTAAATATCGTAAACTTATATTCTATAATGTATAAAAATATTATAATTTTAACATTATAGATGGATTCATAGACCCCTTTAAGGGGTTGTTGAATATTTCTACCTAAATTTTAACATTGCAGACAGATTTAGAGAAGGGTCTCTAAATTTTAACATTGTAGATGGATTCAGAGACACTTTGTCTCTAAATTTTAACACTACAGATGGATTCAGAGACCACCCCCTAGTCTCTGAATCCATTTGTAGTGATAAAATTTAGTGAAATCAGTATCAAAATTGTAATTTTCCATTTCTAGAGTGACACAATTAAAAATGACTAGCATAAATGACTAATTCATATATTTGTTGTACTTGTTAGTTCATTATATTTTTATTCTTGGACTATAGTAGTCGTTAGCGTTCATCATTTTTAATTTTGTCACTTATTTTCTAGCCATATATTTTAGTCCTGGACAAAATTAGTCATTTAAGTTAGTCGCTTTTAGTTGGGTCACTTATTATCAAGTCGTATATTTTATCCCTAGACTAAATTAATCATTTAAGTTAGTCATTTTTAGTTGGGTCGCTTAAAATTTCTCAAATTTAGTAGTAATTCACTTGAAATAATTGTAGTGACTAACTTTTATGGTCACATAGTCATTAATCTCTCATTTTGTACTAGTGTTTAAACCCTTTGATTGCTGGTATTTAGATTTGTTAAATCATTTGTTAGATGAGCATTGTAGTTGATATTGGTACATACATAATGTACAGGAATTTGGAGCAAGTATTTGATGAACATAATCTTAGGAAAATATATTTTGTTTCTGTATTACTGATATATATGTTAACATAAAATAGTTCACAAATTCTTTGTATTGCAAAACTTTTTTCCTCTATATGACTATATGCATATGGAAGTAATTGTTTTATAGTATAAGCTTGTGAATCATTGATACATTGCTCGTGTTCAATGTTTCTAGTATCCAGGTGTTGTTTTGAGTAATTGGTAGCAGTATTATTACTGCAAATGAAACAATTATAAAAAAAAATGCAACTATTTTTTTTCATATTAGACATATCAAAACATAGTGCATGTGTGAAAATAGACTCAACAAAGAGTCATCAAAGTCATTGATATTTTGTCCATAGATCTACAAACCTTGTTCAAGTAGGATTTGCTCAACTTACAATATGTCAAGGTGTACAAGTGAGAACTCATATGCACATTTGCATGCCCCAATTGCTTCAGTGATTAAAGATAGCATATCTATTGTGCTATGTAACAAAAGTGGTGCAAATTTTCCACATACATAACTTTTGTTGCAGTGGTATGATCTGGATTATCCACAGTTTCATGTTCATTCCGTCGACGTTTCAAACCCCAAAGGGGGTCCATCATCAGGACTAAATCAGAAAGAATATGAATGAAAACTTATTGATGGACCCCCTTTGGGGTTTGAAATGTCGACGGAATGAACATGAAATTGTGGATAATCTGGATCATACCACTGCAAAAAACTACCACAGAAGCTTAAAATCTAACATAATTTTTGTTATCTTGAAAAATATTATATTCATGGTCATCAATGGCTGGATTGAAGTATAGATCTTAGTTTGATTTTAGTTTTAGTTAAATAGTGGGACCTTGTTACAAGTGCCAGCGACCATACGAAACTTAAAAAAAAATTGGAACTTTGATCGAGCAGATACTGACTTGTTTCAAAAGGATTTTTTCCACATGTGAACAATTGTTTTTATAAATTGAATTCAAGCATATTAATTGTTCTAGTCATAATTGTTTCTTGATCCATTTTCACAGTCACAATGCTTATAATATAGCAGAATCATGTATTTCTTGTTAAATTTTTTATCACTATATATGGCACATCAAACTTACCATTCTTTTGAGCATTGTTATACATGTATCCTCAACAAGATACATTCCACTAGTTCTCATTTCATTGTTGTTTCTTGTTATGTATCTGTGTCAATATTTCCATGAAAATCGGTATGGCTATAAGATCAAGCACAACATGACAGTGAATTCCATGTTGAACTTCGATTGAACACTGAGTATGCCTAGATTCACAGCAAAAGAGTTATTATACATAAATCTAGCAAAAGGAATTGGGCAAATACTTGCACATTTTGTCAAAAACTTCTCTGTCAATTACTATGTTCTTGTATTCATTTGTGTCAATTATTTAGCTATGAATACAACTGCAACTATAGAAGCTGAAGTTATGAGATTGTTTTTTTTTTCCCCTGGGAAAAAGTCGTAATTTTCATTAAAGTTAAGAAAATTACATTTTGCAGATGCCGAAGCATATTCAAAAGCAGGCTTATGCCTGTCGAGTTCATTGTAGCAGCTATATATATATAAGTCTCCACGCAGGGAGCATGAAAATAAGTCAAATATGTTCAGAATTTGTGCTTGGCTCTTCGCAGAGAGCAATATATACTGTAATATAAACAAAAAGATGTACTGTTCTGCTGTATTTACATACTGAAAAAGCAAAAATATCTGCAAGTGTATATGGACTTATAGTCCATCATTCCAAATGTTCGTCAAACGGCCGATGGTAGTACTGATAAAAGGTACCATCGATGTCCTCCTGGATCCACCACTCCTCCCCTATTCGGTGCGCTGCCTCTTTGGAGAGCAGGTCTGCAGTGGTGTTCTGTTCCCTGTAGATGTGGTGACAGACAAAAGATTCAAATGACGTGATCAATCTCTTAGCTTTATCAAGTATATGTCTTAAAGCAAATGCATGACAATGAGATGCATTATTGAGCCAATTGCAAACAACTTTGGAATCGCCAAAAATCTGTAAGTGTCTACATTGTTTTAGGTTAGCAAAATGAATGATATGCTTGGCAGTGATGAGTTCTGCAAAGTTTTTAGTGCCTCTGCCAAGGTTAATTTGAATCTTGAAGCAGTGTCTGTCATTTAGGTGAAGTATGGCGCCTCCCCCACACCCATCATCTTGGGCTGAGCCATCAAAGAAAGCCCAGGGCTTTGTGTGATCAATGGGGATAGGAGTGAGAGTTCTAGGTGCAGTGACAGGGTCCTCTTCAGGTAATAAGTTGTAATCTACCACAGTGTGAAGTATGATCGAAGGCCAGTGTGGCCTCTTCAATTGGAAGATGGATTGGTTACGAGCTATCCATATAGCCCAACAGATCAGCAGAGGTAGGTTCTTGGCCTTGCCTATATGCTCTGAGCACCAGTTTGACCAAGCCTCCTGAAGGGTGATCCCATGCCATTGCTTCAGCTGCGGGATGTGTGAAGAAAAGGACTGCCAGAAGTTAATGGTCGAGCTACAAGTTAGAAACAGGTGCTCTGTGCTCTCTTCAGCATTAAGACAAAGATGACAGTGAAATGGTCCATAGAAGGAGCGTTTCATGAGATTAGAACCTGTAGGGATCTTGTCAAAGATGATATTCCACATCAGAAGTCTTGTCCTGGGCGCAGCTTTGAGTTTCCAAATCGACTTCCAAGTGGGAAGGATGTCCGGTGGTTTATATGGCTCCATAAGCTTGAGGTATCCCAGCTTAGGTGAATACGCACCATGTTTAGCATATGCCCAAATGATCTCATCTGGTCCCTCCATAAGTCTGATATTAGCTTGAGTGAGAGCAGAAGTATAATCCTTCCAATCATCAAACCATTGGTGAGGCAGATTTAGAGTTCTGGCAGATAACCAAGCCTGCTGAAGGAATGAAGAATTAGCTTGGTCACCAATGTGTTTGATAAATATGATACCTCTGTCATGGAGATAGCGAATAAGATCAGCCGGCAGTCTGTGGGCATTCCCGCATCCGACCCAGGGGTCCATTCCAATACGAACCGCATCCCCTTCTTTGATCCGCCAAGTGATGCCTTCTCTCAGCAGTGGAATTGAATCAATGACAGCTTTCCAGATGTTGGAGAAGTGATTATTGTGTCCATGTCTGGTGCAGAACCAATCTAATATGGGCAATGGCTTAATGTACTTAGAATAAGCCACCCTGGTCCAGAGGCTGTCTGCAGTGAGTAAACTCCATCCGAGTTTGGCTGCCAGGGCTTTAGAGAAGATAGCCAATCTCTTAATGCCCCATCCTCCCCAGCTCTTAGGCTTAGTAATGGTCTCCCATTTCACCCATGCAAATATGCGCCCAGGCTGGTGCCCTTTCCAAAGGAATCTGCAGCATATGCTCTGGAGCCGGTTCAGTATGCCCCTTGGTATCCAAGCCAGGGCCATCCAGTATACAGGTGTAGCCTCAATGACCGCTTTAATGAGAACAAGTCTACCGGCTCTCGAAAGATATTTATGGTACCAAACTTGAAGCCTCTTCTCTACTTTGGAGATGAACCATAACCAGTCTGCAATTTTATAGCCCGATGGCTTCAATCTAAACCCCAGATACTTAATACCATCCGATAATTCCATGGTGACAAATGGGAATCGCTGCGAGGCATAGTTGATTTCATGTGCCGAACATCCAACTGATGTAATAGTGGATTTGTTATTGTTAATCTGCATCCCCGTGGCCTGCTGGAAAAGTAGGAAGGAGTTATGAAGAGCGGAGGAGTCACCAATACTGCCATTAAGGAAGATGAGAATATCATCAACGAATAAGAGATGAGTAAGGAAGAAATTGTCCACTATTTTGATTCCAGTGATAAGGTGTCGATCTCTGGTGGATGAGATTATCTTACTCAGCCCTTCCATAATCAGGAGGAAGAGCAGCGGTGAGAGAGGGCATCCCTGCCTGAGCCCTCTCTCAGTAGAGAAGAAGGGAGTTGCTTCTCCATTGAGGAGAACGCTATAAGATACATCAGTAATGCAGCTCATCATCCATTTGATAAAATCATATGGGAAACCAAGATGAGTGAGCAGCATTCTAAGGTACAACCAGTTTGTTCTGTCAAATGCCTTGGATAGGTCTACTTTGAAGTTATGAGATTGTTGTTCTAACAAAGTAGGTCTTTTGAGAACAGATTTTATTTCTTCAGATCAATCAGTGTTCATGCAAAATGTTCTTCTAGTAGTTGAATAAAAAGACAAACATAAAACAATGTGCATTTCTTGTCCACTTGACATTTGTTGTATATTTAGTAATATGTTTTCAAGTTTGCGAATAACTTCAACTTTGTTGTCTCGACAAGCCATATGATTCTTTGTTGAATTTGTTTAAATTAAATTATAATGGAGCATTCTGTTTTTGTCATATAATACCTAGAATATGTAACTGCACAATAGAGATCTAAAATAGATTGAGCATCTATGTTTCCTTGCTACACTACGCTCTTGTATTCAATTGTCTTAGGTGTTTTTCTCTGAATACAATTATAACTAGATATAAATTTATTTCTAGATATAAATGTCAACAAAAACAGACATGGGAATATAGGCTTTAAGAACCAATAATTGAAATTTTAAAAAGACTTTATTCTGTCATATACCCTATAGACTTATGATATCAATAACTGAGATGAGAGTCAAAAAAATAATTTCCAGTTTGCACACATTAAACTCTTTTCACAGTCTATTGGAAAGAGGCAAATCCGGTTTTCTATATTTCTTTGTTCTGTAATTATTTGGTATGAAACTTATTATCTAAATATTCACCAAATAATTTTCATTTTTGATGTCATGTTTACAACAATATTTTTTTCACTTTGTGTGTCACAAAATCAATAAAAACAAAAGCCTTAAATAATGCGGTTTTTTTTCCTAAAAACTTAAGTCGCAAGTCGCATTCAAGAAAATTTTGCAAAAAAAATACAAGCTCCCGAGTACTCGACCTTTCGACCACATGACCAGGAACTCGAGTTGAAAATATTTTTTTATAAATAATTGTGTGATTTGCCAACCTCGACATTGTCGGACTTCTAGCCAACCTATCGACCTCCGCATTGTCGAACTTCTAGGTGAACTATCGACCTCTACATCTCCAGACTGTCAAACTAACAGACCTAATGAGTTCACCCGACTATTCTCTACTCGAGGCCAAGATAAAATAAACGAATCATAAAACAAACAAAAACACTCGATTGTGTGGCTTCTCGACTATACATTCAACTCACAAAAAAAAACATGACAATCAAAATAATGATCTCATAGTTTTGGTGTTTTAAGAGTCAGTTACTAAAACTCTAGTCTCTTTTATTTATCTGTTCTACAATTTTTCCTTCTGTTCATCACAAAATGCATAAAAAACAAGAGCCTTGTAATTTATTTATTTTTAAATCTAAGTCACAAGTCAAATCCAGAAAGATATTGTAAAAAATAAGTACGACCTTCTGACTACCAACGCAGAGAAGCTACAATTTTTTTTTATAAATAATCAACCTAACCTCTAACTTCAACATTGCCAAGAGTCAAATTACCGACATCCCAACTTTAGCAATTCCCGAATGTGAAACTACCAAACTATTGAACCACCTGGCTATCAAACGACCCAACCTTTCATCCACCCAACTTAGAACACCGAGTGACTACAAATTTTATAAATAATCCAAACGAACTCCCGACCTCAGTTTTGTCTGCCCGTGAAACTACCCGACCTCCAAACCTCAATATTCCCGAACATCAAACTACCAGACTTTTCGACCTTAGCATTTTTTGACCTAATGAAACTGCCCGACTATGGTATAGTTGGTCGACGATAAAATAATTGCAATAAAACAAAAAACAACCGACTAACCCACCTCCCAATTGTAAAATCAACCCAATATTATGTCAGACATCTAACCCAGAAATAATTTGACAAAAGAAATGTATCCTCCCGACTACCCGACCTTCTGACCACAACTCGAAGTGACTACAAACAAAAATGATTGGACCTCTCAAGCTTGAAGTAAATGGATTTTGGCACCACTTTTCTTATGATAATATGCAACTATTACTTCGTCCTTCCAATGCTCTGTTGGCATTATGATTCAAGTGTTGTCCTTGATGGCAACTCTCTCAGAGGTTGGTACAGGTGATGGCAACTTAATCAGAAGACAGATCTTAGTACAGCATGCCAAGGAAGTTCATATACGCATGTTCGTTAAGCCCAAGTCGCGTGTACACGCCAGTTGGATTCATAAAAAGCGCGTGTATGTGGAAAAGTATCTTTGGTCCATGGTGGTTAGTCCTTGGAAGTTGTGCCTATGATTTCGGACCATTGTGTCTCGACGGGCGTGTCGATCCCTAGTTTTGAAGTTGATGGTATTGTGTTACTATGGTTTTGGCTCTTGGTATTGAGCTAGGCCTAAGACTATATAAGGAGAAGAAGATCATTAGGCAAAATCATCTTTTGACAAGGCTTGAATATCTAAGAGAGAAAGAGATCTGATATGCAGGTTCTGGGTTGCTTGATCTAAGCCAAGGAGAGATCACATCGGTTGATGGAAGACTAGATCTAAGGATAGATCGGGATCTAATGGTTTGAAATGCACTATCATGATATGGTTGATTATGCGTATTTCTAGATCTGCATATTGTCGCAATGTTATGTTCTGGGTCTAACTAATGTCTGGTACAGCTGCAAATTGAGAAAGTTTATTTTTAGATCTGTACGCAGGTTGGCTTCGGTAAAAGCGCGTGTATACGCGGGTTTTGCTCATTGAAGTAGCGTATATCTTTTGAAGCTTGATTTTGGGTTTACAGTGGGATCTGACTGTTATTGCAGAGTTCTGTAGTCTGCTCTGTGTTCTGGTAACTGGTGATTGACAGGGTTCAGTGGTTCAGTGATTCAAAGTTTGGTTGTTTTATGCTTCAATGATCTGTTGTGGAAATTGAATGAATTGTGGTCTTCAGATTGTAATGTTGTGCTTCAGGAATATCCAAGTCTGAAAATGTATGAAAAGTGATACCTAAAAGAAAGAAGATTGTAGGTCAGCACCTACGTACTAGTATCTTGGCTAGTACAAGAGCAAAGGGGGTTGGAGCTCCCTTCCAAGGAAGTTTGGAGAACGAGAGAAGGTTGTAGCCTTCTGCAGGTTGTAGCCTGCGTACTGGTATAAGGCTGCACCAGTACAAAAGATTGTAAACTGAAGTTTCATATTAAAGAAAGATAGAGACAACTTGCAGCAGGTGGTTTTCACCCACATTGGGTTTCCACCTTATATCTTGGTGTTCATGTGTGTGGCTTTTGATCTGTTCTGTTATACTGCACATGTTTACTGTTAATGTGGTGAATAATGTCCTGATGCACTTAACTGAAGAATAAGCTAACTAAATTGTGAGTTTTCTTCTTATACGCTGTTTTACTTAGTCACAGTAGCGTGTACACGCTGGTTCACTTAACTGAAGTAGCGTATATGTTTCTGAGCATTGAAAAGTTTGATTGATCTGATAATACTGATTCACCCCCCCTCTCAGTATTATTTCCAACAATTGGTATCAGAGCAGGTCCTTCAGAGAAGCTTGATCGCTTGAAGGTAGATCATTCATCATGAGCAACTACGAGAAAGAAGCATCAATCAGGCCACCGGTTTTTGATGGAACAAATTTCAATTATTGGAAGGTAAGAGTTACTGCATATCTTCAATCTCTTGGTACAGAAGTTTGGGACATTGTAGAAACAGGCTATGCTTTTCCTTCAGCTACTCCTACAGATCCAGCTGAGAAAAAGACATATGAAACAAATGCAAAAGCAGTCAGTACTCTATTAGGAAGTATATCCCAAACAGAATTCATGAAGGTCATGCACTTCAAATCAGCAAAAGAGATATGGGACAAAATGATCACTAGCTATGAAGGAGATGAACAGGTAAAGCAAGCTAAACTTCAAACTCTCAGGATTCAATATGAGACTCTCAAGATGTATAATGATGAAAGTGTGGCTAATTATTTTCTTCGGGTAGATGAGATTGTTAATTGTATGAAAAATTTGGGTGAAGAAATAAAAGAGACTATAGTAGTTCAAAAGATTCTAAGATCATTATCCCCCAAGTTTGAATCTAAAGTATCTGCAATAGAAGAAAAGGAAAATCTCAAAGTTCTCACTATGTCTCAGCTACATGGAATTCTAACTGCTTATGAAATGAGAAAGGGAGGTCCATCAGACAGAAGGGAAGCTGCTTTTAAGGCATCAGGAAAAGAAGATTACTATGAAGCAAGCCATGTTCCAGAAGAAGAGGAAGAAGAATCAAATTTTGTCAGAAATCTTCAAAGGGGTGCTGGAAGGTTCAGAGGTAAGCTACCTTTCAAATGCTTTGCTTGTGGAAGAGTAGGTCATTATGCTGCAAAATGTCCTTATAAGGATAAAGGAAAAGAACCTGCTAGATGGAACAAGAAACAAAGTGCAAATAAGAAAAGCTACTACACCCATGAAGATAGTGATGGCTTATCAAACAGTGATGAAGATGAACAAGGTAATAAATATAAGCTGTTAATGGCATTTGAAGATGATGATTATGAGGATGCTGTAGATGTGGATAATCTCTATAATGAAATTACTAGACTCAAGAGATGCATAGAAGAAAAGAGTGTGATCATTGATACTTTGCAATTTCAAATTGATGAAAAGGAAAAACATCTTGAAAAACTAGAAGGTGAAATTGTTGGTCTCAGAAAAGAAATTGAGAAAACAAAAGCTATTAATCTTAAGTTTGTCAAAGGATCTGAAACTTTGGATGAGATTATCAATGTGCAGCGGTCTCCTCTAAACAAGACAGGTTTGGGCTATAATGGAGAAACCTCTCAAGCATCCACCTCAAAAAGTTATCTTGATGCAGCAAGAAGAAATGAGCAGAAGAACAATGAAGATAATCAGGTAAAGCAGGGACGAATTACAAATAGAAACTATCAGGGACAATCCTTCTTAAGAAGCTACAACCAACCACAGGTAAAATCTTCTCAGTTTGGCACAAGAATAGATGAAAATAGAAATTACAATCAGTTGGCTGGTAGATTCAATAACCGCAGAAGCTTCTTCAATGGACAATGCTTTTCTTGCCATAACTTTGGTCACAAAGCAGCTCAATGTGTTGCATATAAAACAATCATGACTAGGGAAGCTCAAAAACAAAGAAGTATGACAGGGATTACAAAGAGGACCTATAACAACTTTTCGGTTCTTGAAAATGAAGTTGAATGTTCTATTTGCAATAATTTTGGTCATAAAGAATCTGAATGCAGGAGCAGGTTTCAGGAGAAAAAGGAACAAGCCACGAGCACCAAAAAATGGAGAATAAAGGAACCTCAGACAGAAAGATGTGGGATAGCTTTTATGCAGAAGGACAGGAAAATCTATGGTACATTGACAGTGGATGTTCGAAACATATGACAGGTGATAAAGAAAAACTTGAATCTTATTCTACTTTAGAAAAGGGAAAGAAAGTTTCTTTTGGAAATGATACTCCTGCAACTATAAAAGGAAAAGGTATTGCTCCTTTGAAAGAAAAGGTCAAGGCTGGAAATGTTTTGTATGTTGATGGATTGAAGCATAATCTTCTAAGTGTCAGCCAGATGTGTGATCAAAAAACCGAGGTTATTTTCAGATCGAATGGATGTCTTGTTCGTGATCTTGATACAGGTAAAACAGTTCTCAAAGGCAAAAGAACTCCAAATAATCTGTACATATTTGAAGAAGGACAACAACAATGCTATCTTAGCAAGGATGAAGAGCACTGGTTATGGCATCGAAGGTTGGGACATCTAAGCTTCTCACAAATAAGGAAAGCATGCAAATATCAGGCAGTTCGCGATCTTCCAGATATCAAAATTCCAGACAACACCATATGCAAATCTTGTCAGTTTGGAAAGCAAACCAGAACTAACTTTCCAGAGAAGGAAGGATCAGCTAGCTTGCCTCTTGAGCTAGTCCATACAGATGTATGTGGTCCATTTAGGAAAAGGACACCTCGAGGAGAAGAATATCTGATATTATTCATTGATGATTTCTCAAGGTTTGTTTGGTTAGGGCTTATGAAGCACAAAGATGAAGCATTCGAAAAATTCAAATCCTTCAAAGCATTGGCTGAAAATGAATCAGGACACAAAATTAAGTGCCTCAGATCTGACAGAGGTGGGGAGTTCACATCAAATGAATTTTTCGATTTCTGCGATGAACATGGGATAAGAAGAGAATTCTCTACAGCTAGAACTCCTCAGCAAAATGGGGTTGTGGAAAGAATGAACAGAACTATCCAACAAATGGCTCGTGCTATGCTCGATGAATCAGGTACTCCTGCAACCTTCTGGGGTGAAGCTGCACATGCTGCTGTTATCATTCTTAACAAAACAAATGTCCGAGTAAACAGCACTCAAACACCTCATGAGCTTTGGAGTGGTAAAACTCCTTCCGTGAAGCATTTCAAAATCTTTGGGAGCAAATGTTATATTAAGAATACTGATGAGCAACTTGGCAAACTTGAACCTAGAGCAGATGAGGGCATTCTTCTTGGTTATTCTCCACATAGCAAAGCATACAAGTGCTACAATAAAAGACTTGGCAGAATTGTTGACAGTATTGATATAGTGGTTGATGAGAAGGGATATATTCCTAGGCAAGTTCATCATGAAGACATTGAAGAAGATGAAGGTTACTCTCAAAGGCGAAATGATGAAGAAGAAGAACCTCAAGAAGAAGAAGAATCTCAAGAAGAACCAGAGGAGCAGACAAGAATAGAAGAGAAGACTCCATCCAGATATGTCCAAAAGAATCATCCAGAAACTCAGATTGTGGGGCAGAAAGAAGCAGGAGTACAAACAAGAAGGACACTTGCAGAAGCTTCAAGCTACTTGGCTCTACTCTCCTCCATTGAACCACAAAATGTGAAAGAAGCATGCAAAGATGAATGTTGGGTCAAAGCAATGGATGAAGAACTTGAGCAAATCGAAAAGAACAACACTTGGGAATTAGTTCCTAGACCAAAAGATAAGAATGTAATAGGAACAAAATGGGTCTTCAAGAATAAATTAAATGAAAATGGAGAAGTAATTAGAAACAAGGCCAGACTTGTTTGTAAAGGGTATGCACAGCAAGAAGGAATAGATTTTGAAGAGACCTTTGCTCCTGTGGCAAGACTAGAGGCCATCCGAATGTTCCTTGCTCTCTCAAGCTTTCAAAACTTCAAGGTATTTCAAATGGACGTGAAATCAGCCTTCCTGAATGGAGACTTAGAAGAAGAAGTATATATTGAGCAGCCAGATGGTTTCATTCTTGGGAATGATCCAAACCTTGTATGCAGATTGAAAAAGGCACTCTATGGGCTCAAACAAGCTCCAAGGGCTTGGTACTATCGGTTGGACAAATATCTTCACCAACAAGGCTTTTCAAAAGGATCAGCAGATAGCAATCTCTATATAAAAGTTGAAAATAACAAATTGCTAATTCTTGTTGTTTATGTAGATGATATTATTTTTGGCAGCAATGAAGAGACTATGAGTCAAAACTTTGCCTTGGTTATGCAGAAAGAATTCGAAATGTCACTTCTTGGAGAATTGACATATTTTCTTGGATTGCAAATCCAACAAAATGAAGGAGGTATCTTCTTGTCTCAAACCAAATACCTCAAGCAGATCTTGAAGAAGTATGGCATGGAAGAGTCAAAGCCAGTATGTACACCCATGGTTACAGGATGCAGCCTCAGTGCAAATGATGAATCAGCAGCAGTTCACCAACCCACTTATAGATCCATGATTGGGAGTTTGCTTTATTTGACAGGTACTCGACCAGATATTACACATGCAGTAGGAATGGTTGGAAGATTTCAAGCCAACCCAAAGGAAACTCATCTTCAGGCAGTCAAAAGAATCTTCAAATATCTTCAAGGGACCCAAAACTATGGCTTATGGTATCCTAGAAATACAGATCTCACTCTTCATGCTTACACAGATGCAGATTGGGCTGGAAGTGTGGATGATAGGAAAAGCACAAGTGGTGGTGCTTTCTTCATGGGTTCCAGATTAGTATCTTGGTTCAGCAAGAAACAGAGTTCGATTGCCTTATCTACAGCTGAAGCAGAATATGTGGCTGCAGCATCTTGTTGCACACAACTTCTTTGGATGATGCAGACCTTGCAGGACTTTCAAATCACTTGCACTCCACCTGTCTCTATCTTATGTGATAATACAAGTGCAATCAGCATTTCAAAGAATCCAGTCATGCACTCAAAGACCAAGCACATACCAATCAAGTACCATTTTCTTCGGGAACAAGTGCTTGAGCAGAAGGTCAAGTTGGAGTATGTTCCTTCTAAGGAACAAGTTGCTGATATTCTCACAAAACCACTGCCCAGGGAAACTTTTGAATATCTCAGACAAAAGCTGGGAGTAGTTGATGCTTCATCCTGCTGTTGAAGTTTGTTTGTTCTACAGAAAAGTTGGTATACGCAGGTTACGGAAGGGATATACGCGTATACACGCGGATTTTTGTTGGGAAAGTCGCGTGTATGGTGGACGCTTGTTGCAGAAATTATATCCGCGTACATACGCTGTTTTATACAGGAGAAATCGCGTATATGAAGTTCTGAACAGCAAGGGAAAACTCTGGAGTTCTGAACAGCAATGGGAATGTCAGAATTCTTCAGGCACAGTTTCAGGGGGTGCAACAGGCACAGGTTCAGGGGGAGCAGCTTAAAAGTCTCATAAAGCATTGTTGGCATTCAGATGTTTTGGTTGTTGGTTTCAGGAGAAGGAGCTCAGAAAGAAATCCTGGTTGCTGATCTAACAAGATGTTTATCAGATGCTGCTGGTGCCTTTCCTAAGTCTTGGTCTAGATCTGTTGTCTCTATGTCATGTATCTCTCTTGTCATATCTCTTTTATGGTGTCAAGGTCATGTAACGGCCTATGTTGGTTTCCCCACTATGCCTGGGATGAATGCTGTAATATAATTGGTTGTTTCTGATATGTCCCCTCTTGGTAGGGAGTATGGATGTATGTATTGAGTCTTTTGGTGATAGGAAGGTCCCTTATGGTGTATAAGTCTTGGTTCTTGTTGAAGAACATCTTTTGCAGATCTGGCCTACTGTCAGGGGGAGCACGAGTCAGCACAGCCAAGCAGAGGTATCAGCATGTCCTCAGGGGGAGCACAGCCCTTTGCCCTTGATGTCAAAGGGGGAGAGTGACTTGGTGTGGTGGTTGCCATCAAGTCCAAAGGGGGAGATTGTTGGCATTATGATTCAAGTGTTGTCCTTGATGGCAACTCTCTCAGAGGTTGGTACAGGTGATGGCAACTTAATCAGAAGACAGATCTTAGTACAGCATGCCAAGGAAGTTCATATACGCATGTTCGTTAAGCCCAAGTCGCGTGTACACGCTAGTTGGATTCATAAAAAGCGCGTGTATGTGGAAAAGTATCTTTGGTCCATGGTGGTTAGTCCTTGGAAGTTGTGCCTATGATTTCGGACCATTGTGTCTCGACGGGCGTGTCGATCCCTAGTTTTGAAGTTGATGGTATTGTGTTACTATGGTTTTGGCTCTTGGTATTGAGCTAGGCCTAAGACTATATAAGGAGAAGAAGATCATTAGGCAAAATCATCTTTTGACAAGGCTTGAATATCTAAGAGAGAAAGAGATCTGATATGCAGGTTCTGGGTTGCTTGATCTAAGCCAAGGAGAGATCACATCGGTTGATGGAAGACTAGATCTAAGGATAGATCGGGATCTAATGGTTTGAAATGCACTATCATGATATGGTTGATTATGCGTATTTCTAGATCTGCATATTGTCGCAATGTTATGTTCTGGGTCTAACTAATGTCTGGTACAGCTGCAAATTGAGAAAGTTTATTTTTAGATCTGTACGCAGGTTGGCTTCGGTAAAAGCGCGTGTATACGCGGGTTTTGCTCATTGAAGTAGCGTATATCTTTTGAAGCTTGATTTTGGGTTTACAGTGGGGTCTGACTGTTATTGCAGAGTTCTGTAGTCTGCTCTGTGTTCTGGTAACTGGTGATTGACAGGGTTCAGTGGTTCAGTGATTCAAAGTTTGGTTGTTTTATGCTTCAATGATCTGTTGTGGAAATTGAATGAATTGTGGTCTTCAGATTGTAATGTTGTGCTTCAGGAATATCCAAGTCTGAAAATGTATGAAAAGTGATACCTGAAAGAAAGAAGATTGTAGGTCAGCACCTACGTACTAGTATCTTGGCTAGTACAAGAGCAAAGGGGGTTGGAGCTCCCTTCCAAGGAAGTTTGGAGAACGAGAGAAGGTTGTAGCCTTCTGCAGGTTGTAGCCTGCGTACTGGTATAAGGCTGCACCAGTACAAAAGATTGTAAACTGAAGTTTCATATTAAAGAAAGATAGAGACAACTTGCAGCAGGTGGTTTTCACCCACATTGGGTTTCCACCTTATATCTTGGTGTTCATGTGTGTGGCTTTTGATCTGTTCTGTTATACTGCACATGTTTACTGTTAATGTGGTGAATAATGTCCTGATGCACTTAACTGAAGAATAAGCTAACTAAATTGTGAGTTTTCTTCTTATACGCTGTTTTACTTAGTCACAGTAGCGTGTACACGCTGGTTCACTTAACTGAAGTAGCGTATATGTTTCTGAGCATTGAAAAGTTTGATTGATCTGATAATACTGATTCACCCCCCCTCTCAGTATTATTTCCAACATGCTCTGTTACCCACCATGTCGCTTGACCTTGTAGATAATCCATGTACGATGTTCAATCATACAATAGTAGAATCGTGCTACCCCAATCACAAGTTTTCCCGCCCACGGTCTTAACTACAACAGGAGAAGCCTTATCCAATTCTCTCTATAAATCCAACATTTTCCCCTTTAATCAACATTGAACTTCCTTTCTTATCTTTCATGAATGGTTGTTCCATGGCCTTTGGCTCTACACCATGCATACTTTTTAGTCGAAATTTTTGTACTATCCTCAGAGACTAGTTGTATTGTTACATCAACTACCTCTACCTAATCCTCTCAATTGCGAGCTGCTCTCAGGAATTCATTTTGTCTGTAGATCTAAATGAGCATCTCATCACTTTGTTGAATTCTTACTAAGACGTTCCATGACGTTACCCCTTTCGAGCTTAGATGATATTTACATTAAGGAATTTATAGGATTTATTTGCCTTCAGATAGAGAATTCCTCGCATGGTGGCATAGGTGCTCCTGCAGTTCTTATCTGACAGAATCTTGGAGCCACCTTACATCGGGCTTCCACCTCACCTGCCACATACCAACTATTCTAGAATTCTCAGTGATCCGAATACTCACAAAAATACTAACTGCAGGACCTTTTACTGACATGATGTTTCATGCGGAATGAGCGAAACATCCTTTAAATAATGATTTAGCATCACATCAACATTATCAAAAGAATATAAACATCAAATTAACAAGCAACACAAACAACCATGAATAATCATAACACCAATATGATAATGGAGTTCACCTTGGGGAGAAGGGGCTACATCTCCAGATTCATTTGGAACTATGAATCACTTTATTAATTTTGAGGCATTCTCCTTCTTACAATGGGTTGAAACATCTCACACCATATGTGGATCATTCTCCTTAAAGAGCTTCCTTCTCACAAAAGGGCCAAAGGCACTCACATAAAATACATTTCCTCAGCACCAGAAGGGCTACATTTTCTCTCAGTACAAGGCTTCAAGCTCTTACAAAGCTCCTCCAAAATCTCCCACAAAACTTCTCCAAAAGGTTCTCCCCCCCAAAAATCTCACATAAGGAATTTATATAGTTTTTCCCCAACAAAAAGACATAACTCCCCAGATCCACAATAATAGGATCTTAAGACATTTTAAGGAAAAACAAGATCCATAATTCTAGGATCTAAAACTTACTCAAGGCAAAAAATGGTAAAATCCAAACTTCAAGGATCTCAACCATGCCAAGAGACCTCAACCTCTCATTGAGAAATAGAAAATTAGTTGTGAGGTGAATTCTCACACAAAACTAATTTCTCAAATGGAAAATAAGTGAATATTTTGTGAGTCATTTTCCACTCACTTACAACATTATCCACTTTACAATTTTAAATGAAATAAGGCATAAAATTATTAATCCCATTTATTCTCTTATTCCAAGCTTTGTCACTTATCATCAAATTTCTTCATGGTGCACAAAGTAAACTTCTGCATGTGTGGAGATCCTCCTGAATCACTCAGGAACTCTCTTAGTAGCTCCTTGACACTAATCCTTATGGTGTGAATGGAAGCTTGCGCAAACAAAAGCTAAAGCATGTAAAAGCACTACAACAAGACATAATTGGCCCGAGTACGTTTGTTTGATGTTTCACATATTGTTTTCCTGTTAGAGCAAGATTTTGTAAACAAATATCTTAATGTACACATTGACCGTCTCTATCAAACAAAGTGTCTCTGATATAGATTTGTACATTAATATAATTTATCTTAGAACCCAATTGTTTTAATTGATATTGTTTTTCAATTTGAATAAATCGTTGAGATCCTTAACTTTATTTATTGAATTTTTTATGATATCACTAAGCATCTAGGGAAAATTGTTATGGGACTCTTCTTCAGTCTAAACTTCAAACACTTTGTAATTACTATTGTTTACTATATTAACTTATTTAATTTTTCATTGAACCATGTGACACTTGTGCCCATGCATAATCATAACCAAAATCAATATACACATTAGGAAAATATTGGTTCACAGTTGCATAACAGATATATTCAAAACAAGACATATTCCCCTTGCTATTTATCCATATCTGTTATAATGAAAATGCAACCTAACCCATTAATCGAAAATTGTAATCATACAACATTTATGTTTTTTGTCTGCAATAAAACTGAAACTAGCACTCTATCCACATTATCTCTTCCAAGTGCCTCTTTTTCTTTTGGAGCAATTTTTTTGTCTCTCCCTTATTACTAAATCCTTGTTCTTACAATCAGTCCATAAATGTTGTTCCCTTTTGCTCCTTGTATTATTTCAAAAAAGCATGGACCTGAATATTTTCCTAATGTCATTTAATTGCATGAAGCATCCCCTTTACTTGATGCAACACAAAGCATTTAAATCTTATCGTCAAGTTCAGGTTTCTTCTTTGTCCAGTAAATTGTATCATCCCTAACATGAATTCTCTATTTCTAGTTCTACAATCAATGTACTCGGAGTAAGTCATCTCTTTGTTTTGTTATTCCAAACATTACAACGTATGTACATTATTTTTACAATGCAACACATGAACCTTTGGTAAGACTATGACATAGACAACAAAACTTCTGAAAACTAATAACAACAAATACCCTTTTATACTCTCTAGTCTTGTTTGGTAATTTCATGCAAAGTGAAGCAAATGTCAAATTGTTCTAGTTGTTTACTTATTTTTTTTAGCAAATGGGTTTCTATCAAACTAATAACTATAAATATCAATACACAATTAAAACAAACAAACAAAAAACACAAGTGTCATTTTTTCAAAAACATATCTAAAAGTAATTCTTGCAACAAAAAAACTTGTTTTCCCATTCCATGTAAATAAATACCAATAAAAATAGAATCAACTCGCAGAATAAGAACAATTTATAATTACACATGGAAATTTAGATTCAATACTTTGAAATTAGAAACTAAAATAGAATAGTTTGGTATTAATTTCAAAATACTTGGTCTTTTTTTTTTTTTTTTACAACAATTGGTTAGGTCTAAAATTTCCTTGTATATATGAACTTGAGCTATAGGTTCATTTTCTTCTTCACACATAATATCATAGCTAATTGAACTAAAAACTACATGCATATGAATCATGTGTACAAATAAGCAATGACATGCCACCACTTGGCTCTTGTTTTAAAACACGATAATGATGGATAAATTTTACATGTGGAACCTTTTAAGATATTGTAGGATTAGTAATAAAACTTTGGTGTAATTATTTAAAGCCTAGTGTAACTTATAGAGAAAATGACATTTTTTATTGGAATTGAGCAGTACAATTTTAAGCAGAATTGTGATTTATAATTGTTTAGAATACATTTTTGAATATCTAAATAAATTTAACTACCTTAAAAACTCTTAAATTACTGGAATTTTATAAATTAAATAACTTAAATTCAAATTTTACAAATATCTACTAAAATTTGATTAAAATTCACTAAAATAAATACCAAAAATATCATTTCATTTATTAATTAATTTATAAAATTATTTTAAAAATGCATATATAATGTATAGTTAAAAACATATATAATGTGTTCATGATATTTTTTTAAAAATATGTCTCGAAACAAGGTAGTTCCTGTAAGGTCCTCGAGTTCTACCCGAGCGCAGGCGCGATTGGGCGCCGAGCGAGTCGACGGGCGCACGGGCGGTCGACGGGCGCACGGGCGAGCGCGGGTGCACGAAGTGGGCGTGGGCTGCACGATGGGCGGGCGAGGGCTGCACGACGGGCGGGCGAGGGCTGCACGACGGCGGGCGAGGGCTGCACGACGGGCGGGCACGGTGACACGGGCGTGCGACGGTGCTGTGGAACATATGCGACATTTGTGCGAGTCGAGAGCGACGATACCGTGAACAACGAATAACACTTTGGAAAATGTGTGGAGCAATGAACCTTTATACTACGACTTGGAGGAAGCTGCGTTGGGGCATGGCCGACTTGAGAATAAGTGGTTTAAGGGCGTATTGTGAGCATTTTGGGGGTCGGCCAAGGGGCTGCCACCCCACATGTAAAACTAAGTTAAGGAGCATATAAATGACATGTGTTGGAGTCATTTGAAACATCCAACTTCGCACTTGAGAAGTACGCATAAGGTGAGGGGTAAAGTAGTGCACAGAAATAAGAGGTAGTGCGCATACCTCATGCGCAACTCTTAGAAGGTGCACTCAAAGTCTCTTGAAACTGGTTGTGGATTGGGCAAGGTGTGCCCGAGTGGATTTCTAAGGTGTGGTTCTTGGTGTAAGACTTGGCAAGGATTCTTGGTGGCTCGGGTGAGCATCGTCCTTTGTGCAAGAGATGCACAAGATGTTGTAAAGGCAGGATTGCCTCTCTTTGTAAAATCTGGTTAAGTGTGAGACTTGGTTCGGCCAAGACACACTTGTATTGTATACTGATATTCTTAATAAAATTGTCGGCAGACTCACATTACGGGGAGTTGCGCCTCCCCTTTATACTTGTTGCAATTGTTATTGTTCTTGGTATAATTGCATGGTGATAATGAATGAGTATGGGCTTCATTAAGTATAAAGGATAATTATGTTTACTTGGTTGCGAAACACAAGCTAAGTAATGTTTATGTGAAAGTAGGCGTAGTCCACGAATGTTAGTATTGGCGAAAAGAAAGCGTTCAGTGGTGCCGCACCTTCCTACAAGCGGTTGGAAGACTACCGCAGGTGTAGGGGCGTGACAGTTGGTATCAGAGCAGGTCTGAAGACTTGGAAAAGTCTTGCAGGAAGATGGGTGAAGCAAGTGTTCATACACTTGGAAGTTGATGACAGGTGATATTGAAACTTGAACAAGGTTCAGGTGTTGAAGCATTTGAAGGTAGTTTCAAGACTCGGTTTGAGCAGGGTTGCTCGTGAAAGTGGAAGCAGGTTTAGCAGAGTTAAAGCTTAGTGCTTGGACCAAGCTGAACGACAAGGCATGGCAAGTTTGGGAGAAGGTGAAGGGAAGCTCTTGCTTACCTTATACAGGTTGAAGCGGTTGAAAGAAGAGAATCCCCGGATTAGAGAGAGGCTTGCGGTCTTGGAAAAGAAAGTTGAAGACGAACTTCTTCAACTTTGTTGGACAATGGAGCAAGATGAAGTTGCAGATTGTGCTAACAAGGAAGAGGAAGCCGTGATGATTGAAGATGTTGCAGACATGACCATGATGGAGGATGAACTTGAGGATGATCAAGTTGGACCAGGATCATGCAGTTTGTGGACATGGATGGATGAGGATACTCATATGGAGGAACCTCATGATGATGATGAAGTAAGTATTGATACTTGTGTTTCATTTGGGCATTTGGTAGATGGACCGTATGCAGGGAAGGGCGAAGCCAGTTTGCCGATGCTAGGGAGGATCTCACCATGGATGTCTACAATGGGACCTTGTATGGAGGAACAAGGATTGTCTATTGTTGTAGGACTTGTTGGGGTTGTTTGTGACCTTATGGTAGAAGGTGCAAAGGCCCCTAACAAGGGAGGAACATGATGATCATTGTGGATGATTGGGTCATGCTTTAGCCACATGGCTAAGTGCCCAGCATGACTCATGGACAGTTGAGGAGGGCATACACTTGTGATGTTTGGGTGGACTTCTCATGGTCGAGACCAAGAGATAGTCTTGGTGGACACTTTGGTGGAGGAGCTATGATGGAAGGGACTCATGTGATGATGATATGGTTGAGTGACCGAGTTCACTAAACCGAAGATTGAAGACTTGGATGAGGATGACCGATTGTTGTGATGGGTCTACTTGGTTGGACTACATGGACAACATAGTCATGGACATCAGGTTGGAGGCATGGAGCATGTCAGACTTATGCAGGGACATTGTGTGGGAGCGCTTGTAGAGGTGTCATGGACATCCAATGAGGAGTTCCAAGGCAGGGATGTTGTGCAGGTAGATTTGCTGGTGTGACATGGAGAGTTATTACTTATGAGTTGATGGAGAGGTTGTGCACTCTTGTACAACAAGGCCATGGAATTGGTTGGATTTGTGAGCTAATTATGGAGCTCATGATGACATGAGATTGTTGTGACTTTTAGGGACTTCATACATGGTGGACTTAGAGGATTTGATGCATTAGGAGCTGAGGTCAAGAGACTTTGATGCAGTATGGGATGCATGCTTTCAAAGTACATGTATGGGCATGGCTTGGAAGAGTGACTTAATGTGGAGGATCGATATGAGACACTTTGGAGTGATGAAGTTACAATGATGATGATGCCTTGACTTGGGCATGGGTTGAGTCAAGACTCAACTACTTTGACACATGGATAGATGAGACAAGTGCATACCTGTTTCTATGGATGACTTGAGGGATGGCACATTGTAGATATGATGAAGGATTGCTTCATGGACCTAGATGTGGCACATCGAGAGTTGGTTTGAGGAGATGATCTCTTCATATGGAGGAGACATAGATGATGATGTTGGGATAGATGTGGCTGATTTCATATAGAACATTGACAACAAACATCATGGATAACATGTTGCAGATGAGGTGGATGGAGTTCCATGGACCTGAGCATGGATTATGGAGATAGATTCTTGATGAGTCAAGGATGTGGCAGGATGTTTTGAGAAATGACTAATGGTGGCATGAGGATGTTCACTCTCATGGTTTGAGCGTGATAGTTGGACTGATCACCCGGCTAGTTCGAGACATGAGGGCATGCAGTGGGCAGAGATGTCTTAGCATTATGTTGGAGTATCACGGAAGCAGTTCACATGAGGACACATGATGAAGACAGGAGGTCAGTAATCATGGATCGAGATGACATCTGATGGAGAGCATACCGTTGAGGTGCATACCTTGGTATGGTGAGCTTGGTGGCAGTTGGTCACTAAGTCGTGGCATGATGGAGACGAGACTCTACATATGTTGCAAGGATGGTTGCTTTGTGTGGAGGAGTCAACATCATGGATGATGATGATCTTGGTGGATGACTACCAGGATGGTATGTTGTCGAGGACGAAAAAGATTTCAGGTGGAGGAGGATGTAAGGTCCTCGAGTTCTACCCAAGCGCGGGCGCGGTTGGGCACCGGGCGAGTCGACAGGCGCGCGGGCGCACCGGCATTCGACGGGCGCGCGAGCGCACGGGCGGGCGCGGGCGCACGAAGTGGGTGCGGGCTGCACAACGGGCGGGCGAGGGCTACACGACGGGTGGGTGCGGCGACACGGGCGTGTGACAGTGCTGTGGAACATATGCGACGTTTGTGCGAGTCAAGAGCGACGATACCGTGAACGACGAATAACACTTTGGAAAATGCGTGGAGCAATGAACCTTTATACTACGACTTGGAGGAGGTTGCGTTGGGGCATGGCCGACTTGAGAATAAGTGGTTTAAGGGCGTATTGTGAGCATTTTGGGGGTCGGCCAAGGGGTTGCCACCCCACATGTAAACCTAAGTTAAGGAGTATATAAATGACATGCGTTGGAGTCATTTGAAACATCCAACTTCGCACTTGAGAAGTACGCATAAGGTGAGGGGTAAAGTAGTGCGCAGAAATAAGAAGTAGTGCGCATACCTCATGCGCAACTCTTATAAGGTGCACTCAAAGTCTCTTGAAACCGGTTGTGGATTGGGTAAGGTGTGCCCAGGTGGATTTCTAAGGTGTGGTTCTTGGTGTAATACTTGGCAAGGATTCTTGGTGGCTCGGGTGAGCACCGTCCTTTGTGCAAGAGATGCACAAGATGTTGTAAAGGCAGGATTGCCTCTCTTTGTAAAATCTGGTTAAGTGTGAGACTTGGTTCGGCCAAGACACACTTGTATTGTAAACTGATATTCTTAACAAAATTGTCGGGCAGACTCACATTACGGGGAGTTTCCCCTCCCCTTTATACTTGTTGCAATTGTTATTGTTCTTGGTATAATTGCATGGTGATAATGAATGAGTATGGGCTTCATTAAGTATAAAGGATAATTATGTTTACTTGGTTGCGAAACACAAGCTAAGTAATGTTTATGTGAAAGTAGGCATAGTCCACGAATGTTAGTATTGGTGAAAAGAAAGTGTTCGGTGGTGCCACACCTTGCTACAAGCGGTTGGAAGACTACCGCAGGTGTAGGGGCGTGACAGTTCCGATATAAAAAAATATATCTCGAAACAAGGTAGTTCCAATATATGATGTAGGATCCTTTTCAAATATTTATTTTCTTAAATTTCACTAAAAATTCTCATTTGAACCTTGATTAGAAAAGTATTTTGAAAAACAAAAACGCCATCATATAATAAATATATCTATAAATATTTACTTTCTGGGATCCACCATTACTTAATATTTGACTTAATTTTCTTTAAACTGAATATGCCATAATATGAGAATTAATAGACGATTCTATTAATAGAGAATTAATAGACAATTCAACGATAAACCTAAACAAATCTTTTGTGTGTCCATATAAATTTTAGGCAAAATAATGTTGTTGACCATGTGAAATGGAAAAATGAAAAAATCATTCACCGGTGTTTCCAACTAAATAGGTACCGTTGAGGGTTGTTTCCAAAGCTTAAGGACACTAATTTTTCTCTAATTTGCTTCTAATGCCAACAAATCAAATATTATTATTATTTGTGAGGGTTGTTTCCAAAGCATAAGGGCACTGATTTTTCTCTAATTTGATTCTAGTGCCAACAAATTAACGATGTTACTATTATTTTTGGTCATAACAGTGTGATGCGATTGATTTTTGTATTTTGATTATCTATCTATCTATATATAAAATAATGAGATTGTGATTAATATTATTTAAAAATAATTTTTAAATGTATTTATTATTTTTTAAATTATTTAAATTATATAATTTAATAAATCAAAAATAGATTACACAATTTTTTTAGTTTTTTTTTACAATGAATATTTATGGAAATCCCCCATTATTAATAGATTATATCATTTAAATTTTTAATTCTAATTATTTTTTTCCAAATTTTAAATAAAATTAATTAGAAAATATATCAAAATTAACGAAAATATTTAATAATGAGAGTACTATAATCATGATAATTGTTTTGTTATGTCGAAGGTGTTTTTCTTGCGAGATTTTGATGTCTAAACACTATTCTCTGCAGCGAATTAGCGAGCTTAGTTTTCGTCTTCTTCGTGCCTATCTGAATTTGACATGTGGAACCTCCGTACAATGTTATTGCATATGTAATGTAGTTCTTGGGCATCCCCTGTGTGGTGATACAAATCTAATTTTCACTTATGGAAACATCAAGGCGCAACTTCTCCACTCGTTGATATCTATCCATGCCGTAAAAGATTCTCTGACACAAAAACTCAAACCTAGCCTCAAAACCCTAAGCCCTATACAACTTCAATAACCTCCACGCCTAAGTATATGCGCAAGGCCTGCAAACAAACAAGAACCCCAAATGGAATAAACATAGTGAATCGCAAGACACGAACACCCACGTCTAAATGACAACAGAAATTTGGCTCAAAAAATAGTTTCGATGCTTATAAAGCTCCTAAGCATGACCAAACTCGATGCTTATTGCGCTCAAATGGGCAAAAAAGAACAGAAGGGTCACAAGGAAATGAGAACGTACCAAATTTGACTTTAAAGATGTAGGAGATGCCACAGGACTCGATCTTGATACCTGCTCAAAGATCAAGGGAAAACCAGTCGATTGGTATTAATATATTGTAGCAATGGCATCCTATGGTTCATTCGCACGGTCCACAAGGTCAGCATTTCGTTCAAGCAGAAGGAACACATTCAAAGCTTCAAGTGGTCGCACTCAATCATCATCCACCACAAGACCTCCATTGAGGACTATGTCGAGAAATAACATTGCAAATTTCGGCAGGTGTTGTGTATAGTCACTAATTCCACTACATGATGTTGTTGCAACTGCAAGAGCGGTGTCACATCTTGGCGTTAACTCCCATAGTCACAATGCTATCCCTCTTGGGCTAGATTCATTGGCATATGGGAGGATCAGAGCACCGTTCCAGGGAAATTTGAGTAATCATGGCAAATGTTAAAGCATCTTGGGCACATTAACATGGGAGATTGTGGCCAGACAAGTGTGGCACATGGGTGGCATGATTGACATGTGGCTTTCGGAGCATGAAGAACAATGCTTAGGTCATTGATTACTTATTTTTATCAAATTAAATTGATTATCAATATCATAATTATCCATCCTATCTAACCAGTATCTAAGAGATCAAAATGCACGCACCTGTGCCATAAATTCCTCATCAGGCTCAACAAATGTCTCTGCAAATGACACTTTCATAGTTTTATCAGTACCCAACACAACATCTCGCTTTTGCAGTCGTTTGTACGCATTCATGGCATCTAAACGGGCTGAAAACTCCAGAAAGGCAAAGCCATGATTCATTCCCTCATTTTTAGGATCTTCGACTAGAGTGAGATCCTCAATATTATCAATGCCAAAACTTTTTAACTTTTCTCTTAGCTGAAAAACCAAAAATAATATCAATTATAAAAATGTTCCAGATTACACATTAAAATATTTTGTTCAATTAAGTAAAATGGATGGTAGATTGAAGCATGAAAGCTTACAACTTCCTTTGTCCATGTCTTGCATATATTTCCCAAGAAAAGTGTGTCATTGTCCTCGCTGGGTGAGACCCCACAAACTTTACCTTTAACCTGTAACACAGATAGAGCATAATTGTTACATACTTGAGAAACTTAAATCATTGCACATAAATTCCTGTCAAGCAATGAATCAAAGAAGAACTTGCAGATTCTTGAGTTTTATGCAAGCATGTTTAGCTTGATCTTGCAACAGAACCTGGAAATTTTCATCTGCATCTTGCACATCAAGTGCAGGAAGGTCCACAGCTTGATATTGGACATCACTTCAATAGGGTCAACACTTCAAATTTTTTCCCCTGTGTTTATGTTTTTGGCTTCTTGAGCTTTCGACATTCCTTTGTACCTCTCGGTGCAATTGCTAGTTATAACTAATGGCAGATGCAAAAGGAAATCCACGATAAAAATCTAAGTGTAAAAAATGAATTCACAAGTGTTTTTGTATACATGTTCTAGATTAAATGAAAAAGTGAGACTACATGGTGTTCATTCATATATATACATCTTTACTTAAGAAAAATACAAGAAGAACCCATATGAAGGAGGGGCACAAGGAATTATTTAAAAAAATATATAATATTATTAAGACACTTATCTTTTGGGAAATTATTGAGAAAACCCACCAGAAATTATTGATGACCCATTCACTATGAATCCAAAAACCCAAAGACAAAAAAAATATTATTAAAATAAGAAAAAAACAAATATTTAATAAAATTTTAATTTTTTTGTTTTAATATATTAAATGGTAAATTTGTAAAAAATTAAACAAAATTTAATTAAGATAATACTTAAATTTAAAAAATAATTTTAATTTAAAGAATATGAAAATTTATAATATTGTTTTTAATATAGAGAATAAGTGTGTAGATAGAAAAATTTACCTATAATAAATATAGATGGATTTATATTAATTTATTATATTTTAAAAATAAAATAAATAACTAATTAAAATGATGAGCACGAAAATTAAAAAAGTTTTTTAAAATAACAATAAGAAAGTTTTTCTTTAAAATTTTAAATTTAAAAATATGTTCTTTTACTTATTCAGTGTAAAGTATCTCATTCATGTTATACAAATGTCATTATATTATTTCTTGCATATCCATGAAATTGGGAAATGGTGCTCAAGTGAATGACAGGATAAACATATAGGATAACGTCAGAAGGACCTTATCTTATCCTTGCTACAAAGTTGTGTTTGAAGTAAGAGTTTATTGTTAAACAAGTGGGATATTTATAATGTTTTTGATTTATTTTCCTTTCATTAATTTAAAATCAATTTGGTGGAGAAGATGTAAATATAATGCTTCTATTGGAAAGGGAGCTCAAACTAACAAGATTGTGCAGATTAAAAGGATTAAAGAATAATTTTCATAGAAATAATACTATAGGAATTTTATTGTAAAATGTTATAAGATGAATCGATGGTAAAGAGATTACAAGTAACAAGTAATAAGCGGGGTTTGTAAATTTAGACAAATATGTGCAAGTGGTGGCCCACCAAAAAAAATCGAGAAAATATGTCAATAATGAACTAAATTGTGTATTTGGAATAAAATTACATCGTATTTTGTTTGACATTCATAAGGATTGAATTGTTTATTCCCAAAATTGTGTATTTGGAATAAAATTACATCGTATTTTGTTTGACATTCATAAGGATTGAATTGTTTATTCCCATACAAGTAAATTGTGTATTTGGAATAAAAATATATCGTATTTTGTTTGACATTCATAAGGATTGAATTGTTTATCCCTATATAAGTAAATTGTGTATTTGGAATAAAAATACATCGTATTTTGTTTGACATTCATAAGGATTGAAATGTTTATTCCCATATCAGCAACAACACATTAGTTATAGGTTCTAATTACATGGGAAAAATCATGGATTTGTCATTGTTAAAGTTTTTGATATTATATAA
Source organism: Pinus tabuliformis (assembly GCA_031772625.1). Taxonomy (NCBI): domain Eukaryota; kingdom Viridiplantae; phylum Streptophyta; class Pinopsida; order Pinales; family Pinaceae; genus Pinus; species Pinus tabuliformis. The sequence continues at coordinate 905,070,953 of CM062810.1, read as the reverse complement.
ATGATAGGAATGAACTCTGGAAGATCTGTAGTGGATGAACATTAATGAAGCATATCACATTATCAAACACGGTCATGACCCATACTCAACATTAATTAGCCTATGTATCTTAAAGTATCATTAAGAAGTAATGTATATTCTCAATAATATATGTTGTAGGTCTTAGTATGATCTTTAATTTTTTATTTATTTATTTTTATGTTAGGAGTTTTTAATAATGAAAAATTTTAGAAAATTACTAATTCATATTCCCTAATCATTTTACAATTCTTACAATATAAGATCAATCTGGTCAAATATTTTTGAAATAGGAAATTATATATATATAATTTGTTTTCATAAATATAACTTATTTTATTGTTAGTTTCTTCCTATTTTGTAAATTACCATCTCGTCGACTCTTTTTAACACTCCAACTACGGTCCATGGTCATCTTGCTATTACAATTAAATGGATAGATAAAATGATTTAAACAACCATAATACTATTTTTGCTTGAGTCTATCTCAATGATCGTCATGGTCTCTCTAGGTCAAAATTGATAGATTATGAACACTTTAAAACTTGAAAACCTTACAAGGAAAGATGAAGTCCAGATGAAGTGGCAACAGTAGAACATTGATCCCCCTTTTACCACACTCTTTCAACTCTAATAAATTACCACAATTTGCTTATAAAACTTGAAATACACTGATATTTATTTCACGGGATACTTTACACAATATGATTTTTGCCATGATGATATAAGAAGAAAGTAAGTTTCTTTTGGGGCGACTGACACAATGGGATGTTATTCTCTCTACCTGGTTTCAAATTTCATAAGCGGACATTTTTTATTTGTTGTGATAAAACTCAAGGAGTAGCCTCCCCCACCTTTGTGGAATTGTTGAGCTCTTGCTAAGTTATAAATTCTTAGTATATTTGGCTTACAAGCTATTGGATATAGTCTTGGTGTTATAGTGATAGCTGTTAAATGTGATCTTAAACCTTACCCAAATTACTATAACCAATTATTAATATACTATTATATAAATATAAATATTAAAAAGTATTCACACAATATATATATATATAATATAAAATTTTAAATTTAGAAATTTTATAATATACCAAAATAAAAAACTAGCAGTTGATTTTAACTAGCAGTTGATTTTGAATTTTTTTTAGCATTATGCCACGTGAGAGTAGAAACTTAATCCACGTCTTCATTCTTCATAAAGCTCACCAATAAAGCAAAACAAATTACTTGTGCATACACATTTTTATAGCTAAAAATAATTGTCAATACTTGTAATTGAAAGTCTAGAGGAAAAATTCATTCCACTCACGTCTTTACAAGAAATATTCATTCAACTCACGTTTTTCCAATTAAAATGGAATTTGAACATCGTGGTTGTTTGTTTGCATGGTATAAGTGCAATAATTCTGGTGTGATTTGACATCTACCCAATCGCCACTAATGACAATTGGAAACATGCATGATACATCCATTCGAAATGTAAAAGGTCGATGCACAAGTTGTCGACCTGTACACGTAGGACAGGTAAACAGAGATTGTTCATTCATACGTGTACATCTCTACTTGGAGAAGAAGACAAAAGCGGTTTCCAATATTAATGAGATGCAATCTGTTGATTGAATAATGTTCACATGTCAATTGCAGAAAGAAAACGAAATCGGAGAAATAATATTCAGAAATACAAACAAAATTATAGGCTTTTTTTATTTTTTTTATTTAATTGCAATATAATTATATAGTTAAATTTAACTATTTCTAACTTTAGAGATAGGAGTGGAGAAAATCTCTTAACTACTTTTTACAAATTTTAAACTAATTCTAAATTCAACATGGAAGCCATGAAAATATTATCTCTAAGTCTCTCCCTTAATGTTTACATGGCAAGCATTGAAAACACATATTACAACAACAAGAATAATCTTTGTCTGACTAGTATTCATCACCACTCACATCCACTATAGAATCATACAAACACCACTCTTTCTTCACCACCTTGTCTTCGAGTTGTCACTTGACCTCTCATTAAAATATAACTGCCTTTGACCATCATTAACGAACTTGTAAGATCAACAATATTGACACACTTCATTCTGCTAAATTACATAGCTATTTGTAATTGTGGGAAAAAGTAGCCAAGTAATGAACCATCCTATGCACAAGCTCCTATTTGTCAGATGACTTAGCTTGTTGTATATATCAGTTATCTAAGATAATTGTATGGGTATTGAATTTGCTCAAAATTTGATAATACAACTTGCCTTGTCTCTCACACACACTTAACAACATATAAGAATAACCTATAGTTGACTTTCATGACTTTACATGACCCATCAACTTTATAACAGAAGGTAAACATAATCGAATCAGTTCTCATAGCACTGTATACAAAAAAAACCGCCGATTTGAATTAAGTTATATGGTTGGTCTTGCACTTTAAAAAATTTATACACTAAATATAACAAATCAACTTAGGGAACAATTCAACTACGCTTATGACAACCAAAAACACCCCAATCAAATTATATGACTATGCATTTGCAATCGACACATCAAATTGCAGGAGTACAACCTCTGTATCATATGGCCTTGGACCACTTGCGATTGGGCACCTTTGCTACAACCCATGAACTTTTCGGATATTATTTTTGTTGCTTGCTCTTTGTAGCTATTATACATGATGCCACAATGCTCAACAATGCACACTGATATTAGACATCTAAAAAAAATGTGGATGCGTACTATTGGAAGTGGAGAGGAAGAGCTAAGCACATTGCTGGATTTTACCACTGACTTCTTTAGGAGAGAATTTGTCACACATCACATGGAAAGTTACTCATTTGGACAACAATTTCCTAAGAGGGAGTACAATTACTCTCTGGTGCACAGGCTATCAAGCTCCCTTCTAGTAGCAGATGCAATGAACCCACACCCTTCCAGACCAGAAAAGGGATGCAACTGGACTTGCCTACTTTTTTTTCTCATATTAGGCGACATCAAAATCTGGAATATGGATGCATCGGCCTACTGTGCACCCAACAAATTGCATCTCAATGCCTTCACGAGACGGGGAAGTAACCTGACGAAGATCAAACTATTGGCAGGGACAGATGCTGTCAAGTTTTGGGATGGAAGAAAGATGAATTGGCAGTGGCTCTAGGACTGCACCTAAGGTAAATTGCCATTTGGTGCTAGAATAGAAGATAAACGGGAAGCTAGAGAAAGACTTTGGTGTTCTCAAACAAAACTACAGATCCCTCAAGGCTCATTATCACACTCCTAAAAGAGAAAAAAAAACCTCTGATTGCGGACTCTAGGTGAATGAGTAGTCTAAATACTTCATCAGGTGTTGAATTCTGCCCTTTCATACCACCTTCTGATATATGCTAGCATGGTCAGAAGTCAAGTGTTGTAAACAATCAGAAGCATATTCTTGGGACATGGAAATGCTGCCAGAATTGAACCAACTTATCGCAATGGAAATAATTCCTTTTGCTACAATTTAAAATATTTGTCTGCAAGCCAATCATGAAATCAAACTAGATACATAGGAACACAAAGAAATAAAAATCACACCAACATTCCATCTTCACGCAGATGAAAGCTAAAGACTCTCATACACTATCCTATTTATGTACAAAGAAAAAAAAACCTCAGATCTCTTTCATCTTTCCAAGCCCTCCCTTGAGGGAGTCGGGCCCATATGGGCTCTAATACCAAGAAAGAAAACAAAATTGGAGACATAGTACTCAGAAATACACAAAAAATTATATTCTCTATTACACTCTTACATTCAATTACAATAGAATTATATAGTTGAACTTAGATCCAACTACTTCTAACCTTAAAGATAGGAGTTGAAAAAATCTCTCAATTACCACCTACAAATCTCAAACCAATTCCAAACTCAATATGGAATCCATGGAAGCATTGTCTCCAAGTATTGCATTCAACTTGGCAACATTTTGGAAAGCTCTCGATAGCCTCTTCCTATCATCCAACAATATAATTTTTGTTTTAATCCGAGTCATGGGCACATGCTTCTTTAAAATGGTATCCCTTTTAAAGGGCCACATCATCATTTGTATGTTCTCGATGGCTTCCTTGGCCATGTGGTGCCTTTGTGCTAGTCCACATTTTTTACCCATATGGAATATGGGCCTCTCAATATCGATGAATTCTAAACTTTGTAAAGTTAAAAATATCGAGGCTCTCATAGTCAATAGGTCGATATCCAATATAGCCTGAAATCTCTGAGTCTTCCCATATCCACCACATTCCTAGCCCACCAATCCACTAATAGGTTGGGGACCCACTCAGTATGCCACCTCATCATTTTTCCAACCCATCGCAGATCACCATGTCGTGCTAGCTAGAATGTCTGCCATGTGCCCACGCTGAAGAGTGCATATCGGGATATCAAAGTTCTATAGGAGGAGACCTGATCCAGGTGGATATTGGTGGCCACCCGCCTATTCCACTTGGACCCCCAACACTGCCTCTTTCAGTTTTTCAGTATCCTTAATTGTAGCACAATTTACTATTTTTGGTAGTTTTTCAAGTCCTGAACTTCCGGAGCCGTTTTGAGGCCCTAATCGACGTTTTTAGGGAAAACGGAGAGAATAAACACGTCCTAAATTTGCTTGTCAATTTTTTTTGGCCTTCTCTTTGAGATCTTTAAAACGATGTATTATGATAGCAAATGGAGATCGTATGCCAAAGTTATGACCTTGGAAAGTTGATGTACCAATTTACCCAAACGGGGCCGACATATTTGGCGCTTCATCTTCTAGGGTTAGGTTTTTGGATGTTTAGGGTTTTCAATTGTTTCTCAGTAATAAATAGGCCTATAATTCTCAATGTAACTTAGTTCAGAAGCATGCAGCCGCCACATATATTCTTAGAGATAAGCTACCATCGCCCGAGCTAGTCTTATTTCCATTATGTTTGTAAGCATACTTCAATACTTTTCTATTAATGAAAGGAAGTGTTATTTTTTATGCATCTTTGTATTTATGTTTATAGCTCTAATTTGTTTCATTCCTGTTTAAATCTGGATGAATGATATCAGAGTGGTCTACTCTTTCTCTTTTTTTCTTTGTATATCCCCAACGAGGTCAGGATATAAGGAGTTAGGGCTCAATCTGGTTAAACCTTTGCAAGATCAGCCTCGCAAATCCCAACGACCTCCCATGGCAGATGAAAACAAATATGAGGGGTTAGGAGATCCTATTAAAAGCTTTCTCGAAGAAGCCCTCGAACAACAAAGGAACGCAATGATGGACAACTTTGCTCAAATCCTTCATTAGCTACCCAAGGCCGACGCATCGACTTCCAACAGATACTCTGCAAGTGCCACACCCTTTAAGGTACAAGTTAATTTTGACATTCCCATATTTGAGGGTCAGATAGATGAGGATGTCGTAGATAAATGGTTAAATCTACTATAAGGATATTTTTATGTTCATGATTTTTCTAGTCTGGAAAATATCATTTTTTCACTTCTCAAAGCCACCCCCCACGTCAAGGATTGGTGGGAAACTTACTGTGAAAAGAAGGATGAAAGTACGGCCCCCTGTTTTCAGTCGCACCCACTTGGAATTCATTCTGGGATGCCATCAAGGAGCGGTACTACCATATCGGAAGCTATGAGGATAAATACACAAAGTGGACCATGCTGCAGTAGGGAAAGGATTAAGACATGCTGGAGTTTACCAATATTTTTCATACCTTTCACACAAAGTTGGGTATCAAGGATTCAAAGTGGCATTTGGTACTCAAATATCGCGACTACCTACACATGTACATCCAGGACGAGATGGAGTTCCTGGACATCTCCTCACTTGCACCACCCTTGATCTTGCTTCCCACCATTACTGGACAAATAAGAGATTGTAAAACATCTCATCAGGGACTAGGTTCAATAGAAATTTCCTCATCTCATAGAGGCACTCAACGTAATGGGGACCATTGCTTCCTAAGGGGGGAGGCCTAATCAAGGTGGATATTGGTGGCCACCCGCCTATTCCACTTGGACCCCCAACACTTTGTTTTTTAGTTTTTTAGTTTCCTTAATTGTAGCATAGTTTACTATTTTTGGTAGTAATTTGGGTCCTGAGCTTCCGGAACTGTATTAAGGCCCTAAACGACATTTTTAGGGAAAACAGAGAGATCAAAAATGTCACAAACTAGCTTGTCAATTTGAATTTGGACTTCTCTTTGAGATCTTCAAAACGAGGTATTATGATAGCCAAAAAGAGATTGTATGCCAAAGTTATAACCCTAGGAAGTTGATGTACCAATTTACCCAAACGGGGCCCACAATTTTGGCCCTTCATCTCCTAGGGTTAGGTTTTTTAATGTTTAGGGTTTTCAATTGTTTCTCAATAATAAATAGGCCTTTGAGTCTCATTGTAACTCAGTTTAGAGGCATGTAGCCACCACATCTCTTCTCAAATATAAGTTACAACCGCCTGAGCTAGTCTTATTTCCATTCTATTTGTAAACATACTTCAATACTTTTCTATTAATGAACGGAAGTGTTATTTCTACTGCATCTCTGTATTTATGGTTATATCTGTAATTTGTCGCGTTCATGTTTAAATCCGGATCAGTGGTATTAGAGCGGTCTGCTCTTTCTCTGTTTTCCTTTAAATGTCCCCAACAAGGTCAGGATATAAGGAGTTAGGGCTCGATCTGGTTGAACCTTTGCAAGATCTACCCCGCAAATCCCGACGGCCTCCCATGGCAGATGAAAAGAAAGATGAAGGGGTAGGAGATGCTATCAAAATCTTGCTCGATGAAGCCCTCGAGTGACAAAGGAACGAGATGATGGACTACTTTGCCCAGATGCTTCAATGGTTACCTAGGGGTGACGCATCAACTTCTAGCAGCAACTCTGGAAGCGCCACACCCTTTAAGATACATGCTAATTTTGATATTCTCATATTTGAGGGTTAGATAGATGCGGATGCCATAGATAAATGGTTAAATCTACTATAAGGGTATTTTTCTGTTCATCATTTTTCCAGCCGGGAAAAGGTCACTTTTTCACTTCTCAAAGCCTCTCACCACGTCAAGGACTGGTGGGAAACCTACTGCGAGAAGAACGATGAAAGTATGACCTCACTGTTTCATCTGCACCCACTTGGAATTCATTCCAAGATGCCATCACTGAGCAGTACTACCCTGTCGGAAGCTATGAGGATAAATACATAAAGTGGATCACGATGCGGTAGGGAAGGGACCAAGATGTGCCAACGTTTACCAATATTTTTCATACCCTTCGTACAATGTTGGGTATCAAGGATTTGGAGCGGCATTTGGTACTCAAATATCGTGGTTGCCTACACAGGTACATCCAGGACAAGATGGAGTTCATGGAAAACTCCTCGGTTGGCACAGCACACCGATACATTGTCAAGAGCGGGCATAAGTTTAGACAAAAGAAGCGAGACTTTGGATCTGCGAATCCGAAGAAAAAAGGACAAAGACAAGGCGAGGTGACCGAAGACAACCTATCAAAGTTGCAAGAAAAGAACACCACCACGAAGCAAAGAAGGACACAAGAAAGTGGTGTGAGTTCCATAAGAGCTCCACTCATAGAACAAGTGAGTTTCAGACCAAACAATTGTTGGTGATCGAGTTGAAGGCTTTATAATCAGATGCATGTTCCGACCCTGAGTCAGATCCCAACAAGAGGAATGAAAAATGGAATCAGATTATTGATGTGGAGCCCAGCGCCACTGTTGCCAATGCCTAGATCCAGTAGAATAATCCTGATGATCTAGACGAGGGGGAGTGTCTTTTCCACTCAAAAATATGGGTGAAGGGGTCATGGCTACAATTCATTGTCGACAGTGGCAGCCAAAAGAATCTCATTTCAAACGAGGTCATGAAGCGGCTGGGCCTACTGATAATACCACACCTGCAGTTACAACATCAGGTGGTTTCACCAAGGACGAGATCTCTGAGTCAGTGAGTAGTGTCATCTTCTCTATAGCATCCAGCCCTTCACAGATGAAGTATTGTGTGATGTTGCCCCTCTCAACATTTGTGATGTAGTATTAGGACAACCATACTTGTGGAAACGGCATGTTGTTTATGGGTACAGACCTCGCTCTGTGATTATTTCTTCGGTAATACGTTATACAGGATACCAGAGGTTGCCCCACCTACCGCCACTTCTTTGATCTCTGCCAAGAAATGCAGTAAGATCATCTCCCAGACTAGGAAATTTATTTTCTTTCTAGTTCGCTCTCAAATTAAGGGAAAGATCGTGGCCACATCCATGGCCCCTGGGAATGGTTCCTCCACACAACAAAAGCAGGTGGATACGGTCATGAAAGAATACAGGGACATATTCTCCTCACCCACAGGGGTATCGTTGCACTGTCAGGTCAAAGATTCGTTCGATCTAACTCCTGGAGCACCTCTACCCAACGGGCCGATATAACATCGCTCCATTGTAGAAAATGCCAAGTACAAGCAGTGATATGATCAACATCGAGTGCCACACAAGTTTCAAGTGGGCAACAAATTCTGGTTGCATTTTTAGAAGGAATACCTTACAAGAGCCCATCAGAAAGTTAGACCACTCCGATATGGTCCTTACACCATTACCAAGGTTGTGGCAAACAATGCTTTGAAGCACAACATTCCTCCATTCCTTAGCTTGCACCTCCCTCGACCATGCTTCCCATCATTACTCGACACATCAAAGATTGCAGAACATCTCACCAGGGACGAGGTTCAATAGAAATTTTCTCATCATAGAGGCACTCAATGCAAGGGAGACCATTACTTCCTAAGGGGGCAAGCCCGATCCAGGTGGATATTAGTGGCCAACTGCCTATTCCACTTGAACCCCCAATGCTGTCCCTTTTTTTTCCTGTTTCTTTAATTGTAGCACAGTTTATTATTTCTGGCAGTTTTTCAGGTCCTGAACATCCGGAGCCGTTTTGAGCCCCTAAACAACATTTTTAGGGAAAACGGAGAGACCATAAACTTATTGAATCAACTCGCTGGTTTGTTTTCGGCCTTCTCTTCAAGAGCTTCAAAACGTCGTATTATGATAGACAAACAGAGATCAAATGCCAAAGTTATGACCCTGGGTAGTTGATGTACCAATTTACCCAAACAGGGCCCACGGTTTTGGCGCTTCATCTCATAGGGTTAGGGTTTTGGATGTTTATGGTTTTCCATTGTTTCTCAATAATAAATAGGCATTTGAGCCTCAATGTAACTCAGTTTAGAGGCATGTAGTCACCACATATCTTCTCAGAGATAAGCTACCATCGCCCAAGCTAGTCTTATTTCCATTCTGTTTGTAAGCATACTTCAATACTTTTCTATTAATGAAAGGAAGTGTTATTTCTGTTGCATCTCTGTATTTATGGTTATATCTGTAATTTGTTGCGTACCTGTTTAAATTTAGATCAGTGGTATCAGAGCGGTTTGCCCTTTCTCTGCTTTTCTTTGCACATACCCAACAAGATCGAGATATAAGGAGTTAGGGATCGATCTGTTTGAACCTTTGCAAGGTCAACCTCTCAAATCACAACGACCTCCCGTGGTGGAAGAAAAGAAAGACGAGGAGGCAGGAGATATTATTAAAATCTTGCTCGAAGAAGCCCTCGAGCAACAATTGAACGCGATGATGGAAAACTTTTCCCAGATCCTTTAGCGGCTACCCAGGGGCGACGCATCGACTTCCAGCAGCTACTTTGGAAGCACCACACCCTTTAAGGTACAAGTTAATTTTGTCATTCCCATTTTTGAGGGTTAGATAGATGTGGATGTTGTAGATAAATGGTTAAATATTCTAGAAGGATATTTTTCTGTTCATGATTTTTCCAGTTGGGGAAAAAACACTTTTGCACTTCTCAAAGCTACCCTCCACATCAGGGACTAGTGGGAAACCTACTACGAGCAAAAGGATCAAGGTATGACCTCATTGTTTTCAACCGCACCCACTTGGAATTCATTCCAAGATGCCATCAATGAGCAGTACTACCCTGTCGGAAACTTTGAGGATAAATACATAAAGTGGACCACGCTACAACAGGGAAGGGACCAAGACGTGCCGGAGTTTACCAATATTTTTCATACCCTTCGCACAAAGTTTGGAATCAAGGATTCAGAGTGGCATTTGGTACTCAAATATCACGAATGTCTACACAGGTACATCGAGGATGAGATGGAGTTCATGGACATCTCCTTACTTGGCATGACATACTAATACACTGTCAAGATTGAGCAAAAGTTTAAACACAATAAGCGAGACTTCGGATCTACAGATCCAAAGAAAAAAGGAAAAAGCCAAGGCGGGGTGACCAAAGACAACCCATCGAAGCTTCAAGAAAATAACACCACCACAAAGTCAAAGAAGGACACAGGGAAGTGATGTGAGTTCCATAAGAGCCCCACTCACAACCCAAGTGAGTGTCAGACCAGGTAGTCGATGGTGGCCGAGTTGAAGGCTTCAAAATCAGATGCATGTTCTGACCCTGAGTTAGAACCTGATAAGAGGAATGACAAAGGGAAGAAAATCATAGATGTGGAGCCTAGCGCCACTATTGCCACTGCCAAGATCCATAAGAATAAGCCTGACAATCCAAATGAGGGGGAGCACCTATTCCACTCACAAATGTGGGTGAAGGTTTCACCACTACAATTCATTGTCGACATTGGAAGCCAAAAGAACCTCATTTCAGCAGAGGTCGTGAAGCAGGTGGGCCTACTGATAATACCACACCTGCAACCATACAACATTGGGTGGCTTCACTAAGGACGAGATCTCCGGGTCAGCCAGCTGTGCCACCTTCCCTACAGCATCAGGCCCTTCACAGAGGTATTGTGTGATGTTGCTCCTCTCGATGTTTGTGATGTATTATTAGGACAACCATACTTGTGGAAGTGACATATTGTATATGAGTTTATACCTCGCTCTGTGATTATTTCTTTGGGTAATACGTTATACAAGATACCAGAGATAGCCCCACCTACCGCCACATCTTTGATCTCTGCCCAGAAATGCAATAAGATCATCTCCCAGACTAGGAAATTTATTTTCTTTCTGGTTTGTTCTCAAAGTAAAGGGAAGATAGTAGCCACATCCATGGCCCCCAAGAAGGGTTCTTCCACCTCTACCCAACGGGCCAATATATCGCCGTTCTGTTGTGGTAAATGCCAAGTAAAAGCAACGGCATGATCAACATCGAGTGCCACACAAGTTTCAGGTGGGCGACAAAGTCTAGTTGCATTTTGATAAAGAACGCCTTACAAGAGCCGATAGGAAATGCAAACCACTCTGATATGGTCCTTACACCATTACCAAGGTTGTGGGAAACAACGATTTGGAGCAAAACATTCCTCCATTCCATGGCTTGCACCACCCTCGACCATGCTTCCCACCACTACTAGACACATCATAGTTTGCAAAACATCTCACCAGGGACTAGGTTCAACAGAAATTTCCTCATCTCATGGAGGTACTCAACGAAATGGGGACCATTGCTTCCTAAGGGGTGAGGCCTGATCCAGGTGGATATTGGTGGCCACCCGCCTATCCCACTTAGACCCCCAACACTCTCTCTTTTCAGTTTTTCAGTTTTCTTAATTGTAGAACATTTTACTATTTTTGGAGATTTTTCGGGTCTTGAACTTCCAGAGCCATTTTGAGGCCATAAATGACATTTTTAGGGAAAACAGAAAGAATAAAAACATCCAATGTAGCATAGCTAGCTTCTTAGTGCTTTTTCCTCAAGATCTTCGAAACGAGGTATTATGATAGCAAAATGGAGATCGTATGCCAAAGTTACAACCCCGGAAAGTTGATGTACCAATTTACCCAAATGGGGCCCACGATTTTGGCGCTTCATCTCCTAGGGTTAGGTTTTTGGATGTTTAGGGTTCTCCATTGTTTCTCAATAATAAAGAGGCCTTTGAGCCTCAGTGTAACTCAGTTCAGAGGCATCTAGCCACTACATCTCTTCTTAGAGATGAGATACCATCACTCGAGATAGTCTTATTTCCATTTTGTTTGTAAGCATACTTTAGTAGTTTTCTATTAATGAAAGGAACTTTTATTTCTCTTGCATCTCTGTATATATGGTTATATTTGTAATTTTTTGTGTTCCTGTTTAAATCTGGATTAGTGGTATCACAACGGTCTGCTCTTTCTCTGTTTTTCCTTCCATGTCCGTAATGAAAACAAAGACGAGGGGGCAGGAGATTCTATCAAAATCTTGCTTGAAGAAGCCCTTGAGCGATAAAGAAACATGATGATGTACAACTTTGCCCAATTCCTTCAGCGCTACCCCGGGGTGAAATATCGACTTCCAGCAGCTACTTTGAAAGTATCATACCCTTTAAAGTACAAGTTAATTTTGACATTCCCATATTTGAGGGTCAGATAGGTGCGGATGTCGTAGATAAATGGTTAAATCTCCTAGGAAGATATTTTTTTTGTTCATGATTTTTCCAGCCGGGAAAATATCACTTTTACACTTCTCAAAGCCACCCCCCACGTTAAGGACTAGTGGGAAACCTACTGTGAGCAAAAGGATGAAAGTACGACCTCATTTTTTCAGCTGCACCCACTTGGAATTATTCCAAGATGCCATCAAGGAGCAATACTACCCTGTCAGACACTATGAGGATAAATACATAAAGTGCACCATGCTGCGGCAGGGAAGGGACTAAGATGTGTCGGAGTTTACCAATATTTTTTGTACACTTCGCACAATTTGGGTATCAAAGATTCAGAGCGGAATTTGGTACTCAAATATCCTAACTGCCTACACAGGTACATCTAGGATGAGATGGGTTTCCTCAACATATCCTTGCTTGGCACAGCATACCAATACACTGTCAAGATCGAGCAGAATTTTAAACAAAATAAGTGAGACTTTGGATCTGCGAATCTGAAGAACAAAGGACAAATCCAAGGCGGGGTAACCGAAGACAACCCATCGAAGCTGCAAGAAAAGAACACCACCACAAAGTCAAAGAACACAACAAAGTGGTGTGAGTTCCATAAGAGCCCCACCCACAGCACAAGTGAGTGTCATACTAAGGAGTTGCTGGTGGCTGAGTTGAAGGATTCAGAATCAGATGCATGTTTCAACCCTGAGTCAGAACCCAACAAGAGCAATGACAAAGGGAAGCAGATTATTGATGTGAAGCCCAACGACATTGTTGCCACCACCAAGATTTAGAAGAATGATCCTAAATATTGAGAAGAGTGGGAACATCTTTTCCACTCACAAATGTGGGTGAAGGGTTCGTTGCTACAATTCATTGTCGACAGTGGCAGCCAAAAGAACCTCATTTCAGCAGAGGTCATGAAGCGGTTGGGACTACTAACAATACTGCACCTGCAGCCGTACAATATCAGGTGGCTTCACTAAGGACGAGATCTCCGAGTTAGCCAGTAGTGTCGCCTTCCCTACAACATCAAGCCCTTCACAGATGAGGTATTGTGTGATGTTTCTCCTCTCTACGTTTGTGATGTATTATTACGAGAACCATACTTGTGGAAGCGACATGTTGTATATGAGCCTAGACCTCACTTTGTGATTATTTCTTTGGTTAATACGTTATACAAGATACAATAGGTAGCCCCACCTACCACCACCTCTTTGATCTCTGCCAAGAAATGGAGTAAGATCGTATCCCAGACCAAGAAATTTATTTTCTTTCTTGCTCTCTCTCAAAGTAAGGGGAAGATCGTAGCCACATCCATGGCCCCGGGGAAGGGTTCCTCCACGCAATAGAAATAGGTGGATATGGTCATGAAAGAATACAGGGGCATCTTCTCCTCACCTACAAGGGTTAAGTTGCACTGTCAGGTCAAGAATTCATTCGATCTGACTCCTGAAGCACCTCTACCCAATGGGACAATATATCATTGCTCCATTGTGGAAAATGCCAAGTACAAGTAGAGACATGTTCAACATCGAGTTCCACACAAGTTTCAGGTGGGCGACAAAGTCTAATTGCATTTGCAGAAAGAACGCCTTACAAGAGCCCATCGGAAACTCAGATCACTCTGATATGGTTCTTACGCCATTACCAAGGCTATGGGAAACAATTCTTTGGAGCACAACATTCCTCCATTCCTTTTCTTGCATCGCCCTTGACCATGCTTCCCACGATTACTAGACACATCAGAGATTGCAAAACATTTCACCAAGGACCAAGTTCAACAAACATTTCCTCATCTCCTGGAGTTACTCAATGCAATCGAGACCATTGCTTCACATGGGGGGAGGCCTGATCCAGGTGTATATTGGTGGCCATCTGCCTATTCCACTTGGACCCCCAACACTGTCTCTTTCAGCTTTTCAGTTTCCTTAATTGTAGCACAGTTTAATATGTTTGGCAATTTTTCGGGTCTTGAACTTTCAAAGTCGTTTTGAGGCCCTAAACGACATTTTTAGGGAAAAAGGAGAGATCGTAAATGTCCCAAATTCTTTTATTAAGCAACTTATGACCTTCTTTTTGAGATCTTTGAAACGAGGTATTATGATAGTCAAATGGAGATTGTATGCCAAAGTTACGACCCCGGGAAGTTGATCTACCAATTTACCCAAATGGGGCTCACAATTTTGGTGCTTCATCTCCTAGGGTTAGGTTTTTGGATGTTTAGGGTTTTCCATTGTTTCTCAATAATAAATAGGTCTTTGAGCCTCAATGTAACTCAATTCAGAGGCATGTAGCCACCACATATTTTCTCAAAGACAAACAACCATCGCTCGAGCTAGTCTTATTTCCACTCTGTTTGTAAGCATACTTCAATAGTTTTCTATTAATGAAAGGAAGCGATATTTTTTATGCATATTTTTATTTATGGTTATATCTATAATTTGTTGCGCTCCTGTTTAAATCCATATCAGTGGTATCAGAGAGGTCAGTTTTTTCTTTGTTTTTATTTGCATGTCCCCAACGAGGTCGAGATATAAGGAGTTAGAGCTCGATTTGGTTGAACCTTTGCAAGATCAACCTTGCAAATCTTGACGGCCTCCCGTGGCGGATGAAAAGAAAGACGAAGGGGCAAGAGATCCTATCAAAATCGTGCTCGAAAAAGCCCTCGAGCGATAAAGGAACGCGATGATGGACAACTTTGCCCAGATCCTTCAGCGGCTACCCAAGGGCGACACATCGACTTCCAACAACTACTTTGGAAGTGCCACACCATTTAAAGTACAAGTTAATTTTGACATTCCAATATTTGAGGGTCAGATAGATGCTGATGTCGTAGATAAATGGTTAAATCTCCTAGAAAGATATTTTTTTGTTCATGATTTTTCCAGCCGGGAAAAAATCACTTTTTCACTTCTCAAAGCCGCCCGCACGTCAAGGACTGGTGGGAAACCTACTATGAGCATAAGGGTGAAAGTACGACCTCACTGTTTTCAGTCGCACCCACTTGGAATTCATTACGGGATGCCAACAAGGAGCAGTACTACTCTGTTGAAATATATGAGGATAAATACATAAAGTGGGCCACACTACAGCAGGGAAGGGACCAAGACGTGCCGGAGTTTACTAATATTTTTCATACCCTTCGCACAAAGTTGGGTATCAAGGATTCATACTGGCATTTGGTACTCAAATATTGTGGCTTCCTATATAGGTACATCCAGGACATGATGGAGTTCTTAGACATCTCCTCACTTGGCACGACATACCGATACACTATCAAGTTCGAGCAGAAGTTTAAACAAAAGAAGCAAGACTTTGGATCTATGAATTTGAAAAATAAAGGACAAAGCTAAGGCGGAGTGACTGAAGACAACCCGTCGAAGCTACAATAAAAGAACACCACCACGAAGTCAAAGAAGGACACAGGAAAGAGGTGTGAAATCCATAAGAGCCCCACTCACAGCACAAGTGAGAGTTGGACCAAGCATTCATTGGTGGCTGAGTTGAAGGCTTCAGAATCAGATGCATGTTTCAAGCCTAAGTCAAAACCTGACAACATGAATGAAAAAGGGAAGTAGATTATTGATGCAGAGCCCACGCCATTGTTTCCACCGCCAAGATGCAAAAGAATGTGCCGGACAATCTAGAGGAGGGGGAGCATATTTTCCACTCATAAATGTGGGTGAAGGGTTCATGGCTACAATTCACTGTCGATAGTGGAATCCAAAAGAACATCATTTCAGCAGAGCTCGTGAAGTGGCTGGGCCTACTGACAATACCTCACCCACAACCATACAACATCAGGTGGATTCACCAAGGATGACATCTCTGAGTCAACCAACTATGCACCTTCCCTACAACATCAAGTCCTTCACAGATGAGGTATTGTGTGATGTTGCTCCTCTTGACATTTGTGACGTATTATTAGGACAACCATACTTGTGGAAGCGACATGTTGTATATGAGTCTAGACTTCGCTCTGTGATTATTTATTTGGGTAATACGTTATACAGGATATCAGAGGTAGCCCCATCTACCACCACCTCTTTTATCTCTGCCAAGGTGTAGTACGATCATCTCCCAGACGAAGAAATTTATTTTCTTTTTGGTTCGCTCTCAAAATATGGGAAGATCGTAGCCACATCCATGGCCCCCCGGAAGGGTTCTTCCACGCAGGAGAAGCAGGTGGATACAATCATGAAATAATACAGGTACATCTTCTCCTCACCCACAAGGGTACCATTGCAATGTCAAGTCAAGCATTCATTCGATATGACTCCCGGAGCACCTCTACCCAATGGGCCGACATATTGCTGCTCCATTGTGGAAAATGTCAAGTACAAGCAGCGACATGATCTACATCAGGTTCCACACAAGTTTCAGGTGGCCGACAAAGTCTGGATGCATTTGCAGAAAGAACACCTTATAAGAGCCCATCGGAAACTAAAACCACTCAGATATGGTCCTTACACCATGACCAAGGTTGTGGGAAACAACGCTTTGGAGCACAACATTCCTCCATTCCTTTTCTTGCATCACCCTTGACCATGCTTCCCACGATTACTAGACACATCAGAGATTGCAGAACATCTCACCAGGGACCAGGTTCAATAGAAATTTCCTCATCTCATGGAGGCACTCAGCGCAATGGGAACCTTTGCTTCCTAAGGGAGGAGGCCTGATCCAGGTGGATATTGGTGGCCACCTTCCTAATCTTCTTGGACCCCCAACACTGTCTCTTTCAGTTTTTCCGTTTCCTTAATTGTAGCACAATTTACTATTTTTAGCAAATTTTTGGGTCCTAATCTTTCGGGGCCATTTTGAGGCCATAAATGAAATTTTTAGGGAAATCAAGGACTCTGAAGACATCTTGTGTAGTCAAGCTAGGATGCTTTCGACCTTCTCCTTGAGATCTTCGAAACGAGGTATTATGACAGCTAAACAGAGATCGTATGCCAAATTTACAACCCTAGAAATTTGATGTACCAAATTACCCAAATGGGGCCCACATTTTTGGCGCTTCATCTCCTAGGGTTAGGTTTTTAGTTGTTTAGGGTTTTCCATTGGTTCTCAATAATAAATAGGCCTTTGAGCCTCAATGTAACTTAGTTCAAAGGCATGTAGCCACCACATCTCTTCTCAGAGATAAGCTACCATCGCCCGAGCTAGTCTTATTTCCTTTCTGTTTGTAAGCATACTTCAATACTTTTATATTAATGAAAGGAAGTGTTATTTCAATTGCATCTCTTTATTTATGGTTATATCTGTAATTTGTTGTGTTCCTGTTTAAATCCAGACTAATGGTATCAGAGCGGTCTGCTCTTTCTCTATTTTTCTTTGCATGTCCCCAATGAGGTCGGGATATAAGGAGTTAAGGCTCGATTTGTTTGAACCTTTGCAAGATCAATGTCACAAATCCCGATGGCCTCCCATGGCGAATGAAAAGAAAGACGAGGGGGCAAGAGGTTCTATCAAAATCTTTCTCGAAGAAGCCCTCGAGCCACAAAGGAACACGATGATGGAAAAATTTGCCTAGATCCTTCAACAGCTACGCAGGGGCGACACATCAACTTTTAGCAGCTACTCTAGAAGCGCCACACCCTTTAAGGTGTAGGTTGATTTTGACATTCCCATATTTGAGGGTCAGATAGATGTGAATGTCGTAGATAAATGGTTATATATGCTGGAACGATATTTTTATGTTCATAATTTTCCCAGTCAGGAAAATATCACTTTTGCACTTCTCAAAGCTGCCCTCCATGTCAAGGACTGGTGGGAAGCCTACTGTGAGCAGAAGGATGAAAGTACAACCTCATTGTTTTCAGCCGCATGCACTTGGAATTCATTATGGGATGCCACCAAGGAGCAGTACTACCCTGTCAGAATCTATGAGGATAATTACATAAAGTAGACCATGCTGCGGCAGGGAAGGGACCAATACGTGCCAGAGTTTACCAATATTTTTCATACCCTTCACACAAAGTTTGTTATCAAGGATTCAGAGTGGAATTTGTTACTCAAATATCACGGTTTCCTGCACAGGTACATTCAGGACCAGATGGTGTTCCTGGACATCTCCTCGCTTGGCACGACATACCGATACACTATCAAGATCGAGCAGAAGTTTAAAAAAAAGAAGCGAGACTTTGGATCTACGAATTCGAAGAACAAAGGACAAAACCAAGGCGGGGTGACTGAAGATAACCCATCAAAGCTGCAAGAAAACAGCACCACCATGAAGTCAAAGAAGAACACAGGAAAGTGGTGTGAGTTCCATAAGAGCCCCACTCACAACACAAGTGAGTGTCGGACCATGCAGTCACTGGTGGACTAGTTGAAGGCTTCATAATCAAATGCATTTTCTGACCCTGAGTCAAAACCCGACAAGAGGAATGAAAAATGGAAGAAGATTATTGATGCGAATCCCAATGCCACTGTTGCCACCGCCAAGATCCAGAAGAATGAGCCTAATGATCCAGAGGAGGGGGAGTGTCTTTTCCACTCACAAATGTGGGCGAAGGGTTTGCCACTAAGATTCATTTTCGACAATGTCATCCAAAAGAACCTCATTTCAGCCGAGGTCGTGAAGCAGCTGGGCCTATTGACAATACCACACCTACATTCGTACAACATTGGGTGGCTTCACTAAGGACGAGATCTCCGAGTCAGCCAGCAGTGCCGCCTTCCCTACAACATCAAGCCCTTCACAGATGAGGTATTGTGTGATGTTTCTTCTCTCAATGCTTGTGCTATATTATTAGGACAGCCATACTTGTGGAAGCGACATGTTGTATAGAAATCTAGACCTCGCTCTATGATTATTTCCTTGGGTAATACGTTATACAAGATACCAGATGGTAGCCCCACCTATCGCCACCTCTTTGATCTCTGCTAGGAAATGGAGTAAGATCATCTCCTAGACCAGGAAATTTATTTTCTTTCTGGTTCGCTCTCAAAGTAAGCAAAAGATCGTAGCCACATCCATGGCCCCCTGGAAGGGTTCCTCCACGTTGTAGAAGTAGGTGGATATGGTCATGAAAGAATACAAGGACATCTTCTCCTCACCCACAGGGGTACCATTGCATTGTCAGGTCAAAGATTCATTCGATCTGATGCTTAGAGCACCTCTACCCAATGAGTCGATATATCACCGATCCATTGTGGAAAATGCCAAGTACAAGCAACGACATGATCAACATCTAGTGCGACACAAATTTCAAGTGGGCAACAAAGTCTGGTCGCATTTGCAAAAAGAACGCCTTACAAGAGCCCATTGGAAACTCAGACCACTCCAATATGGTCCTTACACCATTACCAAGGTTGTGGGAAACAATGCTTTGGAGCATAAAATTCTTCCATTCCTTGGCTTACAAAGCCCTTGACCAGGCTTCCCACCATTACTTGACACATCAGAGATTACAGAACATCTCACCAGGGACCAGGTTCAATAGAAATTTCTTCATCTCATGGAGGTAGTCAACGCAATGGGGACCATTGCTTCCTAAGGGGGGAGGTCTGATCCAGGTGGATTGCTTCCTAAGGGGGGAGGCCTGATCTAGGTGGATATTGGTGGCCGCCCACCTATTCCACTTGGACCCCAAACATTGTCTCTTTCACTTTTTGAGTTCCCTTAATTGTAGCAAAATTTACTATTTTTGGCAGTTTTTCGAGTCCTCAACTTCCAGAACCATTTTGAGGCCCTAAACGACGTTTTTAGGGAAAACGGAGAGACAAAAAACGTCCCAAACTAGCTTGTCTATTTAATTTTGGCCTTCTCCTCGAGATCATTGAGACGAGGTATTACGATAGCCAAACAAAGATCATATGCCAAAGTTACGAGCCTAGGAAGTTTATATACCACTTTAAACAAATGAGGCCCACAATTTTGGCGCTTCATCTCTTAGGGTTAGGTTTTTGGATGTTTAGGGTTTTCCATTATTTTCCAATAATAAATAGGCATTTGATCCTCAATGTAACTCATTTTAGAGGCATGTGGCCACCACATCTATTTTGAGAGATAAGCTACCATCGCCCGAGTTGGTCTTATTTCCATTATGTTTGTAAGCATACTTCAATACTTTTCTATTAATGAAAGGAAGTGTTATTTCTGCTATCTTTGTATTTATGGTTATATCTGCAATTTTTTGTGTTCATGTTTAGATCCGGGTCAGTGGTATCAAAGTGATCCGGGTGCCACACAAGTTTCTCGTGGCGACAAAGTCTGGTTGCATTTGCAGAAATAAATCCTTACAAGAGCTCATCAGAAACTCAGACCACTCCGATATGGTCCTTACACCATTACCAAGGTTGTGGGAAACAATTCTTTGGAGCAAAACATTCCTCCATTCCTTGGCTTGCATCGCCCTCGACCATGCTTCCCACGATTACTGGACACATCAGAGATTGCAGACCATCTCACCAGGGACCAGGTTCAATACAAGTTTCCTCATTTCATGGAGGCACTCAATGCAATGGGGACCATTGCTTCCTAAGGAGGGAGGCCTGATCTATGCAGATATTGGTGGCCACCCACCTATTCCACTTGGACCACCAACACTGTCTCTTTCAGTTTTTCAGTTTCCTTAACTGTAGCATAGTTTACTATTTTTGGTAGTTTTTCGGGCCCTAAACTTCCGAAGCCGTTTTGAGGCTGTAAACGACGGTTTTAGGGAAAACGGAGAGACCAAAAATTTCCCAAATTGTCTTTTGCATTTTTTATCGATCTATTCTTCAAGATCTTCGAAATGAGGCATTATGATAGCCAAACAGAAATCGTATGCCAAAGTTATGACCTCGGGAAGTTGATGTACCAATTTACCCAAATGGGGCCCATAATATTGGCGCTTCATCTACTAGGGTTAGGTTTTTGGATGTTTAGGGTTTTCCATTGGTTCTCAATAATAAATAGGCTTTTGAGCCTCAATGTAACTCAGTTCAAAGGCATGTAGCCGCCACATCTCTTCTTAGAGATAAGATACCATCGCCCGAGCTAGTCTTATTTCCATTCTGTTTGTAAGCATACTTCAGTACTTTTCTATTAATGAAAGTAAGTGTTATTTTAGCTGCAACTCTGTATTTATGGTTATATTTGTAATTTGTTTCGTTCCTGTTTAAATTTGGATCAGTGGTATCATCGCGGTCTACTATTTCTCTGTTTTTCTTTGCATGTCCGCAACGAGGTCGGGATATAAGTAGTTAGGGCTTGATTTGTTTGAACCTTTGGAAGATCAACCTTGCAAATCCTGACAGCCTCCCATGGTGGAAGACAAGAAAGACGAGGGGGCAAGAGATATTATCAAAAAATTTCTCGAAGAAACCCTCGAGCAATAAAGGAAAGCGATGATGGAAAACTTTGACCAGATCCTTTAGCAGCTACCCAGGGGCAACACATCGACTTCTAGCAAGTACTCTGGAAGCGCCACACCCTTTAAGGTACAAGTTAATTTTGACATTCCCATATTTGAGGGCCAGATAGATGCGGATGTGGTAGATAATTATATCTTCTAGAACGATATTTTTTCTGTTCATGATTTTCCCAGCTGGGAAAATATCACTTTTACACTTATCAAAGCTGCCCTCCACATCAAATATTGGTGGGAAATGTATTGGGAGTAGAAGGATGAAAGTATGGCCTCACTGTTTTCAGCCACACCCACTTGGAATTCATTCTAGGATGCCATCAAGGAGCATTACTACCCTATCGGAAGCTACGAGGATAAATACATAAAGTGGACCACACTGAATATTTTCATACCCTTCGCACAAAATTGGGTATCAAGGATTTGGATTTGAATTTGGTACTCAAATATCGTGGTTGCCTACACAAGTACATCCAGGATGAGATGGAGTTCCTGGACATATCCTCGCTTGGCACGCCATACCGATACGCTGTCAAGATCGAGCATAATTTTAAACAAAAGAAGCGAGACTTTGGATCTGTGAATCTGAAGAACAAAGGACAAATCCAAGGCGGGGTGACCGAAGACAACCTGTCGAAGCTGCAAGAAAATAATACCACCACGAAGTCAAAGAAGGACACAAGAAAGTTTTGTGAGTTCCATAAGAGACCCACTCACAACACAAGTGAGTGTTGGACCAAGCAGTAGTTGGTGGCCGAGTTGAAGGCTTCAAAATTAGATGCATGTTCTGACCCTGAGTTAGAACTTGACAAGAGGAATGATGAAGGGAATAAAATTATTGATGCGGAGCCCAGCACCACTGTTGCCACCGCCAAGATCTAGAAGAATGAGCCTGAAGATCCAGAGGAGGGGGAGCATCTTTTCCACTCACAAATGGGGTGAAGGGCTCGCCGCTAAAATTCATTGTCGACAGTGGCAGCCAAAAGAACCTCATTTCAGCCAAGGTAGTGAAGCGGCTAGGCCTACTGACAATACCACACCCGCAGTCATACAACATCAAGTGGCTTCAGCAAGGACGAGATCTCTGAGTCAGCCAGTAGTGTTGCCTTCCCTACAACATCAAGCCCTTCGCAGGTGAGGTATTGTGTAATGTTTCTCCTCTCGATGTTTTTTTTGTATTATTCGGACAACCATACTTGTGGAAGCAACATGTTGTATATGAGTCTAGAGTTTCTCTGTGATTATTTATTTGGTTAATACGGTATATAGGATACTAGAGGTGGCCCCACCTACCGCCACCTATTTGATCTCTGCCAAGAAATGCACTAAGATCATCTCCCAGACCAGGAAATTTATTTTCTTTCTAGTTCTCTTTCAAAGTATGGGGAAGATCGTAGCCACATCCATGGCCTCGAGAAGGGTTCCTCCAAGTGGCAGAAGCAAGTGGATACGGTTATGAAAGAATACAGGGACATATTCTCCTCACCCACAAGGGTACCGTTGCACTGTTAGGTCAAGCATTCGTTCGATCTGACTCCCGGAGCACCTCTACCCAACGGGCCAATATATCACCACTCCATTGTGGAAAATGCCAAGTACAAGTAGCGACATGATCAACATTGGGTGCCACACAAGTTTTAGGTGGGCGACAAAGTTTGGTTGCATTTGCAGAAAGAACGCCTTACAAGAGCCCATCGGAAACTCAGACCACTCTGATATGGTCCTTACACCATTACCAAGGTTGTGGGAAACAATGCTTTGGAGCACAACATTCCTCCATTCCTTGGCTTGCACCGCCCTCAACCATGCTTCCCACCATTACTGGACACATCAGAGATTGCAGAACATCTCACTAGGGACTAGGTTCAATAGAAATTTCCTCATCTCATGGAGGCACTCAACGCAATGGGGACCATTGCTTCCTAAGGGGGGAGGAATGATCCAGGTGGATATTGGTGGCCACCCGCCTATTCCACTTGGACCCCAAACACTGTCTCTTTTAGTCTTTTAGTTTTCATAATTGTAGCACAGTTTACTATTTTTGGCAGTTTTTCGGGTCCTGAACTTCCGGAGCCATTTTGAGGCCCTAAACGACGTTTTTAAAGAAAAAAAGAGACCAAAACCATGCCAAAATAGCTTGCACGTCTTTTGTGAGTCTTCTCTTCTAGATCTTGGAAACGAGGTATTATGATAGCTAAACGGAAATCGTATGCCAAAGTTGCGACCCCGGGAAGTTGATGTACGAATTTACCCAAATAGGGGGCACAATTTTGGTGCTTCATCTCCTAGGCATGGGGTTTTGGATGTTTAGGTTTTTCCATTGTTTCTCAATAATAAATAGACCTTTGAGCCTCAATTTAACTCAGTTAGAGGCATGTAGCCACCACATCTCTTCTCAAAGATAAGCTACCATCTCCCGAGCTAGTCTTATTTCCATTCTGTTTGTAAGCATACTTCAGTACTTTTCTATTAATGAAAGGAAGTGTTATTTCTACTGCATCTACGTATTTATGGTTATATCTTTAATTTGTTGCGTTCTTGTTTAAATCTGGATCAAGCTCCCCCCCAGAACTCTCGATATGCTAGCTTAGTATCCAAGATAGTCACAAGCAACCAATTATCACCTAACAAATGGCACAAGTTGAAATGTCCCTTCACAAGTGGAAATACTACCATATGCCATATATCACTCACCAATGCTCTTAAGGTGGGCCCAAGGGTTGATTCCAAGTGACGTGTTTTCCATGTGGCATTGCCACATCATCATTGATGACATCATGTTGACATCACTCTACAAGACCTTTGAGGGTCGAACATTCTAGTTTTATCGATATCCAAGGAAGTTAGCAGACAGTGCTAATAGAAAAAAAATTTGGATCATCGAGTGACAATCAATCACTCGAGCCTCAGCATATCAGAGAATTCTCCACACACCATCTACCGCTTTCATCCAAGGGCTGATATACTGATAAGCCTATCCCTGTGACTAACTCCCGATCCTAGCACCCTGCAACCCATATGACCAAGGACTAAGGATGGAGGGCCCCCACAATCCCTAAGATTATGAGATTTCCTTATATCAATAAGGGATGCCATCCTCAAATTTTCCCAGTTTACCAAGCATTAAGGGACCTAGCTCCTAGATCCTCTATGATACAAACTAAACTAGGCTCGCAAGGAAATGGTTCAGGTTATTGAAGATCAATAGTTTAACCTAAAACTTTGTGACAAACAAGACCTCCACCCACTCGTTCTTTTAGCTTGGTGGCACACATATATCACATTGATTAACAATGATTTATTTAGCAGGCATATAAACATCTCATCGACAACAAAACTAAGGATAACTTCTTAAACTCATAGACATACAACGCATATATTATCATTGAGCTTAAAGGGAAGGCTATCATTATCACCAAGCATTCATTTCTTAAAAGGATGCCTCCCAACATTCAGATAAGCTTTACTAGCCACTTAGCATACCATTCATGTATAATTATTTTCAAGAGCATCCCAATTCACAACTTACATAGTAAAATTCCATCATATTACCAAAACAAAAGCATTGGACAATGGTTACATTCCTTATACAAAAGAGATAAACATTTATCTATTCTTCTTAAGTTTACTAGAATATGAGGATGGGATTGTCACTCTCCACTCAACTATAGGCACATATACACTACAATTTTCTTGCAACTCACCACCTTTGAGCTAGTTTCCATGTGAAGGATGCTTCACTTGGGGCATTATATCAAAGGTTAGAATTTAGGGTAGATATATGAAGGCCAATCTCCTTCAAGGGCTAGGAAACAAGGTTATCACCTCCCAAGTTATAAGTCAGGACTAAATTCATAACAAGTGTGGCCATTGAGGCCTACACATAATAAAGGGAGATCCCTTCTTTTCCTCTCTAGTGCCTCAATGATCTCCCCTCTCTAGTGATTCTTATGCATAGTGAAATCATACAATGGAGTTCTTCTTTTCCACTTGACATAGGCAAAGGGATTATCCCAATAATTTTTTCAACGATGTCTAATCAAATAAGGACTTTATAGTCCAATTCCATACATAGGTTATAGTTCACAAGGTTCTCAATATCTTGGGTTAAAATTACACAACGTTCAGGCTCCCTTATATATCCATACTTGCTACAATACTTCTTAGCTTCCAAAGACGCAATACCCCCCTTCAATCCTCCCCGTCAGCTTTAGTTTCACATAAGGGGTATGAGGTTTCTCTTCTTAGGTTTTAAATTCAACCTAGGGATGTTGTGAGGTATACAACCCTTTCTTGGGTGGCTCCAATACCTTTTTCCCCACCCCGCACAACTACCCAAGACGATAGCTCAACCAAAATGTTAAGGTGGTCTAGGCATTAAATTTAGGGAAGCTTGGAAGATTTCCCAATCCCTTTCACAGGCTTCCTAAGAAAGCTATATTTACATAAAATTAAGATCTATATAGGCATGAATTCATCCTCAAATTTCGCATTTTCATAATTAACCAACATTAACATTTACATTAGCCAATTTGGCCTTACAACCATGTCGATTATCTGATATTATCATCCTTTTAATTACATTGCAAAATTCAAGGATTAGTAAAAAGGAATATTACATTCCCCTCCCCCTTAAAGAAACACTATCATTGATTTCTTATTGTTGGTAGAAATGAACATTATATAGACAATTTAGGATTGAATTTTATATAGAAAATAAAATGGGTATGCATTTCTCATGGCATCCTCTAGCTACCACATTGCTTCATCTGGTCCAATGTGCTTCCATCGCACCTTGACTTGCTCAATGCCTCTATTCCAGGGTGTGATTTTTCTCTTGTCGAGTATGAATTATGGTCTTTGATGGAATTATGATTATAATAATGTATATACGTTTTAAGAAAATACATATGAAATACATCATATTCTTTTACTATGGGGGGAAAGGAAAGTATATAAGCTACCAGTTCCACTCTCTCCAATATTTGGAAGGGTCCACAATATCTCGATTTCAAATTAGCACATGATTCTACTCTTAAGGAACTTCACTTTGGTTTGATTCAGAGATATGCATGCTCTCCCACCTAAAATTCCTTGTGCATTCTATTTTGGTCTACATAACTCTTCTGCCTAAATCTTCAATTGCTTCCTTATACTAATTAACTCATCTTCAATTTCATTTAACATAGTTGGTCCAAGTGTGACTCTATCCATTGGATTATTCTAATTGATTGGGATATTAAATTTCCTACCATATAGAGATTCAAAAGGGCTCATCTTTAAATATTATTGATAGCCATTCTTGTATGCAAACTCTCCCAAAGGTAGAAATTCTTCCCATCTCTTGGGTTGGTGCATGACATACATTCTAAGCACGCCATCTAAAATTTTGTTCTCTTTCTATCTTCCCATTATTCTGAGGGTGAAAAGCCATACTAAAAGTTAACTGGGTTCCAAATCTTGTAAAAAAATCCTTCCAAAAATTAGAAGTAAACTTTACATCCCAATTAGAGATGATATTTTTGGGCATACCATGCAATCTAAAATTTCCCTTTATAGATATTTTGGAAATATTGATTTCCTTATTATTATAATTCATTTTTATAAAGAGAGATATCTTTCTCAATTTATTGAATAGTATCATGTTTTTTGGCAATCCAATGATGAATTCCATTGATATGACTTCCCACTTCCATTTTGGAATTGGTATTGACTAGAACAATATCGTTGGGTGTCTGCATTCCACTTTAACGTGTTGTCATTCCAAAAAATTGGTGATATATTCAACCATCTCTTTCTTTATGTCTAACCAATAATAGAGCTTTTTGGTGTCTGTGATAATCTTTTCATAACTTGGATGACTTGCATAAGGTATCCTATGAAACACATTTATTATGAGCTTCTTTAGTTTAGCCACATTGGGTAAGTAGAGCTTGTTTGTAAACAACAATAACCCCTCATGGGTTAATTCATAATTTTTTTCCAATTGGCCCCTTGGGATCTTGTTGCAAGTAGTTATTTACATGCTGGAAGTGCTCAACTCCCTACAATTCTTATTTAATCCTTTATTTAATGTCATTTTCGTATGTTCTTATGGATAGCATGTGTATTTCTTGTATACTCCTACTGAGTGCATTGGCTACTCGATTCTCTTTTCCTTTGATATGTTTTATCTCAAAATCAAACTCACTATTTAGTGTCATCCATTCAGCTTTCCCGACATTTAACTGGGGTTGTTCAAATAAATATCTCATCCATTGTGATCTATCATTAATGTGAACCTTCTCCCAAGCAAGTAGCGCCTCAAATTTCTTTAAGGCATGCACAATGGTTGTCAGTTCCAAGTCATGTATCACATAATTTCTCTCATGGTCATTCAACTTTTGAGACTCATAACTAATCACATGCCAATTCTTCATGAGGACTCCACCAAGTTCCTCCTTGAAAGCATCAATGCATACCAATAAATCCTTGTTCGAGCCTAAAATCTTCAGAATAGGGGAATGCATGGGCGAGTGCTTGAGCTACTTAAAGCTCGCTACACACTCTAATGTCCAATGGAATCACCCACCTTTCTTTTGAAAAATTGTAATACAATACCCAAACTTTGAGAATCCCTAGATAAATCTATTGTAATATGTAGCCAATCCCATGAAAGATCTAAATTTTGTTACATTCTGAGGAGCAAGTCACTCTAGTATGGCCTTGATATTTTTGGGATCAACTGCAACTCCCTCCTTTGAAATAACATGGCCCCAACAGTGCGCTTGTGATTGGAAGGAATAACACTTGACAATATTGGTGTATATCTTATGTTCATCTAGAACTTGCAACGTTGCCTCAAGGTGTCTCTCATGCTCCTCCCTAGTCTTTAAATACACTGAGAAGTCATCAGTAAAGACCATTATAAACTTATCCAAGTATTTGTTGAGAACAATATCCATCATGCACATAAATGTGATCCGTGCGCATTTGATAATCCAAATGGCACCCTACGAATTCATATTTTCCATATCAGGTTCTGGATGTTGTATTATGAATATATTTGTCCTTGATTTGGACTTGATGATACCAAGAACTCAAATCTATTTTCAAGAATATTGTGGCCCCTCTCGGCCTGTCAAATAGGTCATCAATCCTCGGAAATGGATATTTATAAGTTTGATAGTCACTTTATTCAGCGATATGTAGTTAATGCAAAACCTAAGGGTGTCATCCTGCTTTTTCACAAACATCATTGGAGCCCTCTAGGGTTCTGTGGACATAGGTACTAATTATGGAGTGAGTTCTTTTGAGAAAACCATATTTCTTTTAGGTCGCAGACCTGGAATATCCTTAGGAAACACATCGATGTATTCCTACAATATGGGGTGATATTAAATTATTAGCTTTTTATCCTCTATTGGGTATTTAATTTATATGGCATACAAGGGACATCCCTTCCTACAACATTTATTTAATTTTAAAGTTGAAATATGCCTTATAGAGACAAGCTTCTATATTCCTTGCAATAACTTCTACTCTCCTTCATCACCTATACATTCCAATATCTTGTTATAGTAATCTAACTTCACTTTGTGTGTGCCCGGCTAATCCATTTTGGTTAGCAGGTCATAGGACCCCAATGGGAAAATAAGTTAAGGTGGCTTTTTTGTAAATATTTTTATCAATGATGTCAAATATAGGGGGAGACTACTTATGTCCAAGATAAAGATTGGAAAATGAGGATTGTTAAAAATATTGTTTTTGGATTTGATGCCCCATTTTGATACGCTGTCTTTGAAGGAATTTTTACTCCTATTACCTAACTCAAATGGGAGCATAGGACATATGATTGGAAATATTATTCCAAGACCTTTCCAATGATATATGGCACTATCTTGGTCTATCTTCAATTGCTACCTTATACTAATTACCTCTTGTTTCATTTCCTTTAAAATATATGGTCCAAGTCTGACTATGTCCATTGGATTACCCTAACTGATTAGGATATTGTGTTTCCTACCATATAGATCTTGAAAAGGGCTAATATTTAAAGATTCCTAGTATTTATTATTGTATGCAAACTCAACCAAAGGTATAAATTCTTCCCATCTCTCGGGTTGATACATGGCATACATTTTGAGCATACAATCCTCTAAAATTTTGCTTACTCTTTCTGTCTACCCATTAGGTTGAGGGTGATACACTATGCTAAAATTTAATTGGATTCCAAATCCTGTAAACAAATCTTCTCAAAAAATAGAAGTAAACATGGAATCCTGATCAGAGATGATTTTTTTGGGCATACCATGCAATCTAAAAAAAAACTTTATAATCATCTGGGCAATATTGATTTCCTTATAGGTATATATCATGGTTATAAAGTGAGTTGTATTTCTCAATTTATTGACTACCTCCATGATAGAATCAGGTTTTTTGGGGTTTCTTGGCAATCTAGTGATGAATTCCATTGAGATGACTTCTCACTTCCAGTTTGGAATTGGTATTGGCTGCAACAATCCCACTAGTTGTTTCCATTCCAATTTAACTTGTTGGCATTCCAAACATTGGGTGATATATTCAACCATATCTTTCTTCATGATTGGACAATAATAAAGTTTCCTCATGGTTTTCACCATTTCTTGATATTGATCACTTGCATAAGGTCTCCTATTAAACTCATCCATTATGAGCTTCTCTAGTTCAACCACATTGGGTATGTACAATATGTTCCTAAACAACAATAATCCCTCTCAGTTTAGCTGGTAATTTCTATGATTGGGCCTTTGGGCTCTTGTTGCAAGCACTTATTTACATCTTGGAAGTTCTCACTTCCCTGTAATGCTTCTATGATCCTTTATTTAATGTCAATGTCATATGTGCTTATGGCTACCTTGTGTGTTACTTGTATACTTCTTCTAAGTTCATCAATCATTCAAATTTTCTTTTTCTTTGATATGTTTGATCTCAAAATAAAAATCACTAATTAGTTCCATCCATATGTTTCTCCTAGCATTTAACCAAGGTTCATCAAATAAATATATCATCCCGTTCTGATCTATTGTTAATGTGAACCTTCTCCCAAGAAAGTATGTTAGGCAGACAAATCTCATCTTACAAACAAGACAAGATATCCCTAGACTCAGTGACTGAATCTAGTAACAAACAAACAAACCAATAAATATTTCCCTAGGTTCATCTTTATTATATCATAAACAAGAATAATGGAGTATGAAATCCATACCTTTCAAACGAAATGCATGATGAAGATCCTTGATATGGTTTGATGCATCTTGCCAATGTTCAAAATCCATACCAGTAAACACAATAACAAACAAAGGATCAAAGGAATATGATATATAAATGATTCAATACAAGCTATACTAGTGACCAAGGAGACTAGTATCTCATCACATCCAATGGACAATATAGTGAGAAATAAATACTCTTTTTTATTATAATTGAATGAAAAGGAGAGATACAACCTAATCTTGATGTTGCAAGCATCCTTCCAATTGTTACCAATCTTCCCTTCAATGACAAGCCTCTAGGCTCAAATTTACAACATAAGTTTACATCACAAGTCAACCCCTTCCCCAATAATTTGTGTTGAATTTATAGGCGATGAGGAGAGGGTTAGAGATCCTCTTCTCAAGGGGTAAGATCCATGAAGAGAGCGATTAGGGTTCCATAAAGAGAGGGAGTTTTATCCATAAGTCAAGGGATGAGGCCCAAGTAAATAGGAGCTTGATGCCTTATTGTTTAAAAATAGCCCCCCAAAAAAGCTTCTAGAAATTGATTTTTATTTTTACCTATGTTAAGAGGCCGTCACACCTTTTAATGGAGAATAGTGCATAGGATTGTGCATACTATATGATTATAACTACGTTTGTGCAGGTAGTGACTAGAGAAAGTGAAACAATGCTTGAAAATAGGTTTTTAATAAAGATAACTAAAGATTCTTGTTGTCTTTGGGATTGTTTTGCTTCCAACATTGTAGACGGTTGCTTCGGAACACTTCATAATATAATGAGAGATCTAGATTGGCGGTCATTTGCCTAATGGTGAAAAAATGATGTGTAACAAATTACCCCTTAAAGTGCAAGTTCAGGAAAGGTTCTTGAGGAATGAAGCACTTTATCATGCAAAAGTTTGGATTAGAGACCAATTGATTGGAGACCTGAAAAAACAATCAAGGATTATAATATAATTTCTCCATATAATCATCACTGGGGTAGGTATTCCCATACTCAGAGTACAAGTATTTCAAAGAAAGAGTATGGAAATGTACAAAGATCCATGTCAATAATAGATGCAGTATGGATGCAACCATAAAATATGGATCTATATTTTACAATCATGAATATTTTAAAACTCCATAGAGCTTGGATGGATGAAACTAGATCCAAGGTCTTGGTCTTCATCTCTATTGATCCATAGTATGAATCTAACTATGGAGTGAATGTCTCAAAGTCGAACATGGTACAAACCACCTAATTACCAGTCAATGATGTGAAGCATTAACAAGTGCGAGAGAAACCACAAATAATGAAATTGGTTCTCAAGGTACTCTAATACAATCTATGAAGTGTGAATATATGTCTTGAAGTTGAAAAATCATAGAATCATCCGATCGAATGTCAATGATAAGAACCTGCTGAAGAAAGAGAGAAACCTATCTTTGAGGCATGCTGACTCCAAGGTACTAAAGGAGGTTTCTAGATCAACTTCCTAGATAATAAGTTGAAGTCGATTGGAAGCAATCTGTTGCAAGAGGGCCTACAACACGAAATTCATTTCAAGTTTTGAAGAACAAATTTGGAGTAATTCAGGACTGACTCAAGGATGGTCAATGCAATTGAAGGCTATTATTCTCAAGGTAATTTTGATTAAGGATGGACTTCTCTTGAACATATTAGTGACACAATATTCCAACTTGGTAGAATTTGACTAAAAAACAAGACCAAAAACCAGTTTGAATACTTTCAATGAGGTATGATCAAATGATAGGAAAATGGATTTCCCAAACCAAACATGAAGGTGATGGAGTGTCATGTTCAAGAGCAACATACTACCTTTTCACAATACAAAAATAATTTTTTCTTTCCCATTTTCCCCCACTATTACTAACAAGTACCTCTTTATTTTTATGCAAGCTTGTGGAGGATAATAGATGCTTGTCCTATAATCTCATCCTTCAGATGAGTCTTTCAGAGTATTTTTAACAAACCCTAGGAAGGAGTGGTTTGGTATCATCATGATTGATGAGTCCTTTATAGTTTAATTTTTCATCCTTAGGATGAGTCCTTCAGAGTATTTTTAATAAACCCTAGGAAGGAGTGGTTCGGTCTCATCATGATTGATAAGTCCTTTATTGTTTAATTTTACGAGTAAAATATAGGGGTAACTCAGCTTCTTTTCATATTTTAAGAGTTTCAAAAGAGAACAAAAGAAAACTCATGCATTTCTTTCAATGTAAATTTTAACGATCCCAGAGAAAGTGGAGATCTATGTTTTTCATGTTTAGGGAGTTAGGAGAAAAACTTAAGTAAACTCCAAAATGTCCTTTTTCGTAAATTTAGTTTTTCAAGCCCAGAAAAGGGTAAAATAATGCAGGAGATAACTCTTTTATCCATGTTCAACTAAAATATTCCTTTTTTCATAACTAGTTTACTTAGTCCATAAAATTATTAAACTTGTACCAGTTAGAAATCCTTTCATTTACTTTTGTGAGTTTGAAAGAAACAAGTGTACTCTAAAATATTTTCATGTTTCAAGAGTTAGAAAAGAGCTTAAAGATAAATCCAAGAGATCATTCTATTCGTAAGTTTAAAGAGTCTGAAAAGATGATAAAAGCATATCCGTTGTTTTCGAATTTCAATTTAACTAACGAGCTGGAAAAAATGGAAAGAACTCAGTATTCATGTGTGTTTTACGAGCATGAAAAACAACAAAAGAAGCTCAGGATTTTCATGAGTTTAACGAGTCTTGAAAATAATAACCAAAATGGACTCGAAATAGGTTTAATTTTTATACAAGTGTTGACGGTGATGGAAATTGGTCAACCAAGGGGGTCTCCCCAATGTGAATTCCCAATTAGACCTCACACCATTTGAGCCCCATCCGAGTATCAGACCGATTGCCATATATTCTTATATATTTTCCTTGGCTCTAACTATCATCAAGAGATAGGAGCACATGTGTGCCTTCGAAAACAAGTAAGTGTGTCGAGTGAATGTTCAGTTGTAGGTGTGTTAAGGATCTTGTACTACGTAGGGAAAATAAAGTTAGCCTATAAGAGAGAGGTAATAGTAACACTCTGGTAGAAACACACAAAAATGAGAGATATTTGCCTAACATCTAGTGAAATAGTCCACAAAGATGCGACGGTAATTACAACCACTACAACACATTCTCAATATGATAATCACTAAAATAACCAAAATAATTAAACTACTTTAGTACATGTGAAAACAAACATGAATCATAAACATTCACAGAACAATATTACAAACATTCATAATAAATGCATGAATAACATCCCCGAACACATGTATACAATGAACACCACTAGCTCCAATAATGGAGCATTGGAGCCACTACTTGCTCCATGCTTTGTGGGAGAAGCCAAGGTGAACAGTTCTTTGCTCATACAATGAGTGTGTACATATAACTAATGGGGTGATGCTTCACCTCCCTTGTGGGTTTTTTACTACCCTCATGACTATTTGAGTTCCTATGACTTTTCAATTTTACATGACTCTTCATATTCTATACATGTCCTTTGGACTTCCATTTTACAATACATTTTGAATAGGAGTTTACATAATCCACAAAAGTGATGTAGCACATGGTGACTCATGACATGACATGACATGACACTGATGACATGGACTGCATGATGACATAGCAATGTAAAGTAATTTTTGCTACTTCTGGATATGTGTCTTCTTGAGAATTCTCTTTTATCCACCTCCATATGGCTTAGAGATGATGAGTCTTCAATGTTATCAAATCTTGAGCAGCGATCACAAACTGGTGTCCCCTTTCTTTCTTCTGATGACCTGCTTGCATATTCAGCCACAAAGGTGTCTACTTGCATGTTCCCCTTCTCCATATTTTTCTTCATCATCTCTTCATGGTATGATAGAGTACCTGCATTTGTAATTCACTCATGACAAGACAACATTAGTCTGATAAACCCCTAGTCTAACATGCTGCATGATAATCCATTGAATGAGCCAGAACCAAGTGGTAGGTTGAGGGAGAGGCTCAGCGAATGCACAATTATACAATTCAGGCAATCAAGGGCCAGGATTGAGCCTTGAGACCGCGTAATGTGTAGTTCATATTGGACTGAGCAAGAAACTTGCACAGTTGGGGAGCTCAGGATGAGGGCTTGAGCACTGATTTTTTCCAATGTGTAGCTCCAAAAGGAAGAGGACACCATATGATTGTGCATTTGCATAGTTCAATGGCTTAGGTTGGGGCTTGAGCCTTGTGATTATGCAGTGCGTAGTACTAACTGGGCGAGAGGGAAACATTACACGGTTTTAGGGTCAAAGGCTAAACTTGGGCACTGCGATTGTGCAGTGCACAGTTCGGGGAGGAAGGAACTACACATTGCGTAGTGCCAAGTGGTAGGGTTGTAGCTTGATGTCTAAGACTACACAATGCATAGTTCAGGAGGGCCAAATAAGGCTAAGTCACATGGTCGGGAGTCTTTCTGAATTTGGCTAAGTGTGAGATCGATGACACTAATGTGAACAATGATGTGACTTGACTATGATCACGCACTTAAAACACTTGATGACACAACAACATAGATCATCGAGGACACATGAACAACATATTTCCCTTAGTGCGACAAATTTGTGATGGCATGCAACAAGTGTGACACCAAAGATACACGGTGCGACGATCGTGACAACACTTGTGCGACAATGCTTACAACTTTGGAAATGACTGCGACAGATGTTTACATGGTAATATCAACACATTTACACAAAGGTAACCCCTTGAAACCACCAAAACAAGCTCATATACATTGTGCAAAACTTAACACGCGAAAAGATGACATTTTTCTTTTCTTCAAAAGGGACCAAATCACTTAGAGAAAACACATACAATAGATTTCAATTTTTGCAATGATAATATCTAAGACCAAGGTAGGATTTGAAATTCGGTGCATGCTAAAATTTTGGAGGGCGTTGTCACAATGTCAACACTTGGCGACACACTAGTAGAATTCCAACTTCTATGTCTTGGTTGACTCTTCTGTGCAGGATCTCAATTCTTCAGGGAGTATTGATTCATCACACAAATTACTTTGGTGTCCTCACTTACCCCATGAATAAACATGGTCCCCTTTGTGCCTTTTCCGTTTAACACAATCATAATATGCAACAATATCACAATATTTTGAATTGGAAAGGGTAGTTTAGTTTGAAATATTTATATTTTCAGAGTATAGTTTTTCATCTCTGGTGTTGCTCCACTACTAGAAGGCCTGGACAATACCCTGGCGGAGTCACTAGAGGAACAAAAATATTGCTTCGCTGCTAGTGAGCCTGGACAATACCCCGACAAATTTGCTTGCTTCACCTCTCTACATAGGAAGCTTTTCTCTTCTTTTGCCTTTATTTATATATTTAAAGAGGACTATGCATAGACACTTATTCATTTTAAGGGCAGAAGAGGGATACCAACTTATTGAGAGAAGAAGAGGTTGTTCCTTCAGAGAAGTATATAGAGACCTCTTATTTAGGTTTGTTCATTTGAGTTTTTACCCTTTTCCTCCTCTACTGATTGGATAAGCGTGAAAACAACAAAACATAAATAGCCGAGTGCGGGCATAAGGTTTCTGAAAAAGGACATAGGTGTCATGGTTTGACCAAAACTCTCCTTTCGGAGGGATCATATTTTATGTGAGAACATCATCGACCAAAAGATATAACCAACACAAAGAAGAAGAAATGAAGGTTAGCCAAATATTGCAGTGTCACAAAGTCATTTTCTATTTTGCCACATTTCCTTTTGAGCTAAAATGGGACACCCTTCATGCAAATTCTCATTAACAGAACAAAAAATAAAAACACGACACAACCAAAAAGCAAAACCAAAGCACAAGAAAAAGGAGGCTAAACCAAACACGATGCAAGACAGAAGTAGGAAAACACAAGAAATATTAAGGAGAACAAGTGCAGGATGAGTGCAA
Organism: Pinus tabuliformis; assembly: GCA_031772625.1. Taxonomy (NCBI): domain Eukaryota; kingdom Viridiplantae; phylum Streptophyta; class Pinopsida; order Pinales; family Pinaceae; genus Pinus; species Pinus tabuliformis. The sequence continues at coordinate 905,033,951 of CM062810.1, read as the reverse complement.
GAGAGGGGAAACTAGAATGCAACTAATCCTACTCCTAACCTAAATAATTATAAGGTTAGGGTCAAGTGTAATGAAATTTCCAGTGAAGCCACCATTTTTTCTCCTGACCTGCATACACAAAGATGCAAGCAATTAAAACAAATAAAAAATATTGTGCCACAGAAAAGATAAGAGCTTGAATAACTTGCACAACAAATAGAAGGTATTTCCTGTCAGCAGAAAGATAGGCCATAGACACTACTTCTAAAAATTTCACATTCTTACATTTTCGATGACCATTATAAGTAGAAAAACCATGAAAGATTTTCGTGAATGCACCTTCATCTATGTCATCCTTCTTAGTAAGCATGAGAAAAGAACGAAACTTACTATTAACCAAAGGGCTTGTTAAGAAATATGCTTCCATGCAATCATAGATTGGATTGTGAAATTCGAAACAATCCTCTTGAAAGCCCTACAATCCTTGAAAAGATGAATTTTCAATTAGAAGCACATGGTCTAGATGAGAATCTTGTGAGCGGAAATTGATATGATCATATTCAGTCAACTTGTCAAGACAGTGAGGACCCGACATGACCATCAACGAAGGCTGAAGTGCCTCAACCATTTGACAAGTACTCAAAGGATGAGATGTTAAACCATGAAGATCAAAGGATGTAAAACAACTGTCATTGGATGTGTTGATGGGAAAATGGTAAGTTGAATGACAGTCATCAAAGACAGAATCATGATCAGATGGATTGATTAAAGCATCAAATTCCCAGTTAGTAATTAACCAAGATAAATCAATTTGAACAGCTTGGTGAGTGCTTTGAAGAATAAAACCAACTTCCTCGCATGCTGAATGTGATAAACCATTTTGTAATTGGTGACAAATTTCACAAGCATCAAAATCATCAAAAGAATTGAAAAGGAATGCTAGTATAGAAAATATACAAAACCAATCCAGATGTAATTGGTGAAAAAGAGGAACTTGATTCAACAAATAGCTCAAGCGCTTTCCAACACTCAAGAGGATTTATGGTTCCGTGAAGACATTCACAAGAAAAACTAGGAGATGATTATTTTCCATAACACTCAAGATATATGGAATTTTCACCCAAATGTGATATCCAAAACTTTTTTTTGAGTCTTTATGACATCATTTGATAGATATTTTTGTAAAAAAGGAAATGCAGCTTGTGCATTGCATATTATTGAATTGCAAAATGATTGGAAAATGTAAAGTATCAAGGATTTTACATCAAAGTCAGGTGCTATCAAATGACAAAGTGAAAATAACATGCTATCTCCACAAATGGGTATATTATTTGTTTCTTTATGAAACCCATGGGTTTTCATTTTGTCATTCATTGTTTGGCAATAGCTTTATACATATTTACAGTAAGGAGAGAAGTATTCATTATGTTTGACAATGGCTTGAACTATTTTCTTGTACAACAAAGGTTCATAGTGCTCATTAAGAGGGTTCTCATCATGGAACAATATATGCAATGGGTTTTTTTTTTTGTTTGAATTGAAGAGAAAATACCTTTTTCTTGTTCTACTTAACCAGATTCCTATTGGGAATTTCAACCATTTGGACAACCAACATGTGAAAAATGTATCTCCCCATAGTCCTTGTTCGTTGTCAGTAGGACCATTTGAAGCAGGGAGATGCATCCTCCGCAAATATGCTTCAATGTCATGAATTCCATGAACCTGATATAGGAAATCAGGTGCTAGCTCGTAATTAAAGTATTTGATTGCTTCTATATGCCCTTATTCGAGACATATCAAGAATTGGTCAGTTGTGCCATTTCATAATGCAGTGGACGTATAACGAAAATGTGAAAGACCTCAATTACATTGAAAATAAAATCATCTGGAGTGTATGAAAATGATTGTAGTCTAAAAATAGTATTTGTGTTCAAGACATCGTCAATAGTCACATCATTGTTTGTTATGCAACTAACTCACAAATATATAGATCAATGACTTAAAAATTATCCTATTCTAGGGGGAAACCTACTTTACATGACCTAAACGAACAATTCTTGGATGATTCAAATGAAAAAACCTCCTTTCTATATATAGGAGTCTAAGGGGTCACAATATAATCAAAGCTGAAGTAACAATAATAATGTAAGGGCACAACAATAACAATAGTGGGCTTCTATGGGGCACAATAATAATAATATAGGGACTACATGGGCACAACAATAACAATAAGGGGGCTACACTAACAATAACAATGATGGAATACACTAGTATTATAGGGACCTAACATTCTCCTCTCCTTCAAAAAAGTGTTGTCCTCAATGCTTGAGTAGTTCTAGATGCTTCTGTGTAAAATTCTCATCCTCCCATGTGAAATCTTCAGTAGGTAAGTTCTTCCACTTAATGAGATACTCTTAAATTCATCAATTTTGTAGCTGACGAGTTCTTGTTTCCATGACTTCTTCAGCTTCCAATATGATCTTTCCTTCCTCGTCAAGTTCTGGAAATATTTTTTGAACTGGGAGATTGTCAACTGTAACCTTCTTTAAGCATGAAACATGGAAAACTTGGTGCACTCGAGAAGATGCAGGAAGCTCCAATTTGTATGCCATAGTACCAATCTTTTGCAACACCTTGTAAGGAACCTAATACTTTGGTGATAATTTATTATCCCTCTTAGCTTGATTGAGGGACATTTGTTTGTATGGTTGTAGCCGTAAAAATACCGAGTTACCTACATCAAAACTTCTTTCACTGTATTATTGATATGCATGTTGTTTCATTCTATTATGAGCCAAAGTGAGGTTATCCTTTAAGAGTTGGAGAACTTGTGATTGATGCTCGATGTGATCTTCCACTACTTGAACCTTAGAATTTTCTCTTAAATATGATGTGATGGATGGTGGATGATATCCATAAAGTGCCATAAATGGGGTCATTTTTTCTATAGTATGAAAGGAAGTGTTATACCACCATTCAATTAGAGGTAACCTCTTGACCCATTGTGTATGTTTATCAGATACAAAGAAATGAATATATCCTTGCAAACATTTGTTTAGTATCTTAGTTTTCCCATCAGATTGAGGATGATAACATGAATTATGAGCTAATTGAGTACCCAAACAAGAAAATAATTCCATCCCAAAATTTCCAATGAAAATGGGATCTCTGTCGCTTACAATAATATTTGGGTTTCCATGTAGCTTTTGAATTGTTTCCATTAATGTAGTAGCAACTGTACTAGCTTTAAATGGATGAGATAATGCACAAAAGTGTGCATACTTGATAAGTCTATCAACTACCACCATGATGACACTCTTTCCTTCAGACCTGGGTAAACCTATGATAAAATCCATTGAAACCTCCTCCCAACATTGACTTGGAATGGATAAAGGTTGTAATAGATCCGAGATCTTAATTGCCAACTTTGTTTTTTGCCAAACCAAACATTCCGCCACAAACTTTTGAATATCAGATTTAACACCACTACCTCTTTAATATGTTCAAAGGTTTTAGTTGCTTCTAGAGTCCAAGAAAATGCATATTTCTTCAGTAATGTTGTTATAGATGTTGCTATTCTCCCAAAATTATTAACAAACTTGCGATAATACCCTATCAACCCAAGAAATCCTCGCAGATTCTTTATGGATGTGGGGATTCTCCATTCCTTAATGGCTTTAATTTTTTTAGGGTCTACCTTAACCCCCTCATGAGATATAATATGACCCAGATATTCCACCTCCTATACTCCAAAGAAACATTTTGAGGTTTTGTCATATAATTGTTTATCCTCCAATCATTTGAGCACCCTGTCAACATGTTAAACATGATCTTTCCAAGATTTGTTGTAGATTAGTATATCATCAAAAAATACTAACACAAATTTTCTAAGGAAGGGTTTGACAATGGAATTCATCAAACCTGGAAATGTAGAAGGTGCATTCATAAGGCCAAAAGGCATGGCCAAAAATTCATAATGACCCTCATGAGTTCTAAATGCTATTTTCAGATTAGCCTTCATTCTTATTTGATGATATCTTGAATGAAGATCCAACTTGGTAAAGTAAATTGATCCATGTAATTCATCCAATGGTTCATCAATGATAGGAATGGGAAATTTATCTTTAATAGTGATATTTGTGAGCTCCCTATAATTCGGACACATGCGCCATGATCCATCCTTCTTGTGCACCAATACTACAAGAGCAGAGAAAGAATTTTGACTAGGTTGAATTATACCTGCCTCTAGAATTTCTGCAACCATACGTTCAATTTGACTCTTTTTGGCATAAGGATATTTGTAAGCCTCTATGTTTGGAGGAACACTTCTTGGAATCAAATGAATAGCATGATAATGATCACGAATAGGTGGGAGGCCTTTGAGAGCCTCAAATACCTTGGAATGATTGTCCAAGACTTTTTGGAGATTTGGAGAAATAAAAGATTTTGATGTTGGAACCTCTAGTGAACTAATTGTGCAATTATGCCCCATTGTTCTTTCTTTAGAAGCTTTTTCATGTCATTAGATTTGATTATCTTTCCTACTTTCCTTGCGATGCCCCTTAATTCAAATTCCTTTCCTTCTGCAAAGTTATTCAAGAAAAGTTCTTGAAAATTAAAAGCTATCATACCCAAAGATTGTAACCATTGGACTCCTAGTATAATATCAGCACCACCCATTGGAATGGGGAGATTTATACTATTCAATGCATATTCCCCCATAGTTAGGTTGATATTATGGCACTTTCTAGAGAAATTAAAATTTCCTCCATTTGCACCCATCACTTGAAACTCTAGTGTTGGGTATAGGAAGCAATTCAATTCCTTGGCTATCTTACAATTAATAAAATTTTGGGTACTACCCAAATCAATCAACACTATTACCTTTTCCTTCTTGATATGTCCTTCTATATTGAGAGTTTGAGGAGTGGTAATTATTGCCAATTCATTACAAGATATGGTCATATTCATTTCTTCTTTCTCTAGGGTTGGTTCCTGGTGTATATCCTCTTGCTTTGAAGTTTCTTGTTCCTTTTCTTCCTCCTCTTCACAATCTATGTAAAATAATTTCTTCTCAGCACACTTATGACCTTTAGTGTATTTTATATCATAATTGTAGCAAATCCCTTTTGATCTTTTTTCTTCCAATTGTTGTGGTGTCAAACTTGTAGGTTGTGGAAGGCTAGACAAAGCAACACTTACATCTTTACAGTTGTGAGTGGTAGGATTCCTTGTTGCCATAATTTTGCTTTCAATTTTTCTTGCCAACTTGAATACCTTCTCTAATGAATCAGGTTCCCAATAGTGAAACTCATGTTGGATGTTAGCCTTTAAAGTCCCTATGAAGAAAAAAATCCTATGTTCCTCTAGAATATCATTTACCCTTATATTCAATTTTTGTAAAGTCCTCAATGTGCTCCACCATTGAACCCTTTTGTTTGAGATTTATCAAGTGGCTAAAGAAGTTGTTGCTCTTTGTATCCTCATAATTTGCTATCATTTCCTCCATAAACATTGACCAAGTGATAAGCGGTTTATGAGAACAAAGCAATATATACCATATAAACTAATTGGGTTCTAAATATAAACTTGCAATGCGTACCTTTTGTGTGTTGCACATTATGGAGATCAAAATATTGCTCCATCTATAGTATCCTTGTTACCGAATCCTTGCCATCAAACTTCCTCATATCGATCCTTGGAATATGGTGGGTCTTCAATCCAACGTTAGAGTTTATGAAATCATGATTAACATTTCTTTTGTTCTCGTCATGAGATTCATCTAATATCTTTTTGCATTAAGAAGCATTTATTGTAGCAACTTTGTCAAACCTTCCTTCAAACCTTCCATGTTTGATTTTAAACCATCCTTCAAACCTTCCATGTCTGATTTTAATCCATCCTTCGAACCTTCCATGTTTGATTTTAAACAATTCTTCAAACCATCCATATTAGCTTCCATTTCATTTTTTGTTACACTTGGTCTCATAATTTTGATATATCATGTTGCATTTCTTCCTCTTCTTCATGCTTCAGTGTAGAGCTTTCTGGTTGCTTACTAGGTGTTTCCATTTTCTTGCTTCGAGGTATTTTGAAATAAAACAATGATATCTATGCTTCATTATGTCCTTTGAATCACTTGAAACTGATTTTTCAAACAAAAATTATGCAATTTAACAAAAAAATGCAAACCCTTTTCTTGCTTTTAGAAGCTCGATCTTGAAATGATTTTAATTTCAGATCTTCAAGTTCTAAAATTTCTTCCTATGGTATCTCTCTGAGTCTGCTTTCCAACCCAACAACTCTAATCGAGATTGAATTATTCAAGAAAGGGTTATGCCAAATCTCCCACGATGACCTGATTATGGATTGGTTCAACACAGCGAAGTTGTAAGGGATGCCATCTGTCACTGTTTCAACCTTCGGCACTAAAATTTCTACACAAAAATATACAGTCCACGCAAGTTCTGTTATGTTTTACAAGATTCAAATCCGATGCTTGAAATGCAAGTTATGATTATTTTCCCTAGGTCACCTATTTGAGACAAAATTATGGAGCCTACAAAAACCCTAACTTCCTCAGATCATATTGCCAAAAATATAACGAACCAAGATCTAAAATTTTTACACAACATTTTCTACGATTTTTATCCATGTGGTAAAAATTTAAGCTTCTGAAGCCTTGTAAAATAAAAGTTATAGCGAAAATTCCAAGATGGTTTGTTTGAAGAAGTGAAACCTTAGAATCCAGAGCTCTGATACCAAATGTTATGCAACCATCTCACAAATAGATAGATCTACAACTTAAAAATTATCCTCTTCGAAGGGGAAACCTCGTTTAAATTAAATAAATCAATATTTCTTGGATGATTCAAATAACAAAACCTCCTTTCTATATATAGGAGTCTAAGGGGTCACAATATAATCATAGCTGACATAACAATAATAATGGAAGTGCATAACAATAACAATAGTGGGCTTCTGTGAGGCACAATAATACCAATATGGGGATTACATGGGCGCAAAAATAACAATAAGGGGGCTACACAGACAATAGAAATGAGGGAATACACTAGTATTATAGGGACCTAACATTGTTGCATTTCTTTTTTATTGCCAATTCTCGATATCAATGATTTGAACCATATTTGTATAGTTGTTTGGTGAAAGTTTTGTTGAAATTGGTGTTGAGATTTTCTGTTTTATTAAATTTGGGAAAAATCTCATGTATGTGACAACAATAGGATTAATTGCTATATTAGCTCCAGTATTTTTTGAGGAGGAGTTAATGCATCCTACATTTGTTGTGAGGGAATTTATGATTCAGTTTTATGCTCCAGCTTTAAGAAATGTAATCCCGTAGAGGATTGTGAGTGTGTGTAGAGAGTGTAGAGAAAGTAGGGTGAGCTGAGAGTATGTGTGAAGAATTAAATTAGTTGTAATCTCCTGTTGAATAACAAGATTGTCGATGCCTCTGTTCTGGTGGACGTAGCCCAGATTGGTTGGGTGAACCACGTTAAATCTGTGTGTTATGGTTTTGTGTTTTTTAATGTGCTGTGTATGTTTGTTTAATTTTATTTCCGCTGTGCATTGTTTGGTCTAACAAGTGGTATCAGAGCGGCGCAGCGGAAGCGTGGAGGGCCCATAACCTATAGGTCTCTGGTTGTGGAGCTGGTGCGTGTGACAGAGCTGCTGAAGGTGGAGTTTTGGCGATTGGTGTGGTTTCGGCAGAGATAGTCACGCCAATTTCTGATAGAGATCGGGTTGGCGCGTTTTATTTTGGAATAGACGCACTAGTGGCGCGGATTCGAGTTTAATACTCGCGCCAGAGCGCCAGTATCCCGATTGGCACGTAATCGACGGGTTTAAGTGTGTCAATTTTTTGTCACTTACACCGTTTTTGTCTCGGCGTGGATTGTCTGCTGTCAAGGAAGCGCCAACGCGCCAAGTGAGGATCGCTTTGGTAAAACTGCAATTTTGATATTTGTTTTTTAGTTGTAATATGCAGTTTGTACAGTAGAGGGATTGTGTGATAAGGTAAAGGCAGCACAGTAGAAGGCAAAGGCATTTTTTGTTAGATATTAACTTTATTTATTAAGTTGGAATTGGAGATTCAGTTTGTTACAACATGGAAAAAACTCAAAGTGCTCGTTTTGAGATCGAGAAGTTCAATGGCAAAAATAACTTTGAAATATGGAAAGTGAAGTTGCATGATCTACTTGTGCAACAAGGCGTGGCGAAGGCGCTATTGGCAAAAACCAAACAGCCTTACACCATGACAGATGATGAATGGAATGAATTGGATGGAAGAGCTCTGAGCAGTATTCGACTGTATTTGGCAGATGATGTTTTGTTTAACATCGTGTCAGAGAAAACTGGTGTTGGTTTTTGGACAAAGCTTGAGAAGCTGTACATGACAAAATCCTTGACCAATAGGATTCTTCTGAAGCGAAAATTGTACAGTCTGCGCATGAAGGAAGGTACAACTATTACTGATCATTTGAATGTCTTTAATACTCTTCTAGTGCAATTAGAAAGTATAGAAGTAAAATTTGAATTAGAAGATAAAGCTATAACTTTATTATGCTCGTTGCCCGAGTCATGGGATCATTTTGTTACTTCTATAAGTCTTAGTACATCAGAAACCCTTGAATTTGATGATGTTGTTGGAGCTTTGTTGTCCGAAGAGACAAGGAAGAGGTCAAATTCCAAAACCTCTACATCAGAAGCAATGATGGCTAGAGGTCGTTCTAGAGAACGACGCTCCGGTAAGCACAGCGACTCACGTTCAAAATCAAAATGGAAGAAGAGTAAGGTAAAGTGCTGGTTTTGTGGAAAATCAGGACATTTGAAGAAGGACTGTTGGAAGAGACAGCAAGCATCCAAAGAAGACTCTTCACTAGCGAAGCAAGAAGCAAACACGACAAATACAGGTTCGGCATCCAAGATAGGTATGAGTGATGAAGTGTTATCAGTTGATTTGTCTAGTCATGATCAACATTAGCTGTTAGATTATGGTGCATCAAATCACATGTGTATTCATAGGGAATGGTTTAAAACTTACAAACCAATCAATGATGGAGTAGTTTACATGGGAAATGATGTCACATGTAACATTGTGGGAATTGGAACTGTCCAGCTTAAAATGTTTGATGGGACAAATAAAATTTTAACTGATGTAAGACATGTACCTGAACTAAGGAAACACCTCATTTCATTAGGAGTACTAGACACAAATGGATATAAAACCTTTATTCAAGGTGGAGTAATGAAAATCTATAAAGGAATTTTACTAGTAATGAAAGCAAAGAAGGTTGGAAATATTTTTCAATTAGAAGGAAGAACAGAGTCAGATCATGTTTCTACAGTGTCTGAAAATGACAGTAATTCTATTCGTTTATGGCATCAAAGGTTGGGCCATATGAGCGAAAGAGGTTTAAAGATTTTATCTCATCGTAAGTTACTTCCTAGTCTAAACTCTGTTAAGTTAGATTTCTACAAACATTGTCTGTTTGGGAAACAAAGCAAGCAGAAGTTTAAAACTGGAAAACATACTAGTAAGGGAATCCTTGATTATATCCATTCTGATGTTTGGGGTCCATCTCCTACAACCTCATATGGAGGTTCGTCATATTTTGTATCTTTTATTGATGATTTCTCTAGAAAAGTGTGGGTCTACATGTTAAAGAAGAAGTCTGATGTGTTTACAGTTTTCAAACAGTTTAGAGCATTAGTTGAAAACATCACTGGAAGAACTATTAAATGTCTAGGAACTGACAATGGTGGTGAGTTTACTTCAAAGGAATTTGATAATTATTGCAAGGAAGCTGGGATCGAAAGACATAAAACCATTGTGTATACTCCGCAGCAAAATGGAGTTGTTGAATGCATGAACAGGACTCTTTTAGAGAGAGCAAGAAGTATGCTGAGTAACGCCAATTTGCAGAAGTAATTGTGGACAGAAGCGGTTGCTACAGCTTTCTATTTGGTAAATCGATCACCATCAACTGCAATAGGATGCAAAATTCCTCAAGAGGTATGGAAAGGTCATCCTTGTGATTATTCTAAACTGAAAGTTTTTGGTTGTGATGCATATGCTCTAGTTCCAAAACATCAGCGTTCTAAATTAGATCCTAAGTCAAAAAGATATATCTTTGTTGAATATGGTGATGGGACTAAGGGATACAGATTGTGGGATCCTACTACTCACAAGATCATCATTAACAGAGATGTTAAATTTAATGAATCCTCACTTGAAAGTTCAGATGTAGATGATAAATTGAAACAGGATAATGTATTTAAGCTTCAACACATTCAATTTGAAACCAGTCCAAATATTGATGATGATCAAGATGAACGTGGTTCAGATGTAAGTCATGAACAAGTTTCATACGCAGGTCATGAACAAGTTTCAGATGTAGATCATGAACATGATTCAGATGCTGATCATGAAGAAGTTCCTACAGACAATAATCAACAAATTGTGGAAGTACCAGAAACATATTTAAGGAGGTCCACAAGAATTAAACGTCCTCCTAGAAGGTATGATGATTATGTTACTTCAGTTTCTTTAACCGCTAACGATGATGAACCTTTATGCTATCAGGAAGCTGTAGAAGGTTCTAAAAGTGAAAAGTGGAAAGAAGCTATGAAGGACGAGATGATGGCATTACACAAGAATGACACACGGGATCTGGTAGAACTTCCTAAAGACAGAAAAACTGTGGGATGTAAATGGGTGTACAAATTGAAAAGGGGTGTTGATGGTACAAAGGACAGGTACAAAGCAAGGCTGGTCGTGAAAGGTTTTTCTCAGAAAGTAGGCATTGATTTTCATGAGATATTTTCACCAGTTGTAAAAATTGTTTCAATTCGAATTGTATTAGCATTAGTTGCCTTACTTGATTTAGAATTACAACAACTAGATGTTAAAACTACATTTTTACATGGAGATTTAGATGAGGAGATTTACATGGAACAACCGGAAGGGTTTGTTCAAGATCGCAACAAGAAATTTGTCTGCAGGCTCAAGAAATCATTGTATGGTCTGAAGCAATCGCCTTGACAATGGTACAAGAAGTTTGATTCTTTCATGTTGAGTCAAAATTATATAAGAAGTGAATATGATCATTGTGTTTACTTTAAGAAATTAAGTAATGGCATGTCCGTTATCTTAGTGTTATATGTTGACGATATGCTTTTAGCAAGCAAAAGCATAACAGAGATCAACAGGTTAAAGGCTCATATGGCTAGGACATTTGATATGAAAGATCTAGGAGCAGCAAGACAAATTTTGGGCATGGAGATTTTCAGAGACAGGAGCAATGGTAAGCTGTGGCTATCACAACATAAGTATATTGAGAAAATACTCTTGAGGTTTGGTATGAACAATGTGAAGCCTGTTTCAGTCCCTTTAGCGTCCCATTTTAAGCTTTCTTCAAGTTTAAGTCCTAATACAAATGAAGAAAAGGAATATATGTCTCGAATTCCCTATGCCAATGTAGTAGGTTGCTTAATGTATGCGATGGTTTGTACTCGACCAGATATTTCACATGCAGTTGGGGTTGTTAGCAGGTATATGGCAAATCCAGGAAAAGAACACTGGTCAGCAGTGAAATGGGTGCTTCGGTATTTGAGAGGCACAAGTGATTATTGTATCACTTATAACAGAAGTAGTGAATTTGTTTGCGGATATGTTGATTCCGATTTTGCAGGTGATTTGGATAAGAGAAGGTCAACTTCAGGGTATGCCTTTGCTCTTGCAGGTGGAGCTGTTAGCTGGATGTCAAAGCTACAGAATATTGTTGCTTTATCCACTAGTGAAGCAGAATACATAGCTGCTTCGCATGCTTGCAAAGAAGCGGTTTGGTTGAAAGGTTTGATTGGTAAGTTTGGTAGGTTACAGGACAACATCAAGTTATTTTGTGATAGTCAAAGTGCAATTCATTTGGCTAAGAATCCGGCCTATCATAGTAAATCAAAGCATATACCTATCAAGTACCATTTTGTACGACAGGTTATCACTGAAAGGGGTGTTTCTCTTGAAAAAGTGCATACGAAGGAAAACTGTGCAGACATGTTCACGAAACCAGTTTTGTTAGAGAAGCTGCGTTGGTGTCTGGCTTCTCTTGGCTTGTAGAAAAGATAAAAATAATAAATGAATAGGGTATCAGGCTAATTGTTGTCAAGGTGGAGATTGTTGAGATTTTCTGTTTTATTAAATTTGGGAAAATTCTCATGTATGTGACAACAATAGGATTAGTTGCTATATTAGCTCCAATATTTTTTGAGGAGGAGTTAATGCATCCTATATTTGTTGTGAGGGAATTTATGATTCAGTTTTATGCTCCAGCTTTAAGAAATGTAATCCCGTAGAGGATTGTGAGTGTGTAGAGAGTGTAGAGAAAATAGGGTGAGCTGAGAGTATGTGTGAAGAATTAAATTAGTTGTAATCTCCTATTGAATAATAAGATTGATGATGCCTCTGTTCTGGTGGACGTAGCCCAGATTGGTTGGGTGAACCACGTTAAATCTGTGTGTTATGGTTTTGTGTTTTTTAATGTGTTGTGTATGTTTGTTTAATTTTATTTCCGCTGCGCATTGTTTGGTCTAACAATTGGTTAGCTAAATGCAATTGTCTTGTGGTTGCAAGATTGGAAAACATGCAAGAGGAAGGAGAAATTGTATTTGCAATGAAAAAAAGAAAAATGGATGGTATGATGCAACATGCAAATAATTTGACTTTGTTACTTTCACAGATTTGCAAAACACCTATGCAAAAGAAGACAATGAAGTTGCCATATGAGTTTCTATTTGTGAAACTATTAACTTATGACCTACAACAAAATAGAACAAAAATTCAAGAAAGAAGAATAATCACAAGTGAATGGACTAAGCCTGTCATGTTTTCTCTAGTTTGTGTTCCCTAGTATATTAAAGAGATGAGTTCTTATTTGCAATATAATATCACATTTGTAGGAACATGCAATTCCTAGGAAATACAAGTTCATTTATGGCATAAGATTTTTGATCTTTTCCTAGTTGTTGCTACTTATATTTTTCTATTCTTCACACTGATATGGATATGTATGCAAAGTAAAGTGGAGCCTTAAAAAACCAAAAAAACTATGGAGTTTAGCAAAGTATCGAGGACAACAATAGTGTTTTGCACATCAATTGTGAGTCAAGGCATGTGGTACTAATTACCCTATAACAAGAATCTGCAATAACCTAATTAGATATAGTGTGGAGACCATGAATATAGTCTAGTGATGTTCTCTATGCTATATTAAATTAAAACTAAAGTCTTCTAAAAGCAGTTTAGTCTAAATATTAATATTAGTTAATATTTACAATGTTTTTTAATGGAAGTCCAATATTCAAATGAAAACAAATATGGAATTTTTTTCTATTCATGAGCCTGAATGTAAGCAACATAGAGCAATGTTTGAATTTATTAAAAACAATATGCTCATTATTGGAATAAAATGACACAAATTTGCATACCTCTTTTCGTATATGTTACAAGAAAACGCTAATCAATCTAGATAGAAGCAGTTGTCTAAATACAAGCTATGGTCCATAGCGTAGTTTTCAATCTGAAAGCTGATGATTAATATATTAGTTTCATTCTAAACATGTCACATCATATGTATAAATTGAAATAATGCTTACTAAAATAATTAAACACAATGCACACTCCATGAATATAGTTCAATAGTGTAGTCTATTGTACATGAAACCAATGGTTTATTGTTTATATGAAATTATAGAACTCTATCAATTTATCTCTAATGGAATGAGAAAAGAAGTATGTAAAATGTGGCAAATTGCAAAATGTGAGGGGAAATTTACATGGAACCCAAGAAAACTAAATTTCAAGCACAATGCTTTAAATGAAAAACCCAACAACTTGAATAAAAGCAATTAGAAATGAAAAAAGGCTTTCATATGACACATGATCCCGACTAATACAATGACATATCATTATATTTATTATAAAACAAGAATAGCTTCTTCAAAATTCCAGATTAGTATTTATGTTTAATTTATCCCTTTAGATTTTGAACACCATGAACAATATTTTAAGGTCACCAAATATAATTTTGAGAAAATTGCTAAAGTCTTATTAGTTTTCTAGTCACAATGGAGAGCGTCCCATAAATGTGAAGAAAAATGATGAACTTTCACATAGACACATTCTTCACAGCAGACACCAAACCATAAAGACAAAAAAGGGGTGAAAATGATGAAAAAATGATTGACTAAAATGTCAACACCCTTTCAGCTTTTAAAGCAAACCAAACAACCAATCAATCTATTACAATTCGAAAAAAACAAGCTCAGAGAGTCATATACCTTATTGACACTGTCTTTGCACGATACCGATTAAATTGTAGCAAATTTCCCAAAGTTCTTGTTATTTGAAAATCCTTTCTACGAGCTCCTTTAGGTGTTCTAAACCCATGGAAACCATTCACAAAGATGAAATGCTATCAGAAGTATTTGTCGTGGAAACGATTGTAATAGTCATGAATGTTTGGAAACTTGCGATTTGATTTTTTTGCAACGACATGAATTTTTTTATCAACTCTTAAAGTTGTATGTAATTCCATTCAAAGCATAGGATTACATGAAATTTAGTGAATATTGCAGTAAAATACGAATTTAAAAAAATTTGATATTTGGTTGTTATTATTATTGTAATTATATTATTATGATTTTTTGTGGGTAGCCTTCAATAATAAATTTTTAGGCATATAAAATAAGTGAAAATATGAACCTATAAAATTATAATGTTTTCTTCATTATGCTAAATTACATTGTTTTTCTGAATAATTAAATAGATATTTAGTATTTGAAAGTGGTTTATTTATTTATTTATTCCTCTTTGTTTTTTCAATCAACTGAAAACATGATAATGCAATTGATAGTGGTTTCCTAAATTTTGGAACTTTTAAAATCTCATAAACAGGGTAGACATAATGCACACCACACTTTGCCCCCTGAGTTGTTGTGCCTAATTGGGATTCGGGAATCGCAACTGAAACAACTTGTCAAATGGAGAAAAGTCTTGACCCTCGACTTGCTTTGGGAAATTATGCTCAGGTCATTATTGTTTCTTATCCCTATTAGAGTGGGAGTATCCTCAAATATTTTTTACTTGAGCTTGTGCATTAATGTGTTTGTTGCCATTGATTTGGATCAAATATTTATGTTTTCACTACATGGAAACGTTAAACAAAATAAATGCAAATATTAAAGCATGAGTAGTAGAGAGGCGTTGTTATATTAAATTTCCATAGGATTTTGTACAAACAATTCATAAGACCTTTGTGAATAAGGTGGAAAATAATAAAGATCATTTTAAAAACTAGTAAAAATACCTTTTTACTTCTTTTAGTTGACACAAGTTAAAACCCTGTACCAGGATGATAGGAAAACGTGGGCGACACTGGAATAGACAGATAGATGGGGGGTGGTAAAGAAGATAATTAATACAAATCGAGCATAATCAATTGAAAGCCAAATGACAATCACCAACCTTATAATGGAATTTATATCGCTTTCATTTAACTGCTACCTCGCTCAACACCATTTTAATTGGTGTTGTCATCCAAATCATACTCAATTAATATCTGTAAAATTATTATTTCCTATATTTACAGCCTTAAGTGGGAAAAAAAGAGGCCAAATATAACATATTAACATATATTTTTTATTTCACTTAATAGGTTACATCGGGGACAAATTGTTGACCAAATCTGAGAGATCATGAGGGTCACAATCATGTGTCACATAATGCGATGGATCATTAGCAATGCTAACAAAATTATTATCTCTTAGCTTTTGAGTTGTAACTTTACATCAAGGCTTTTGTATCTAGCTAGTGGTGGAACATACTCTCTTGAATAGGGCATAATCTAATTAGATGAATTGTTTTGCATTGCATTGTTGTTGAACTTCATGTGGCCATAAACCTTAGCTTGGGTAAAATGTTAACATTGACTTAACGAGGTAGCATATTGCCTGAGTTAGATGCCCTTCAGGACTCACCATGTTCTTAGTTGGGACCGCTAAAAGATTTTATGTGCAGACATGCTTAGAAATCTCTTTCCCCAAGATATAGATGTTTACAGGCTGAGAACTTCCCCAGTGCACACTTGTCCATAGGACTCACGCTAATAGTTGAACCTTAAACAAATTTTCCCCATCCCCTTGTCGAATGCCAATCTTTATGCGGCCTTTTCTTTTATCTAAGAACCCTGTGGGCTCAGGAACATTGGCGTTGTCTTAAGCTCTAGAGGGATAGCACCAGTGGATGCTATGGTGAGCCGTTGTGGCTTTGGTAGCTCTTTGACGAAGGTACAAGAGATTGTAGAACCATGCAATTAAACCATAGCTAAATACATCATTAAAGAAATTTTGAGGTAAAAAATGGGCTTCAAAACAAAAACCTACAACTAAAATTAACTTTATAAGAACCAATAGGATTCAAGATGAAGATGTCAACCATGGGGGATGATTCACCATTTGGAGTAAAAAAGTAAAATGACTAAAAAATTTTAAAAATTACAAAACTACTTTTCCAACTCATATTTTCAACTTATCTCCCAACGATTTTACTCGAATTTCGATCAGGAACACTCGTTGGATGTATAATTTAATTACTCATCCAAGGAGTACCCATGTTGCATACTTTTGATGGACCCTATTACATGAAAAAACATTATTACAATCATGTTTTTTCATGTATTTCTCATTTTTTGTTGTAGCAAGGTCCATCAAAAGTATGCAACATGGGTACTCCTTGGATGAAGAATTAAATTATGCATACAACAAGTTCTCCCACTCGAAAATTGAGTAAAACCTTAGGGATATAAGTTGAAAAACTATTTTTTTTCTTTTTTCCCTCTAAAATTTGATGATGTCATATAATCTTATATTAGTTTTTCCACTATTGTTTTATAATATTCCTTAGGAGGCCCATTTTCAACCTCAAAATTTCTTTAATGGATTGATAGGTAGAGTTCGCAAGCAGAAAGCAAGCCCTGATAAAATCCACTAGATCCAAGATCCAGTGAAGTGGTCATTCAGATTGTGCAAAGAGTCGCATCACTATGAAAAAGATAGGTGGGAATCAAACCTTATGGTTCTAAACAGATAATGCTTATCCATCCAACCTTACAATGACCTAGTCATGGTAACTCCATATCAGATGCCTAGGAATCGACCTATCACTATGTGGCAGAAGAAACAGTGACACGGCTACAAGCAGATTTCTTAAGATGAGTAGAGGAGCAAAGAATCGGGGGTCGGAAGGTAGTTGGAGTAGTGACTAGACGTGGGTCAAGTAGGTTGATGTACTAATCAAGGGGACCAACACCGAATAGGTCGGAGGTCGAGGATTAGCTGTAGGAAAAAAAACTAGGCGTGTGAATGGATAGGGACGACTCCGACTGACCTTTGAGCTGACTACTGCCACTTGGGTCACTGAAAAAGCTTCATGTGGATGATGAATGGGTGTGCAAAGGTAGGTGATGTTCTCTGCCACCTAGCCTCTCCATCGTGCTCGAGCCCCAATTATTTCCATGTGAGCCACTGAGAAGCTTCCATGTGGAGGATGAAGGGGCGTGCAAAGGTAGGTCATGTTCTTACAATGATATTTTATTATTTCCCAAAAATGATTGAAAATGTTAATTAATGATTTTGGAAAATTCACTGTTTATTGGAAGATTACAAATTGACATACAAAAGAATTAATTTATTTTAAAAAATGAATATAAATATAAGAAATAATTAATAATAATACAAATTGCAATACATTAATAATCTTAGTCGAGGTCGAGATTGCGCCCCCGTCAAGCAGAAAGATTTACCAACGAAGGAGACCAACACTGACTAGGTCAGAGGTCGGGGGTGGGGCCTAGAAATAACAAAGATATGTGCATGAATGGATAGGGCCGACTTCAACTAGCCTTTGAGCTAACTTCTGTCCCCTGGGCCACTTAGCCACTACCACATACAATATTTTAAATTTAGTCAAGGTTGGGAGTGCGCACCCAAAAAGCAGAAAGATGTACCAACGAAGGGGACCGACCCTGACTATGTTGGAGGTCAGGCCTAGAAATAATAAAATTGTGCACGCAAATGGATAGGGCTGACTTCGAATGCCCTTTGAGATGATTACTGCCACTTGGGCAAATGAGCCACTGACATGTGGGAGATGAATGGTGTTATTAAAATGTTATACTGTCAAATGGGCCACTAAAAATATGATATATATATATATATATATATATATTTCAAACTATTATATATTAATATTTTAAATTTATTTAAGGTCGAGATTTCCCCCAGGTAAAGCAGCTTATAGTACCAACGATATATATATATATATATATATATATATATATATATATATATATATATTATGTTTTAAATTTATTTGAGGTCGATATTGCCCTCGGATAAAGCAACTTATAGTACCAACAAAGGGGACTGACCCCGACTAGGTCAGAGGTTGGGGGTTGGACCTAGAAATAAGAAAACTAGGTGCGCTGATGAATAGGGTTGGTCCCGACTAGCCTTTGGGTTGACCATTGCCACCTAGCCCACTGAGTCGCTGCCATGTGGAAGATAAATGATATTGTTACAATGTTATACCGCCATGTGCGCCACTAACTCGTTGCTATGTGGTATATATATATTTCTCAAACTATTATCAGTAGGGGGTCCATGCGCTGATGGATACAGAGGACCCGAATGGCCTTTGAGGCGACTACTGCCACCTAGGCCACTGAGTCGTTTCCACGTGGAAGATATACATTGTTGTAGCAATGCTATACAGCCACATGGGTTGAGTCATTGCCACATCGAATATATATATATATATATATATCTTATATATTAATATTTTAAATTTAGTTGGGGTCGAAACTGCACCAAGCTTAAGCAGATTTATGTACCAACGAAGGGACCAACTCCAACTAGGTCAGAGGTCGGGGTTAGGCCAAAAAATAACAAAAATGCATGCACTGATGGATAAGGCTGACATCGACTGGCCTTTGAGCTAATCACTACGGCCACCTAGCCTGCTGAGTTGCTGCCACGTGCAAGATGAGCATTGTTGTTACAATGTTGTACTGCCATGTGGGCCATTGAGTCGCTCCCATAAAATTGAAATATAAAAAATAATTAATAATAATAAATTGCAACAGAGTTCGGGTCTGACCAAAGCCGATTGTGAGGTCGATACCCGTTCACTCAGAATAAAGGTCCTATGCAAGAGGAAGCCTTACCATACTTGGCTCTGACTTATGGTCGAGGAACAACATCTTGGTAGACAGAAGGAACTCCCGATCGTGTAGACTGTGGTCTCGTCGAATAGTCGGTAGTCAAAGGACTGTGGGCCCGTTGGTAGTCCATAGTCTGCCATCTAGAGTAAAGGTCATGTGGCAGAGGAAGGCTCACCATAGTTAGGTGTACGAGAATAACATGTTGGCACTCAGAAGAAATTGGAACACATATATATCATGTGAACCTGCAATAATGTGTGGAGCATAACAATCAAGGTATAGACTGGTGACTGAAGCTTATTTATTGAACTGTCACACGATCTTACATTACATTAGCTCAATTCACTTAAAAAAAAATGATATGACAACGCTCTACCCTGCTCATCATATGTTTTATATGGTTGCAAAATAAAACTCAAAGAATCCCAACCAATCAAAATATATATAGATATAGATATATATTTTAAAATTTGCTCGTTAAATTTATTTTCAACCAACAATTAAATAAAAAGTGAACACCCATATCAATTGCGTTATATGCTACGCGCAACAAAGATAATAACGACAATGACATAAGAACTCTTATTACACTGCCACCTCTACATTATAAATGACCGCACAACATAGCTCAAACACTTCATATTTTGAAAAACGATAATGATGGAGAACTTTTACATGTGGAGCCCTTGAAGATACCATATTCTTAACAACGATCTTTAGGCATAATTATTTTTAAAAGGTTCGAGGCCACATCATATATGATTTTCTTTTTTAGGCTAAAAGATTTTTTATTTTTTATTTTTTCAAAGGATTTTGGAAACTAAGACATATATGATATGTCCATGACATTTTTTTGAAAACAACACGACGGTTCCAATATGTGATATAAGATCTTTTTAAAATATTTATTTTCTCAAATTCCACCAAAGAGAAGTGTTTTTAAAAACAAGAAAGTGCCTATATCTAAATACCATATTATTTATTTATAAAATATTTATTTTTTAGATGTTATTTTACATTTGACTTGTTTTTCATTTAAATGATAATGTTATGATAGGATAGGAAATTAGAGAATCAGTAGAAGATTTCACCTTTTATAAAATAAAAGTAAATAAAAACCACACTCGTTGGTTCAAAACGTGTTGACAAATGTACTATCATGTGATTTATGAAGAAATATTTTTTCTCATAAAAAAAAAAATAAATCTTTATAAAACAAAGGCTACATAGTAGTCAGCCGCTTAGCTTAAATATAGCTTAATTAAATTAGAAAACAATAAATACAAAAATAAAACAACTAATAAAATATTGTATTGTTGAACGCCATTACTAAAAGTTAAGAAATATGATTACACTTTAATATATATATATATATGTGTGTTTTATTTTTATTAATATATACATATATAATTTTTATAATTACATTTATTAAAATATGTTTTTAATATAATAATAATAAATCGTCTTAAATTAAATATATGGAAAAGAACTATAAGTTATGAAAATGAAAACAAAACAAAACAAAAAAACAATAAAAATAAGAAAATTAAATGAAAAAAGAAATAAAATACATGAAAAATTAGTAACTAATAAAAATGAAAGTTACTAAACAACCTTTAATAAGATGTCAACCAATTACCTTACAAATAAATAAATTTAAATAAAATAAAAAATAACAAAAATTAAATTCATAATGTTAAATTATGAATAAGCAACTTAAATTTTTAGTCAAAAGCAAATTAATATACAATTAAAAACAAAACTAAATACGTAATATCATGCCTAAAAAACATATAATAAAAGTAAATAAATCTCATTTGCATCGACTTAATTTTAGGCAAAAATAAATAAATAAATAATAAAAATAAAATATTGTTGGCAAACAGAAAGGTTAAATTATTTTTGCATAAAAATTAAAATATCTAATAATGATGAAAGTTATTTTGTTATAATTAATAACAAATGTAAAAATAAATATACACAAGTATTTATGTATGTATACATATGCAAGATAGAAAGAACTAGTGAGATCATATGGTGTGCATATATAGACACACACATTTTTACTTAAAAAAAAAAACTACTGTATTTGAAGGATGGGTAGGAAGAATTATTGCAAAAAAATATAATATTATGAACAAACCCATATAAAGATGGGGATGGGAAGAATGATAGGAAAAAATGTAATATTATTAAAAGACTAATAAGAAAAAAAGGTAGGAAAAATTATTGAGAAAAATATAATATATTTAAAATAAAAAAGGTTGTGATATTTAATAAGGTTCGGCTATCTAATATGATATTAAAAATATAACTTTGTCAAAAAAATTACATAATTTAAAATTTAGTTAAGAAAAATTCATTCAACTCACGTAACATAAATTTCAAAATTTCAAGAAAAATTCATTCAACTCACGTAACATAAATTTCAAAATTTCTTTAAACGTGATCAGAATTTCTGTAACTTTCCGCAACTCCTCCGCCTAGTTACACTACGGCAAAAATAATTGTTCAGCACTTGCAATTGAAACTCATGAAAAAAAAATCATTCAACTCACGTCTTAGCCCACTAAATTGGAATATTTTGGTTCTTTGCAAGCGGAAGTTGGATAATGTTGCTCCGATTTGACCCCCACTCTTTTTCGATACCATCGAACGAATACCAAACAATCAAGTGCCTGACATTTTGTGATAAGCATTTTAATGATAATAGTTATGCAGTTGTCTATAACGTGATTTTTTGAAAGTTTTTTTGGCGGGTTTTTTCGGTCGAAATTTGGCAGGAATTTATTGGAATCGCAAGTTTGATAGCTAGTTTCTGCACAATGAAAGCGTCCCAGGGGTTTTCGAGGGTGCTGAATCCAAATATGCAGTTAAAAAACCATTTTAACTGCAAGAAATCAAGATTTAACCTCAATTTCTTCCGCTGGATTCCGTCACCGGAATCTCCAAAAAAACACATTATACACAACTCCTTAAATAGTTATTCTATTGCCACTAATGACAGCTGGAAAAATGCACGATACACTACGATCGAAATCTGAAAGTTTGGGGTACAAGTGTCTACGTGTACATTTGGGACACACAAAGATAGAGACCGCACGCTGTTCATTCATACGTGTACAGCTCTACCTCTCCCTTGTGAAAAAGACAAAAGTAGTTGCCAATATTAATGAGTTACGTTTTGTTCGTTGAAGAGTGTTGACATGTCAACACCATCCGATGTGGCAATATTTTGGGGCGATAACCCTAGGGATCACCGAAAAACTTGTCACCCAAGAAGGTTCTCATAATGATTATCAAGTTTAGTTGGGTTGGTTGACTACTCAAATATTTATAATGATAAGTTAGAAACATCGAAGTAAAACACGAAGTGTACACATTGTTTTTAAAAGTCGAAGTGTTATCTATATATAGAAAAGAGTGTGATCTCTGAACATTAAGAAAATGAATCACATTATCAAAAACAATAATTTATAATGCATAATAAACATCGATTGATACATTGCAAATGTATAATTAAGAAATATGGTTTATTATCAACATTATACATAGCAGGTCTTAATACAATTCCTAAAAGAAATCATATTTAAAACCTTAACATATATTGATGATCTAAATCTAAAAGGTAATAAGATATGTGAAATCTCATATTAAGGATATATGAGAATTTATATCCTTTAATATTTTACTTGTCATTCAAAATGGAAAAGATGCATGCAAGATTGTATATTACTCCTCATTTATTGTCTCAACACTACATAGGTTGACATAAACATAAAACTAAAACTTAGATCGAATCCATGAAAAAGAAATTTTAAAATATTGCGTATTTTTTAAACTATCTTTTATAAATTAAATTAATTATTTTATTTCTAAATATATATTTTAAAATATATTTAAAAATTCATTTGAATCGAAAAACATTAATTATCATATTTCATATATATATCAACCCTAATCTTAATAATTTTTATTAATTATATATATTTTATTATTATTATTTTCTATATAATTTTATTGATAACATATTTTTATAGATAACTTTCATTAGTTATTATTATTATCCCATGATTATCTCTTTTAGTGAGGAACTACAACATCAATAGCTTTTGAAAACATTTAATATTTTGTTGAAATCTTTAAAACCCTGAAAAAACTAAACACCAATACCAATAATGGTTGAATAATGATCTTTTCTTATTACATTGTCACCTTTAAATTGTACATAACCGCACAACCTAGTTTTGACACTTTATATATCATGATTATTATGTCACTGCTTATGCAATGACATTTATGATCGGTTCCAACCTATTAGTTTGTCTGTACTAGTGCATTTTTTCAAATTCTATAGTTAACATTAGGCTTTTGGCTAAATTTTTTGCATGATGTAAGAATGTCGCCGCATCCCCGAATCTAGATTTCGAGGGTTGATGTTATACTGCCATGCATGATAGATCGGATTGTATAGTGTATGTACAGGGAAGGGAAATCCTTCATATAGTTGGGAGTTAACTTGGGCTGCATTGAGCTCTGGTGGTGTTAAATTCGTTTTAAGAGTGTTGGTGGAGAATTTATTATTATTGTTGATGGACTCTCAAGAAGCGAATTTAGTTGTTTTCGGTGTTCAAAATGGTTGTTTTATTTTTTTCTTGGTGTTGTGGCGCTCATTGAGCCTATATTTCATGTTTATGTGCCTATGTTTTATGTGCGGCATTACTTCTCGTTGGCAGGTTTTCCTTGTTGCCAAGTCATTTTTTTTTTACTTCGATGGATGCAAGCAATAAACTTTTTGTGCAGAATGCTGAAGTTGTTTGGTTATGTGGCAAGACGCAAGTTTGCCAACCTCCTCGACGATGATTTAACAGGTAAGTGTATGAACATTATTTTCTAGTTTAATGGTCGTGGTGCATAATTTGGAGTTCTAATGGTTAACTGTTTCACAGAATTTACAGGTGAGATTTTAGAATTTAGAGCATAACAGTGGTTTAGGTGAGCGGATTGCTGGATTCTAGTGGCGGAAACCTGGTAAGTTTTTGAGTTCTTTCTATCAAGAAACTCTGGTTTAATGGGTCAGAAGTGTTAAATACATTGTCAGCTCAAGTTTCGATGGTTTGGATGCAATAAACCAATATTCTATGACCAAAGCTAGGTTAGAGGTCAACCCATCTTTGCATTTGTGAAAGTCTTGTGGGCAAGGTGCCGACCCCGATTCCATATGTTCTGCTTTTAAATTGTCTGCCAACCCTGATTCCATGATTTTCTGTAGCGGTTATGGTGAAGATTTCCCATAATTTACTCTGAAACTTGCGAAGTTGGGAGTATAGGGATCTTTCCATTTTCAAAAGGCTCACGAGCAAGGTGGTGGCTCCAACTGCACATCGTGTTGTTTTAGACAGTTGGGGGTTCAGAGTTCTATTGACATAAACATCTAGCTTGGGAAGAAGATAACTCTGACCTCAGTCAGGTGCAATGCATTGCAATGTTGAAAGTTGGTGCATGTTTGCATTTTAGCATACTCGTGTATGCTTGTTTTTTCATTCTTGTTATGTTCATTTGATTGTCATAGGGCACATAACTTCTATTAATTTGTTTTTGAAAACACTGAATTTATTGGAATAAAAGTTATACTTTAAGCGACAAGAGATTACAACCTTAGATAGTTTCTAACTAGAAAAACATAAACATAAAAGAATCGACAGAAAAATTCAAGTTTCAATGGTATTAGAGAAATTTTGAGACCAATGTTACCAATATTTTGAGTTTCCAACAGTGGGATTTTATAATGTACATTCTTCCTAAATTTTATGCATAGAGGAACATGTTTGACCCACAGTTGTGAGAGCATGTTTAAAAAAAAATCAAATTTAGAATAGGGGCATCTGTCTCCATTTCAGTTTTTTTAGTTTCTTTGGAGTTAGAGGAAACCCATAGTTGAGGTCGGGATCAACTTCGTGGTTGGGAAGTTGACGTCTCTTTGGAGAAGAATAATAAGGGAAAGGTCAAGCTCTAAGCCATATTGGCAAAGGCTAAGGTTCGAGCGGTCTTGAAATTGCAACTAACGTTTAAGTTAGTTGTTTTCAGGGTTTGTAACATATAAACCATATTCAGATTGTTTTATTCTTTATACGAGGGCTGACAGGTTTGTCTCTTTTAAGCATTTTAATCCTAATTTTGTTTTAATTTGTATGCAGTTTTTGGATTTGTCATCTTAAACTTTTAGATAGAAAGAATAATAATCTTTCTTTAAAATTTCTTTAATTAAATGTCCTATAAAAATAATTTTTGAATTTATTTATTTGTTGGCAAAAGAATAAGGTAATTTAAATTACATTTATTAAATAATATGTTATGTGGAAAAACAAAATAATAAATTATAGAAACATATGTTTGTTTTGTGGGTCTTCATAGAAGCAAGTAAGATGTTGGGCTGACTATGAGGTCGGAGGTGGTCGTTGTAAACACATGTAACTAGACGCATATATTTATTTTGTGGCTCCTACTAAAAGCAAGTCGCAGGTTGTCCCCCACTATGAGATTGAAGGTCAGAATTGTTATTTTAATGGTCTCTCTAGACATTCTCGACTACTGACACTCCCCGACCAATTCGGCTCAAAATATAGGTTCACTGTTGTTATTATTATTATTTCTTATAAACGACTTAAATGAGGTCTATGATGAAGTTTATCATGAGTTGATATGTTATAAATTAAATCTTAAATATATTTTAAAAATAATTTGTTGAATTTATTTATTTACTGATAAAAGAATAAAGTATTTTAAATTACATTCTTTAAATAATAAGTTATGTGAAAAAATTTTTTTTTATAGAGAAGTATGTTTGTTTTGTGGGCCTTTGTAGAAGCAAGTCGGAGGCCGGCCTGACTATAAGGTTACGCATAACTATACGCACATATTTCTTTTGTTGGCCTTGCCAGAAGAAAGTCGGTGGTCGAGATGGCTATGAGTTCCGAGGTCGATATTGTCTTTTGGATAGTGTAATGATATTCCGTGACTAATTGGTCTCCTTGCAAACACGCCCACCTATATTTACATAATTTTTTTTGTAGTCCCTATTGAAAGCAAGTCAAAAGACGAGTTCGACTATGAGGTCGAAATTCGGACTTGTTGTTTGAATGTTCTCGTTGGACACTCCCAACTATTGACAATCCCCGACTAAATCGGCTCCATCTACAATACTACATGGAAGCATCCTAAATCAATTTTGTTTTAAATTTGAAAATTGTTTATTTAAATTACAATTTTTTTACAATGGATTCTAAAATATTATATATATATATATATATATATAATACAACTTTGCAGTATATTTAACTTTTGGTTTATAGTACATTTATATGAAGAGCTTCTTTACTATGTTTGTTGACCATGTTCTTCTTTGTTTGTTTTGTTTTGTTTCTTCTTCTTCTTCTTCTTCTTTTCTTTCTTTTTTTCTTTTTTTTTTTTTTTTCTTTCTTTCTTTCTTTCTTTTTTTTCTTTTTTTTTTTTTTTTTTTTTTTTTTTTTTTTTCGCCTAGAAATTTGTTGCAAAAACCCTAGCATTTTCCTATGCATGGCAAAAAGAGCGTAGCTAGGGACCCCAGGTGGCATAAGTGGCAGAGGAGCAAGCACACCATGGGTAGGAAACTGCTAGCTAAGGGAGGGGCATGCGGGTGTGACAACATTTGCAAAGTCTGGTTCCAGACGGGCTTAAAATCCTAGCTCCAACTATAGGAGGGTGACCAGCAATGACACCATGGTAAGGGTGAGAGGCACGATGAAGAGATTGGGGACCCGATCTGGGAACCCAATTCCCTTGGCCACTTATGGTCATAGGGATACCTTAACCCGTCGCAGGCTAGGCAGGGCAGAGAAGCACGACATGACCAGTCGTGAAGGGTTGATGTGAATGGCATGAGGAATCTAATGGTGTTTGAATGTCTACAGGGCATCAAGGAATAGGGCATGGCTCCAACAAAACGAGGACGTGGTCATGGAAGCAAGGGCCCGGCCCCCCGGGCATCCAAGAGACCCAACCCGATGGAAGGCTGCAGGGGCTATAAGCCTGTTGAGCACCTCATAGTAGAGGCAACCACAACATACAGGGAGGAAATCGACGAAGGTATACGAAAGTTGATTGATGACTAGGAAGTGGAGATAAAACAGGAAATGGAACCAGACGACGAGATAGAAATCCAGAGGACGATGGTTCCTAACCCAGGGAATACACGAGGTAGAATTATGCAGTTCAAACACACCTTGTATCTATACTTCTTGATGAAAAGTCTACTTGGTTAGGCAATGAAACAAATTTTTGTGGGGATGGCAGTCACACTGCAAGGCCTGCCCAATTACAAAAAAGACATGGAGAAAATCCTATTTCAGTTGCACAAACAGGATATCAAGATGGATCGTATCAACCGTCACATCCCTTGCATTGTAGAGTTGTATGGAATGCTAGAGGCAACTGCTGAAGATCCCACCCCTATTGCATCATACTCTGAGGAGCAGAAAAGAGGGGTAACAGCTAAAGATGGTTGTCCTTACTCCTAATTTGATAACTGAACTATGATAAATTTTCCCACCTGTAAAAAAATACTTTGATTTTTAATCAACCTATAACTAATTTTGAATCAACACAATTATCAATTGTGTTTATCCACTTCAACAACACTAACTTATGATAAATTTTCCCATCTATAAAAAATACTTTGATTCTCAATCAACCTATTACTAATTCCGAATCAACACAATTATCAATTGTGTTTATCCACTTCAACACATAATAATACAAGATTATTTTTAAATTTATAAATTTCTAAATTTCTAAAAAAATAAAAAAACCTGACTTTATATTCTTTAAACACTATGCCCCCTGAGAGTAGAAACCTAATAGAGCACTTCATCTTACCAATAAAGTAAAACAAATTAGTTGTACATAGACACTACTATAGCTAAAAATAATAATAATTGTTGACCACTTGTAATTGAAACTCTAGAAGAAAAATTCATTCAACTCCCTTCTTGCCCACTAAATTGGAATATTTTGGTTCTTTGCAAGGAGAAGTGGGATAATGTTGCTCTTATTTGACCCCCACTCTTTTTCGTAACCATCGAACGAATACCAACCAATCAAGTCCTTGACATTTTGTGATAAAGATCTAAATGATAATAGTTATTCTATTGCCACTAATGACAGCTGGAAAAATGCACGATACACTACGATCGAGATGTGAAAGTTTGGGTCACAAGTGTCTACGTGTACATTTGGGAGACATAAACAAAGATAGAGACCGCACATTGTTCATTCATACGTGTACACCTCTACCTCTACCTTATGAAAAAGACAAAAGTAGTTCCTAATATTAATGAGTTACGTTTTATTAGTTGAAGAGTGTTCACATGTCAACACCATCCGACGTGGCAATATTCTGGGGCGATAACCCTAGGGATCACCGAAAAACTTGTCACCCAAGAAGGTTCTCATAATGATTATCAAGTTTAGTTTGGTTGGTTGACTCCTCAAATATTTATAATAATGAGTTAGAAACATCGAAGTAAAACACGAAGTGGACACATTGTGTTTAAAAATCGAAGTGTTATCCATATATAGAAAAGAGTGTGATCTCTGAACATTAAGATAATGTGATTCATTATCAAAAACAATAATTTATTATGCATAATAAACATCGATTGATACATTGCAAATGTATAATTAAGAAATATTGTTTATTATCAACATTATACACAGCAGGTCTTAATACAATTCCTAAAAGAAATCATATTTAAAACCTTAACATATATTGATGATCTAAATCTAAAAGGTAATAAGATATGTGAAATCTCATATTAAGGATATATGAGAATTTATATCCTTTAATATTTTACTTGTCATTCAAATGGAAAAGTTGTATGCAAGACTGTATATTACTCCTCATTTATTGTCTCCACACTACATAGGTTGACATAAACATAAAACTAAAACTTAGTTCGAATCCATGGAAAAGAAATTCAAATTTTAAAATATTGTTCATTTTTTAAACTATCTTTTATAAATTAAATTGATTATTTTATTTCTAAATATATATTTTAAAATTTATTTTAATCGAAAAAAAACCAATTATCACATTTCATATATATAAACTCTAATCTTAATCATTTTTATTAATTATATATATTTTTATTATTATTATTTTTTGTATAATTTTATTTATAATATATATTTTATAGATAACTTTAATTAGTTATTATTATCATCCCATGATTATCTCTTTTAGTGAGGAACTACAACATCAATAGCATTTGAAAACATTTAATATTCTTTTTGAAAATCTTTAAAACCCTGTAAAAAACTAAACACCAATAACAATAATGGTTGAACAATGATCCTTTCTTATTACATTGCCACCTCTAAATTGTAGATGACCACACAACCTAGCTTTTACCCTTCATATATGGTGATTATTATGTCACTACTTACGCAGTGACATCTATGATCGGTTCTAACCTATTAGTTTGTCTGTACTAGTACAAATTTTCAATTTTCTATAGTTAACATTAGGCTTTTGGCTAAAAATTTTGCATGACATTAGAACGCCACAACATCCCAGGCTCCAAATTTCGAGGATCGATGTCATACTACCATGCATGATAGATCAGATTGTACAGTGTATGTACAGGGAAGGGTGATCCTTCGTATAGCTGGGAGTTAACTTGGGCTGCTTTGAGCTCTGGTGGTGTTAATTTCATTTTAAGAGTGTTGGTGGAGAATTTATTATTATGGTTGATGGATTATCGAGAAGCGAATTTAGTTGTTTTCGGTGTTCAAAGTGGTTGTTTTATTTTTTCTTGGTGTTGTGGCACTCATTGAACCTAGATTTCATGTTTCTATGCCTATGTTTTATGTGCAGCATCACTTCTTGTTGGCAGGTTTTCCTTGTTGCCAAGTCAATTTTTTTATTTATTTTTTACTTTGGTGGATGCGAGCAATAAATTTTTTGTGTGGAATGCTAAAGTTATTTGGTTATGTGGTACGATGCAGGTTTGCCAACCTCCTCAACGACGATTTAACAAGTAAATGTATGAACATTATTTTCTAGTTTAATGGTCGTGGTGTATAATTTGCAGTTCTAATGGTTAACTGTTTCACATAATTTGTAGGTGAGATTTTAGCATTTAGAGCATAACATTTGTTCAGGTAAGAGGATTGCTGGATTCTAGCAACAGAAACCTGGTAAGTTTTTGAGTCCTTTCTATCAACAAACTCTAGTTTAATGGGTGAGAAGTGTTAAATACATTGTCGGCTCAAGTTTCGATGGTTTGGATGAAATAAACCAATATTGAATGACCAAAGCTAGGTCAGAGGTCGACCCATTTTTGCATTTGTGAAAGTCTTGTGGGAAAGGTGCCGACCTCGATTCCATATGTTCCAGTTTTAAATTGTCTGCCAACTCTGATTCCATGATTTTATGTAGCGGTTATGGTGAAGATTTCCTAGAATTTACTCTGAAACTTGCAAAGTTGGGAGTATAGGGATCTTTGCATTTTCAGAAGGCTCACGAGCAAGGTGTCGGCTCCAACTGCACATTGTGTTGTTTTAGATAGTTGGGGGTTCAAAGTTCTATTGACATAAACATATAGCTCGGGAAGAAGATAACTCCGACCTCAGTTGGGTGCAACGCATTGCAATGTTGAAAGTTGGTGCATGTTTGCATTTTAGCATACTCATGTATGCTCTTTTTTCATTCCTTTTATGTTCAGTTGATTTTCATAGGGCACATAACTTCTATTATTTATTTTTTTCAAAACACTAAATTTATTGGAATAAAAGTTATACTTTAAGCGTCAAGAGATTACAATCTTAGATAGTTTCCAACTAAAAAAAAATAAACATAAAAGAATCGATAGAAAAATTCAAGTTTCAATGGTATTCGAGAACTTTTGAGACCAATGTTACCAGTATTTTGAGTTTCCAATGGTGGGATTTTGTAATGTACATTCTTCCTAAATTTTATGCATAGAGGAACATGTTTTACCCACGGTTGTGAGAGCACGTTTAAAAAAAAAAAAACAAATTAGAATAGGGGAATCTGTATCCATTTTAGTTTTTTCAGCTTCTTTGGAGTTAGAGGAAACCTATAGTTGAGGTTGGGAGCAACTTCGTGGTTGGGAAGTCAACGTCTCTTTGGAGAATAATCATAAGGAAAAGGGCAAGCTCTAAACAATATTGGCAAAGGCTAAGGTTCAAGTGGCCTTGAAATTGCAGCTGGCGTTTAAGTTAGTTGTTTACAGAGTTTGTAATTTATGAACTATATTCAAATTGTTTTATTCTTTATATGAGGACTGATGGGTTCGTATCTTTTAAGCATTTTAATACTAATTTTTTTCTAATTTGTATGTAGTTTTTGGATTTATTATCTTAAACTTTTAGATAGAAAGAATAATAATCTTTTTGTAAAATTTATTTAATTAAATGTGCTATAAAAATAATTTTGAATTTATTTCTTTGTTGACAAAAGAATAAGATATTTTAAATTACATTTATTAAATAATATGTTATGTGAAAAAATAAAATAATAAATTATAGAAACGTATGTTTGTTTTGTGAGTCTTCATAAAAGTAAGTCAGATGTTGGGCTGACTATGAGGTCAGAGGTGGTCGTTGTAAACATGTGTAACTGTATGTATATATTTCTTTTTGTGGCTCCTACTAAAAGCAAGTCGTAGGTTGTCCCCCATTATGAGATCGAAGGTCAAAATTGTCATTTGAATGGTCTCTCTAGACATTCTCGACCACTGACACTCCTCGACCAATTCGGCTCAAAATATAGGTTCATTGTTTTTATTATTATTATTTCTTATAAACGACTTAAATGAGGTCTACGATGAAGTTTATCATGAGTTGATATGTTATAAATTAAATCTTAAATATCTTTTAAAAATAATTTGTTGAATTTATTTCTTTATTGATAAAAGAATAAAGTATTTTAAATTACATTTATTAAATAATTAGTTACGTGAAAAATAAAAAATAAATAAATTATAGAGAAGTATGTTTGTTTTGTGGGCCTTTGTAGAAGCAAGTCAGAGGTCGGGCTGACTATGAGGTTATGCATAACTATACACACATATTTCTTTTGTGTGCCTTGCTAGAAGAAAGTCGGTGGCCGGGCTAGCTATGAGTTTGGAGGTCGATATTGTCTTTTGGATAGTGCAATGATATTCTGTGACCAATTGGTCTCCTTGTAAACATGTCCAACTATATGTACATATTTATTTTTGTGGTCCCTACTGAAAGCAAGTCGAAAGACGAGTCTAACTATGAGGTTGGAAGTCAGACGTTTCGTTTGAATGGTCTCGTTGGACACTTCCAACTATTGACAGTCCTTGACCAAATCGGCTTCATCTACAATACTGCATGGAAGCATCCTAAATCAATTTTGTTTTAAATTTGAAAATTATTTATTTAAATTACAATTTTAGACAATGGATTCTAAAATATTAAGTTTATATATATATATATATATATATATATATATATATATATATATATATATATATAATACAATTTTATCAATTTATATTTAAAATACAACTTTGTAGTATATTTAACTTTTGGTTTATAGTACATTTTATATGAAGATCTTCTTTACTTTGTTTGTTGACCATGTTCTTCTTTGATTTTTTTTTTTAATTTTTTTTTTGGTTCCCAATTATTTTTAATTGTGGCAAGTGATTAAATTGTTAAGTTTTATTGGTTTTACTTAAAATTGGGGATGGTTGCAAAATGAATTAAAATTTTAGTGAGTGTTTTGATTATTTTGACTAACCGTTATAAAAGTAAAAAAGACTTTGTCTAAGTCATGTGAATGTGCATTTAAATTTTATTTCAATTTTAATTTAATTTTATTCATATATTTTGTAAATTAAGCGTTTGGAATATATATATATATATATATATATATGTTGTATTCTTTTAATTGTTTACATAATGCTAAAATGTTTTATTATCAAATTTTATTGTTTTTATATATAAATAAATAGAGTATTAAGTTATTATATTAAGTTGTTTTATATTTTCTTATTTTAAATTCCATGGATGTTAAAATTGCTTATTCAGCTAGTATTCTTGGACATCATTGTGATGTTGTGTCATTTATGTTGGATTTAAAAAATGTAAATAAACATGAAAACTGCAATTTTTTTATAGTTAATAAATACATTGTCTTGTATTATTATTATTATTATTGAGTGATGTATAGTTAGAAACATGTTATTAATTTTATTAGCGGTTTTTGTAAGTCATGATGCATTGCTTGATATTCAATGAACATATGTTATTGGAAAAAATAAAAAAATAAATAAAGATTGTTTTGGGCAATAAAAATATAGAGTTATGGATACAAATTACTAATATAAATTATTCTATCTAGGTCTTTTATGTAAATAGATAATGCATTGGTTTAATTCTTATGATGGATCTTTGAAATATATATTTTTAGGATTCGATAAAGTAAGTGTCATATTAGCTGAGAAACATTTGATTATGCATGTGATTTTTATTTTATAGGTATGAGATTGTAATGATTAGGATGTTCTAGACATTTGTGTGATTTTGAATTTGCTCTAAATTTTAAAGTGTTGAATACATTTATCTAGACAAGGCAATATCCAAAACTTGTCAGATTTTTTAGAAATTTTAAATGAACTTTATTGTTTTTCATTAATTTTGGATTAAATTACGTGTTAATTATGGATAGATTGCAAGTTAACCTTTTAAATCATTTTTGAAATATGGAATAATATTAATGTTTTATGTATCAATTATGTGCTTTTTTTCCAAAACAAGTGGAAAGCAATAAAAGGAAAAGTAGGAAGTAGAAGGAATTAAAGAATGTCACAACCTTTGTTATTTGCAATTTTGGTGTTTAATTGTATATAATGTCTAAACAATTAAACAAAATTATAAGGGTTTTCAGATACTTTTAGATACTTAGGTTTTACTTCTTTTGCCAATTGACATTTGGTATGATTTGAAGTACAATGTCTAATATGCTTACAATTGAGCATCTTTGACTAATGAAATTAGTTTTTAGAACACTTTTTCCTAGTATTATTATTGTAGTTGATACTAACAAGCATTTAAAGAGTAGTATTATTTACATTGTAGAATCATTATTTGACTTGATGATATACTGGATTCAGGTGATGTCTACTAGTTTGGGTGGAATCTATTATAGAACAATGTTATGCAATTGTGAATGATTTTGAGTCATGGAATGTGTAGTTGTGGAATTGTCAAAGTCGTTGCAACAACTTATAAAAGAGGAGGAGACTGATAATCAAAAATTTCATTCTACAAATAAATCAGAGAAGAGGAAAAACAATGAGTGGTTTGAATGCAATTTCTGTGGCAGGTGGATTAGTTGCAGTTTTAATTGGTGCAAATGTTTATGCTATTGCATGCAATATATTTGTTCAAATCCAGAGAATAGTGAATGACTGTCAAAGGCCAACATGCAACAATTTTTTTGTGTGATTTAGATGATAAATTTGTTGATTCACTATGTCTCAAGTGAGAAAGAATTTTCACAGATTGTAATGCTAAAATCAGGAGATATTAAATGCACCCCTAAATCTCATAGTAATTTTTGTTGTGTATGTCTACTTGGAATTTATATTCCAAGATGAGTGGTTATGGAAGCTTAAATTATTGCATTTCTACACAATTTTGGTGCAATATGTTTCGCTCAAATTAACACATTAACTAAAGTACATATGCAATATAATGTAGCTATAGAACCATGATTAAAATTGAGTGATGGTTTTTATTTGCAAATATTCTAGCCATGTGTGGCTAGAATGTTATTTGTTATTTATGGAATAGTAGATAATGCTTTCAAGGTCTTGCAAACAATATGATACAAAGCTAGCATGTCCACCTTCGTTTGCAATTTAATGTAGTTATAGTACTATTATTACAATTGGGCAATGATTTTAATTTGTGCTTTCTTTAGTCATGTGTCACTAGAATGTTGTTTATTGATTATGACATAATAGGTAATGTTTTCAATTGCTAGTAAAAAATATGATACAAAATCACATTACCCATTTTTGTCGTTGTTAGTTGCAGAAAATAGATTAAACACACACACACACACACATATTTTCTTTGGTACCACTGAATGCATTGTTAATTTTTCTTTGTGCGTAGCTTGCATAAATTCATGGCTATGGTGTTATTAATATTGTTGTGTCTTACATACATTGTTGGTGATTCTTATGTAGTCTCATTCTAAGTATGTCAATCTCTTAATGATCAATGTGTGATCACAAATACATTTGAACTATGTATAAGATATGCATGAACACAAAGTATATAGAACTGGTGTGATTAATTTTATTGTCTCATAAATCATAGAGAGACAATTTAGATAAAAGAATTGTAAAATCATACGTATAGCAAAGAAAAATAGTTTTTTTATTGCAAAAAAAAGTTTCATAGGTATTTGTCGAAAAAACAACAATGTGTGGTGTGTTTTATTAATCAAAATGCTTACAATTTTTCTTTGGTGCTTCTTGCTACATAGAAATATCAATTATTAGTTTTTCTAGTTTTCAATTTTTCCATTAACTCCATGTATTATTTTTTGTCAGCTAATTATGCTTGAGTTTTGTTCTTGCATATACACATGCTAGCTATGGGACTTAGTCCAACTACTACGATCTGGATATGTTTATTATAAACGTTTGAATATGTTTATTATTTCAATAAGATTATGAATATGATAATTGTTTTAAGTGGTTTTATGCTTGTTATCTTAAATTAGAGTTGTTTATTATAGAAATCTATATTGTAATTTGTTTTTGAAGCTAATAATTGGATTCTATTTGATTTATACATTTTGAAATGAATTTACAGTAATTGTCAAATATTTTTTTACAGAATTTTGCAAATTAAATATTGTGTTTTGAAATTTGTTAAAATGATAATAATGCTTTTGTTGCTATTATTTTAAATTGCATAAATGTCTTTAGTTTTAAAATTATTTTTCAATTACAAAAAATGTAATCTTCAAGGTTCCTTGCGACAATTTCATCTACTCTTATGTCACAGTGCTAGGTAGTCATTTTAAGAGTATTGCGAAACAAAAAAATAGGGAGAGAAGATAGTCACAAATACAATATAGACTAGATAATATATGAGGTCTAAAAATTTCTTAGTATCATATGTGTTTATTGGACATTCAATGAAATCAATTCTCTTAATGCTATAAATCATTGTCACATTTGGACAATTTGTCAGTTTGTCTCAATATACTTTATGGCAATGAAAAATAGTTTTGCGTTGAAAGGATCAAAATTGCAAGAAATTGATCACAAGTTATCTAGATTCTTTTTTTTTGCTTAAGCAAGAGACAATCCTTCTATTGACTTGGGAAAGAAAATAAATTACAATGGTTACAACAAGCGCACATAGGCGCAAACCCCCACAAAGGAAGAGGGATAATTAAACCAAGTGCCCTAAAAAGCTCGGAATTAAAAAACCAAGGCCAGAGCTGCCCTGGAACCGAAAACGTGCACGAGGACCGCTTAGTCCTCTCACAAGTTAGCCTCCAATGATCTTGCTCCTTTTAATCTGACGGTTTAAAAACAAATCTCACAGAGAAGTAGCCCATGGAATACCCCCTAAACTGCTCGACCAATTATGACCGTCGATCGTTCCCCTTCTGATCCGACGGCTAGTATCCATATCGCTCAACTCAAAAGCCCAATGAATACCGTGCGATGAGGGCGGTATTCCTTCCTCATCCCCCGCCACTTGTTGCTCTCCGAGTGGCATCGCTAGCTTTACATGAAAACCATCTTTGGGTTTGAGGGCGCCCGATAAAGGTGGTGAACCGTAAGTAGTTTTGACCTTTCGTCCCCACAAACCTACACGACCATATGTGGCCGTTGATCATCCCCCTCTTGATCCGATGGCCATAATCAATATCACGCAGCACATAAGCTCTAGGAATACCGTGCGATGAGGGTGGTATTCTTTCTTCTTCCCCCGCCACGCGTCGCTTGCTGAGTGGCATCGCATCCGGGTCAAACGACGCCCGATGCAGGTGGTTTATCTCGAGCAGTATTTGACTCTGGTTTTCTACTCCCCCTGTCCCCAAAGCATTGCATGAGGAAGACATGCCCTGAAGGGTCGCTTCTTGCACGGAAAACACCAGGATTTGCATTGGCCTCCATTGTCGTTCTTCACGGTAGCCCATCTCCTCGAAGCTTTTCCTTTTGAGCAGATAGCTTCTGGCCCAATGACTTCCTCTGTCCAGGTTTCCAGTAGCCCCTAGGCTAATGTAGACTTTGTTAAATTCCTGTGCGATCATAAAGTGCACATCCTCTGAGAAATTGTCTAATGTGATTTTATTCCTCATTTACGTAGAGAGAAATACTGTCTCTCTGTGTGTTCTGATAGTGTTGTCTATCTGTGAGGGCCCAAGATGAGCATTCATCTCTCATTCTGTCATCTGTTACCTCCTCCCACCAGTAGCACCTGTCAATAAGCTTGCTTCTAACCCCCTCATTGGCTAGCCAATCCGCCACTTTGTTTGCGTCCATGCAAACATGCACAAACCTGAGAGTTCTTAGAATTCTTAGGTGTGATTGAATTCTTTGGTAGACTTGCAGAAGCCACCAGTGACCTAAGATTTTCTCTGGTGCTGCTCTTGTGTTTATCCGCTTGATCGAATTAATGACTAACTCCGAGTCAGCCTCAATGATGACATTATGAATGTTGTGCTTGAGTAATATTTCCAAGCATAGTTCCATCGCCATGAGCTCAACCATGTTGTTGGTTGCCTTCCCTAGATAACTATGGAAAATGACCTGTATGTTGCCCTCCTCATCTCTCATGACCCCTCCATACCCTGCATCTCCGGGAATTCCTTTTGAGGCTCCATCTATGTTAAATTTCAAAAAACCTTGTGAAGGGGGTAGCCAAAAAGCCTTTCCTTCTCGGTTGTGCTTGGTAATTTGCAGAGAACTCTAAGGGAGATGAACCTGAAGCTCTAGCTTTTCCAGGATGCTGGCCTCTCTGTGTCCCCTGAGTTTTTTCGGAGGATACACACCCCAAGATGTGGACAGTCTCCTTGAGTTGCTTGAGGATTAGCTTTATGATGCTGCTCACCGGGCCCATTTTATCTTTGAAAATCATGTTATTGCGCTCCTTCCAAACATTCCAGATCAAGAACCCTGGAGTCAAAGCCCAAGCTGAGTTTATTGTCTCATTATCCGAAAAAAATTTCCTCCAATTTTTCAGTGTGGCAATGATGTCATTTTCATGGCTATCAGTCTGCTTGAAGATAGTCCCAACCCAGTTCTATAGTGTGGTAGTGAGGGAGCAACTATTGAGGAGATGATTAGTGGTTTCTTCCTGTTGTCCACACAGGTGACATCTTGAGGGGCCAACAAAGCCTCTCTTTCTAAGATTATCCCATGTCAAAATCTTGCCTTGACAAACCAGCCACTTGAACAGTTTGACCTTCATCCAATGAGGGTTATCCCAGAGTTCTTTCCAAGTCTTGTCAGTGCTTGGAAAGTTAAACCCTATAGCTATTCTTTTGGCCTCTTTGAGGGTGAAGAGACCCGCCTTATTCCTCCCCCATCGTAATTGATCATCTGAGGTTGAGGTTAAGATTTGCCTTTTTTCCAAGATACCTTTGAGGGCCTTAGCTTGAGTATTCAGCATGTTCATCTCATTGTAAACTGGAAGTTTCCATATTCTCCATTTTCCATTGTTCCTTGACTGATCCCAATAGTCACTTACCCTTCTTAAGCCTTTGTTGATGGTATCCGTTTGGATACTTGCTAATTCCTCTCTACTGAGATTTCCCTCCTGTTGCTAATTGTCCTCCCAGAACTGGGCCAAATTTCCATTTCTGATCTCCCAGAAAATGTGTTTTTGAACTAAGGCCCTGTTCTCCCAAGCTCTGTTCCAAACTTGTGAACCTTTTACTTGTCCTGTCATTCTTATGAGGTTCATATCCGACCAATTCATTGCATACTTTTGTTTCCATAGTTTTTCCCAGGGGGCTCGAATTTCCATTAGCCATCTCCACCAAACTTTAGCTCCCAGAACT
This sequence comes from Pinus tabuliformis, assembly GCA_031772625.1. Taxonomy (NCBI): domain Eukaryota; kingdom Viridiplantae; phylum Streptophyta; class Pinopsida; order Pinales; family Pinaceae; genus Pinus; species Pinus tabuliformis. The sequence goes on along the minus strand of CM062810.1, from coordinate 904,994,540 downwards.
CTGTTTAGAATTCCTGGGTCATGGAGACCCAGGCCACCATGGGATTTAGGCATGCATACCCTTTCCCATGCCACCAAAGCCCATTTCTTCTTTTCTTCACCTTTCCCCCAGAGAAAGTCTCTTTGAATGTTTCTTATTTGAATACTGACTCCAGTTGGTGTCAGAATGGCTGATAGCATATAAATAGGGATGGTTTGGAGGATAGCCTTAGTGAGAGTCAGCCTCCCTACTAGATTTAGGGCTCTGTTTGTCCACTTACTGACTTTGTCTTTCAATTTATTAAGAATAGGCTCCCAGATGTCCTTGTGCAACAGTTTGTCAGTGAGGGGAACTCCCAGATACTTCAAGGGCAATGAATCTCTTTGAAAGCCCAAATTCTAGAAAGATTTCTTTGAATCGAAATATCAGCATTGAAAAAGAAGATCTTTGATTTAGTAAGACTTACCTCAATGTCTGCTGCCATTGCAAAGTCATACAGAATTTGCTTGAATGCTTTGGCTTCCTTGACTATGGGTGTGCCTTGAAGCATAGTATCATCCACAAATTGTTGATGTGTCACTGTGTCTCCACCTCGAGTGAGTCTCAAACCTTGAATTCTTCCTTCCACCTTAGTAGCTCTTATAGCTCTACCCAACCCTTCCATCATGAGAATGAAAAGGAATGGGGAAAGAGGATCACCTTGCCTGAGACCTCTTGTAGGCTTGAAGGTTTTGGAGGGAGAGCCATTGAGAAGAATAGAACAGTTGGCAGTGGTAACTAGAGCCATGACCCATCTAATCCAGTTGTAGTCAAAGCCATAAGCTTTTAGAATTTCTCTTATGTAGGTCCAGCTAAGTTTGTCATAGGCTCTCACTATGTCCAGCTGAATTATCATCCCTACCTGCTTATTGGTAATGAGTGAATGAACCACTTCATGAGCTTGAATTATGTTATCAAGAATCTTTCTTCCTTCCACATAACCCGTTTGCTCCTCTGACACCAGGGTAGGGAGGAGTGGTTTGAGTCGGTTGGAAATTACTTTGGATATTATTTTGTACACCACATTGCATAAGGCTATAGGTCTAAATCTATCTAGAGAGGTGGTCGTTTCCTGTTTGGGGATTAAGGCTATGAAAGATTCATTAAGTGCCCTTAAGACTATTTTAGATCTTCACGAGTCTTCCACCACCTCGAGAATATCATGCTTTACAATCCTCCAGCAAGTTTTGAAAAAGTCCACATTGAAGCCATCAGGTCCTGGAGCTTTCCCATTATGCATCTCTGTGATGACTTCCTCAAGCTCTTCCTTTGTTACTGGTCTGTTGAGATTGTAATTGTCTTCTCTGGAGACCAATTTAGGAATGTACTACGTAAATATTTTCATAAATTGTGATCTATCAACAGTGGTCTCCTCAACAATTCTCTGAAAATGCTGGACTAGAACCTCTTCCATCTCCTCATGCGTGTTTCCTTTAACTCCATGTTGGTCTGTGAGTTTCAAAATTCTATTGTTGTTTCTATGATCTATAGTGGATCTGTGGTGGTGTTTGTCTCCCCTTCCTTAATCCATTGGACCTTGGATTTATGTCTCCAGAATATTTCCTCTTGTAGACATCTATTCTCCCATTCATGTTGAAGTGAATCTACAAGCTCTTTCCTTTCCTCTGTGTAGCCTTCTGTGATAAGAATTTGGTTTATTTCCTTTAGCTTCTTTTCCACTTCTCCTTTAGCTTTGAAGATGTTGCCAAATTCATTTTTATTCCACTCTTTGAGTCTGCCTTTAATGTGTTTGAGCCTGCAATGAAGAAGGAACATCTTTGTGCCTTGAAAGTGTATCTCTTCTTTCCACCATTTTTCAATGTTTTTGAGGAAATCTGAGTGCGTGAGCTATACATTATCAAACCTGAAGGGGTTGTTCCTAGTTTTACCAATTAGAGAAGCTTCCAGTTGGATGGGCCAATGGTCTGAACCACCAAAAGATAGGATGAACGCTGCTAGGCTTCTTCCCATGAGTAGAAGATCCTCTGAGATAATAAATCTATCTAATTTTGAGGCTACTTGGTTAGAGCCCCCCCCTTCTGTTATTCCAAGTGAAAATTCCATTGTTAGTGTCCATATCCACTAGTTTCATATTGGTGAGGAAGTTCTGGAAGGCCTCTAAATCCCTACCAAGTGTTCTAGTTCCCCCTTTTTTCTCCGTGAGAGATTTTATCATGTTAAAATCTCCCCCTAGAATCCATGGTAAAGCTGGATATCTCTTTTTCGTCTCCTCCAGTGTAGTAAGGAGTCGAATTTTGTCCTCCACTGGTTGAGGACCATAGACATTGGTGATCATATAACACTGCCTATCACCCACAGGTTGGATGATCAAAGAAAGGTGGTGTCTAGATGCCTCTGCATCTTGTATACCAAATTTCTGAGGATCCCATAGAGTGAGAATGCCACCAGCTGATTTATTTGCCTTGACCTCAAGATATTCATATCTATTTAACCATTTGTTGTGTTTTTCTCTGATCTTCTCCACAGAACATTTTGTTTCCTGTATGAACACTATGTCAGGTTTCTCCTCTCTGATCCTATTGCTTAGATTCCTTTGTTTCCTTCTGCTCTCTAGTCCTCTAATGTTCCAGGTTGTGATCTTCATTGAGGCGAGGTTTTGAAGGAGTAACTAGACAGATCTTTCATCCTTCCTGAGTCAATAATGAGTTTTCCACATTCTAGCAGCAATTCTTTCTGTCTCTTTCTTCCTCTCTTCCTGCCTAGGTTTTTTGCCAATTTTCCTGCTATTAATACTGTAGAGGAAACCCCTTTGTTTTCCTGATTGTCATGTCCTCTTTTTACTCCTGTAGCTGTTTGGTGTGACTTGCTAAGGAATATCTGCTGAACCTTGTCAACTTCCTCTTGAGGTATGGAGTTGATGCCCAAGCTTCCTCCTTGTTCTAGAAACTTTTCTAGCTCCAGGTTCTCCCTTTCCAGGGTCTCCTGTAAGTCTTGGTCCTCTATACCACTTTCACTTTGAGTCATTTCATGGTATTTTTCTATTTCCATGGTACTCAAGGGGTCTGTTGTGTGTTCATTTTGTTCCTTTGTGAACTCCATACTTGTCTCTTTTCCTTTCCCTCTTTCCGCCTGATTCTCTATTTGCATTTGATTTCCCTCATCTTCTTCTCTTTCTTCTAAGATCTCAAAACCATTGTGACTTCTTGTTTTGTTATCATTAGGGTTCTTTGTGTCTTCCTTCCCCCTCCTTTCCCTTTTCCTCCCACTTTAGTAAAACCGGTGTGGTCTTTCCCTTTACTGGTGTTTAGGTATTCCTCCCTTTTGTTAAGAGGGAAATCTCTGAATAGGTGTCCATGCTCATGACATTTGCGACATCTAAATGGGATGTGCTCATAGTCAACTTCCTGGACCCATTTTTCGTCATAGACTTCTAGAATGACCTCATCTGGAAGAGCTCCTGATAGGTCCATCTCCACACATATATGGGTGTAGGAGGTATACTTTCTTCATAGTGTTGCCTCTGAAATCTTTAAAAAATGACCTAATTTATTGCCTATAGATTTTAAAGGCTCTGGCACCCAATAATCTAAGGGTAAGGAGTGGAGTCTAATCCATACTGGTACCGATGTGAAGGTTTCTCGCTCCGGCACAAAGTTCATCATCCATGGGCGCATATAGAGACCAGCTGCCGCATAGAAGTATGGTCCCCCTTCAAAAATCCTACCTCTGTCCTCCATGTTCTTGAACACCACTGTAAAAAAACCTTTGGATCCTGGATGTATATTTAAGTCCCCTTTTGGTTTCTATTTGTATTTTATCCAAGTGTATAGTGCTTTCTCTGTCGGCCAGATTCCCATAAACTTGCATATTATAGCGTAGTTTGTCATATGATCCCTGTGCACTTGTAGAGCAGGATCATTCAGTATTACCTACGGTTTAGTGTTGGTTTTGGGTTTGCAGGGCCCCATCTTGGTTCTGTTCTCTGTTCCCTGACCTCTGTCTTCCACTTTATCCTCCTGTCAGTCTTTCTCGTGGGTCCCTTGCTCTGCATGGGTTTTGCTGCCTTCTGCCTTCTGGGTTTCAGGAATTTTTGTCTTGTCCTCCAAGGAGTGTGGAGGCTTGTTCCTATTCCTTGCTCTTCCTCTATTTGAAACCACATTACTGTAGGAGGGAGTGGTTACCATGGTTACCTGTTGACCCCTGTCTCCTTCTTTGTTGAACCCTAGAACCTGGTCGCTCCCCCCCCACCCACAAGTTATCTAGATTCAATCTACATACATTAGAGCATTTATTCTATTATCCCAATGACTGTTTATTTGACTCATTTGTTGTTGTTCTTCACTTTCACTATAGTTTAGTTGAAATACAACATGGAATTGTAAACCACTTTCGACATTTCTTATCTCATGGACATGATGTTGCTTTGCATTCATTGCATATAGAATTGACTCCTGAATACCTTCAGGATCTTCATCATGTTAATGATCTTGAAATGTACTTGAAAGGATTGTCTACACCTTCTTCTATTTGTGCTCGAACTACAATTAGCTTATGGGGGGATGCATTTTGTATCAAATGGTTCTCCAAGTGGTTGTCAGTTCCAGTCAATGTTTGGCTATTTACAAATGGGCAAGAATATCTATGGTTCAATTCGGAAATTCATGGCTATCAATATAATATTTTTCTATATAACCAAAATCATGCATGTGGGCATTTTGAACCATTGTTTCTACAAAACACAGTAGATAGTGTAGCTTCAATAAATAGAACGATTTGCCCATGCATTTTCCCATACCAATTATCTCATGGGCAGTTTGACATATTGTCAATTAAGAAAACCTTATTTCAACAAGGCTTCATGATCTATTGACAAAATTTCAATGACTGTCATGACTCTTTGTTTGAGTCTATTTTCACACTTGCACCATGGTTTGATATGTCTAATATTAGAAAAACAATTGCACAAACTTTTTACAATTATTTCATTTGCAATGATGATAGAGCTATCAATTTCTTATAACAACACTTGAGTGCTAAAAACATTGAACAAGAGAAATGTATCAATGATTGGAAAGCTTATATTATAAATTTATCAATGCCATATGGATATGGACATATAGAGGGAAAAGTTTTTGCAATGCAATGGCTATGTCATCTCCTTGATGTTAACATATATATCTGGAAATATAGAAACACAAGATATTTCCTTGAGATTCTATTCATCAAAATTTTCTCTGAATTCATGTACCTTATGCATGTACCAATATCTATAACACATGCACATTTCCATGCAATTCTAGAAATTCAGAATGTTGAGAATATTAGTGACATTGACAATTCACCACAAATGCTCCAAGGAATCTCGGAAAGAGATAACTGCAATCTAAACTCAAATGTACCTTGTAGATATCTTTTTAGCAAAGAATCTAGGATTACTACATGTTCTACTCAATTAAACCATTTGGCAATTGACAACATAATATCAAAAAAAAAAATGGTTGTAGCATGAAAGGATTCCACATCATCAAATGAGGATAATAATCCTTTTTCAATGGAGACACAAGATAACAAAGAAGTCTTTACTTCTTTTTCCAATGCTTATAGTAAGCGATAAACTCACTTACATCAATTGAAATATGTAATACAAGCACAAGGTGCTATAATAAAAGAAGCACAAAAGCAACATGTAAAGTCAAATAAAGAAATTGAGGCATATTTGAAATCAATCCAAGACACGCCTACATATGCATGTTGCATTTGTGATAGATTGTCCTTTGGAAAGGACATGCAATCTATTAACAAAGACATATTATCTATTATTTTCTATCTAATGTCTTCTTCAAAGTTAAAAACCATTAAACTCAATGAGAAAATATGAAAATCTTGTAACAATGCAATACTCAATGAAAAAGTCCCTACATTTTCATCACCTCTTTATATTCGACGAAATGAAAAATTGATGTTCGTTGCATAATTGACATATTTGGAAGAGAGGTTAGTGGCACCAAGGATGGATTTTGCACAAATAAGACAACTTGGCTACAAAAGATCACAAATTGGATTAATAGGAAAAATCATAAATGTTCCTTCTAGTCTAGATAGAATTCAGAGAGCATTGCCTAGAGATATTGATGACAATATGACAGTGGGAATTATGCTAAAAAGAAATTTGGAATACAAGAATGCCTATTTGTCTAGAAATATTCGACCCAAGAAAGTGATGTGTGCATTACATGACTTGTGCAACACATCTCTATGCAAGAGCGAACAAAAAGTAATAAACTATGAATGGAAAATACATTTTGATAAAGACAAGATCATCAGAACAATAGTCCAAAAATGAAGGAACTGGACTCACCAAATGTAGATAATGATCTAGAGAAAGAAACCGAAACACTTGTACATGGTTATTTAGAGGCCCACCTTATCCATGATCTTGATACAAGAATAATACAAATTGCACCTTCTAAAGGGTTTCATCCCCTAGGCATTTTTCAAGACAAATTCTCTGAAGAACTGAACTTTTTGACATTGTTCTTTAGATCAAGTCGCCCTATTGATGTTATCATTCACTTTACATATAAAAAAGTTGCACAATGGGAACTGTTGCATGTGTCTTGTGACCTTTCAACACATATTACAAACATATTTTTTTTTAAAAATCATATTTTGATAAACTAAGTTTCTAACTCAGCTTGGATTTCTATTCACAAAGGAAACCTAAAAGGACAAAAACTAATTGCTAAAGACGTTATAAATAAAAGCAATCTTAAGAAATTATTAAAGTCACCAATTTCATATCAATGTTTAAGAAGCATTCGCACATCGCCTGACTATTGTGAACATTTACGAAAATATATATTTGCAATGATATGACAGCTTAGTCCACCAACTTTATTTGTGACATTCACTAGTGCTGAGAATCTTTGGGAACCATTGATAAATGAATTAAAAATATAGAATATTGACTCCATAACAAATGAGGCAAAGAACTTCGATGATGAATGCATTGACGCATTGATCAAATGTCAACCATTCATATTTAATCGATATTATAGGCATAGAATCTCGTCACTACGTTCCTTGATAACAAAAAAAAGAATGAATTATTTGGTCAAGTGGAAGACTATTTTTTTATTACAAAATTCCAAAGTAGAGGAATAGAGCATGATCATGGATTGCAGTGGATTCAAAATGCACCAATATATCAACAAGCCCCTGATGTCGATGTCATAGGTTTCATTGATTAGTATTTGACTTGTGATTCAACAATTTTTTTGAATCAAATGATTCAATTTCATACTCATCACCACACAAAAACTTACAAAAAACATAAAAATTGTAGTTGTAGATTTGGTTTCCCTATCCCACCAATTGATGAAACTTGTATATTGCATCTTTTGTACAATGAAAACAATGAAAAAGAAACTTTCATCTCTTCTACAGGAAAAATCCTATTCAAATAACATAACATTTTCCAAGTTTTTAGCCGATCTTGGAATTACAAAACAAGAATACATCGTGGTCTTACGATTTTTTATTACTTGGCCAATTGTACTGCTCAAAATAAATCCTTGTGATGTGTGGATAAATGCATTTGCAACAAAAACCCCTTAATTGTGGCAAGAAAACACATATGCTCAATTTATTTTAGATGCCTATGCTACAGCAGCATACTATGATAAAAATTGATCGCTCCATGACAACTACAATCAAACAAATTCAATAAAATTGCATATCTTGCGAAGACAACAAAATTGAAACTATTTGTAAGCTTGGAAACGCATTGCTAAAAATATAACAAATTTGAAGTCGACAAGCAGTCCACATTTCTCTATCATTACCTTTGTATTCAACTTATAGAAAAAAAAATCATTAACACTGCTCCAGCTGAAAAACTAACATATGTTCCAAAAAGACCTATTTTGTTAGAACAATAGCCTAATAATTATGAAGATATTGTTAAATGACAATTGTTTCTAGATATTTTGCATGTCCCATTTCCCTTGAGCAAATTTTCTTGGCAGAATATGTTTCCTCTTATTCAATCACGAAAACAACATAAAAAAAAAAGAAAGAAAATGTCCATGTGTCATAAGATTCATTCTGTTATGCTCTTAACCTGCAAATCAATACCCAAGTGAAGAAAAGATACCGAGAACACAAAATATGCGAAGAAAATATACCCAGAACACAGAATAGCAATGATTTTATTATTCAGAGAGAAATGTTCACATGCCTCTTCGAGGGGGCAACCTCCAATAGAGCAGAGCTCGATTACAAAACAAGACACAATGCTCCTCGCAGGGAGTCTCTATCCTTTATATATGACTCATACATGCAATACCACGAGCCAATATCGTGGGTTTTATTAATACCATCTATCTAATACTACCGCCTATTTACCATCTATCTAATACTTCCGCCCATTTGCAACTAATTGTGGTCCCGTTATTAATTGCGGGTTAACCACTTACAAATATTAATATGGGCTTTATTGACTCTTGACTATGACGTGATCCCAAGACATAAATAAGGGGGTTAGGGTGGGACCCTAACATGCCCTCCCCCTTAAGACTAGCCTTGTCCTCAAGGCTGAAGCTGCAGAAACTGCTGAAGAATAGTGGCTGGTTCCCAAGTTGCATCTTCCGGAGAGGTGTCTTTCCATTTGACGAGGACCTCCTTAATCATGCGGCCGCGCAGGTGCTTGTTTCTTGTGTCTAGAACCTGTTCAGGTTGAAGCCAGATTGACCCTTCTTCGTCCAATTCAGGTAGACTGGTTTGAACTCGGCAATTGTTCCCAATCACTTTCTTGAGGCACGATACATGGAAAACTGGGTGGATTTTTGCTGTAGGTGGCAAAGCCAACTTGTAAGCCACTTCTCCAATGCGCTGAAGTACTTGGTATGGTCCATAGAATTTTGGGGAGAGCTTTTGACAACCCTTGTCTTTGAGTGATGTTTGCTTATATGGTTGCAGCCTCAAAAAGACCTGATCCCCTTCTTGAAATTGGCGCTCTGAGCGATGTTGGTCAGCCTGTTGCTTCATACGGTTCTGAGCTTGATGAAGATTCTCGTGCAGATGGGCAAGCATGGTTGCGCGGTGTTGTAGGAGTTGATCCACGGCTTGTACTTTGGAGCACCCCGTGAGATAAGAAGTAGGGGAAGGCGGAAGTTGTCCATAGACTGCTTCATAGGGAGTCATTTTAGTGGTGGCATGATAGTTGGTGTTATACCACCACTCCGCCAGAGGTAACCACTGTACCCAAAGGTGTTGCTTTTCTGAAGTGAAACACCTAAGGTAGGTTTCTAGACATTTGTTGACGGCTTCGGTTTGACCATCTGTTTGCGGATGATATGAAGTACTGAGTTTGAGTTGAGTGCCTTGTATTCTGAAGAGCTCCTGCCAAAAATTACTGGTGAAGATTGGGTCACAGTCGGATACAATAGAAGTGGGCATGCCATGCAATTTGAAGATCTGATCCATGAAAGTTTGAGCAACCAAGGTTGGTGTAAATGGGTGGGGTAGGGCACAGAAATGAGCATACTTCGATAGTCGGTCCACAACCACCATGATGACTGACTTGTTCCCAAACTTTGGAAGACCTGTAATGAAATCCATGGAAACCTCTGTCCAAATTGACACCGGAATGGGCAATGGTTGTAATGTGCCTGGTGTGTTGACGGTTTCCCCTTTGTGGCATTGACAGACATCACATTCTGCTACGAAAGTAAGGATGTCCTGTTTCATGCCGGTCCAAAAAAATGATCTTCTGGTGCGAGCATACGTCTTCTGAAAGCCCGAATGTCCTGCAATGGGAGATGAGTGCAATTCTGCCAAAATGCGACTTTTGAGGGTGGATGTTGGTGATATTACGACTCTGTCCTTGTAGCGAAGAATATCATTCTGCCACGAGTAGCCCTTGCTGGAATTAGGATTTGCCTGCAATTGAGAAATGAGTTGGGAGAGCCCTGGATGTGAAAACCATTCCCTGCGAGCCTCTTCAATCCAGTCTGGAATGGGGAGGGAAATTGCGAGCAGAGTACTTCCCTCCTCAAATTGGCGCGATAATGCATCTGCTACCCTGTTGTCTTTCCCTTTCTTATAAATGATCTCATAATCATATCCCAGCATTTTGGCTAACCATTTATTTTGTTGAGGGGAAGAGAGGCGTTGCTCCAAAAAATATTTAATACTGTGATGATCTGTGCGGATTTGGAAACATCGCCCCAACAAGTAAGGTCTCCAGGTCTCAACTGCATGTAAGATGGCCATCATTTCCTTCTCGTAGGTAGATTGGCCCAGATTCTTCCCACTTAGTTGTTGGCTAGTGAAGGCCAATGGTCGCCCTTCCTGCATTAAGACCGCTCCAATACCTGTTCCCGAAGCATCACATTCAATGACAAATGATTTGGTGAAGTCCGGTAGTGCTAAGACAGGAGTGGAACACATGGCGGTTTTTAGAGCGGTAAATGCCTGTTGTGCTTCCTCATTCCAGAAGAAGGAATTTTTCTTTAGGAGTTGTGTTAGGGGCTTCGCTATGTGGCCATAGTTGCGGACAAATTTACGATAATAGCCTGTGAGACCCAAAAATCCTCTCAAGCTTTTCAAGGTCTTAGGTTGAGGCCATTCTTGCATGGCCTGGATCTTTTTGGGGTCCACCTTGACACCTTCGCGCCCCACAATGTGGCCCAAATACTCAACTTCTTCCATGCCAAATGAACACTTAGACATCTTGACAAATAATTTATGTGTTCGGAGCAGTTGCAAGAGTAGATCTACATGCTGAAGATGTGCCGCCCAAGTGCCACTATAGATGAGGATGTCATTGAAGAAGACAAGGACAAATTTTCTGAGATATGGTTTGAGGAGGTGATTCATAAGGCTCTGAAAAGTAGAGGGAGCATTACAGAGACCAAATGGCATGACGAGGAACTCGTAATGGCCTTCATGAGTTCTGAAAGCTGTCTTGGGAATGTCGACTTCCTTCATGCGAATTTGGTGATAGCCTGAGCGAAGATCCAACTTAGTGAAGAATTGAGCCCCATTGAGTTCGTCCAGCAAATCGTCAACCACTGGGATGGGAAATTTATCTTTGACTGTTAACTTATTGAGGGCCCTGAAGTCGGGACACATCCGCCACTCCCCATCTTTCTTGAGGACCATGACCACTGGGGATGAATAAGGACTAATGCTGGGACGAATGACACCTGCTTCCAACAATTCCTTGATGATTTTTTCTATTTCATTCTTTTGGGTGAACGGATATCTGTATGGCCGCACATTTGGGGGTTGGGCCCCTGGAACCAATGTGATGCTATGATCATGTTCCCCTCGCGAGGGTGGAAGCTCATGAGGCTTGTCAAAGACCGTCCGATGTTTATTTAAAATCTGTTGCATCTCAGGATGAACTGGCGGAGATATGGTGTCTACTACCTAGATGGAATTAAATTGAGCTACAACTCCATGATGGCCCTTTTTTAACAATTTTTTCCATTCTATGCGAGCTGATGATAGAGGGGGCTCCTGCCTGAAGTCCACGGAGGGTATGTGTGGAGTTGTTCTGCTTAAAACTCATATATAACTCCTGGAAATCCATTGTGATTGGCCCAAGGGTGTGGAGCCATTCAGCACCTAGGACAATGTCACATCCCCCCATGTGTATGGAAAACATGTGGGTTTTCAACTGATAATCCCCCATTTGAAGTTTGACATTTTCACAGCGGCCTTCACATTTCATTGTGCCCCCATCTGCAATTTGGACCTGGAAGTTAGAGATTGCCCGTACATAACAATGCGCTGCTTCGGCGATTTTTTGATGGATGAAATTATGGGTACTTCCACTATCAATCAAGACTATTACTGGGCGATGTTTAAGAAAACCCCTGATTTTGAGAGTTTGAGGGGAAGAGATTCTTGCCAACGCATTGAGCGAAATAACTGGGTCATTAGATACAATCTCCTTTTGATTGTCTTCTTCGATCGCCTCCGGTTCCTCAAAAGGTGGATCTTCCTCGGTGGAGCTGTAGTCAGTGGCATCTATTTGAAAAAACTTGGGCTCCTTGCATTTATGCCCAGGGGAATATTTTTCATCACAGTAGTAACATAGTCCTTGCTTTCTTCTCTCGGCCATTTCCTGAGGGGACACCTTTTGGACCTTAAGTGTCTGAGTCGTGGTATGAGCTTGTGGGGGACGACCTTTAGTGGGGAAATTGGGGCGGCTGTATTGGGCTGTTATGGCACGCTCCACCTTACGGGCTACCTGGCAAGCCTCCGTCAATGTGGGAGGGTGGTGGAGTAGAACTTGAGCTTTGATGGCTTCTTTAAGACCACTGATAAAACATTCCGTGTAGAACTCATCTGAGAGATGGTCAGTGCGGAAGGCCAAGGCTTCAAAAGCGGTGATATATTCATCCACTGTACCTGTCTGTCGGATCTTAGTGAGACGGCCCAAAAAGGAGTCTCCCTGTTCAAAGCGATCTCGAAGAGCTTTGGAAAATTGGGCCCAACTCGAAAAAGGTGCATTGCGACGTTGATGCCATTCTGCCCATTGCCATCATTCATTGTCCAAGTACATGGTCCCCACTCCAATCTTTGTCCAATCATCTTGGAGATGATTCAATTTGAAATACTGTTCCATGTGTGCTAGCCATGCGGACGGGTTAGAACCATCAAATTTTTGTATATCCAACTTGGGAGGTCGCTGACTATCCAACTTAGGAGGTGGTGGATGGGTGTGCCAGACGTGAGGAGAGTGGCTAGACTCACCCTCAAGGTGTATATGGTCATTATATGGTACCTCAAGAGCTGGCTCCTTGCCCTTAACGAGTGCTTGCCGTACCATGCTCGATAGGTCTTTAAGCGAATCTTTGAGCTCGTTCATATCTGTTTCAAGTTTGTCTAGTCTTTCATTGGCCATTGCTTGAGCTCTAGTTTCTACCATACACCAACTTGATGAAAATTTGGGACCGCCAAAATTTTTTTTCTAAGAAATTGAATGGTACCACCGTGCTCAGCACGTTGTCCTGATGCTGATGGGCTAGGTCACAAATAAGCACTTCGGAAGATCTCAGACTTTTTTTTTTTTTTTTTGGAAAACTCCTAACGGAGTTTTACTCCTTCTTGATCAATACTGCAGTCGCCAAATCCTCAAACTGTCAATGCCGCCAAAAGTCCTGCGAAAATCATATCCAGGTACATGAATCCTTCGCAACTACTCTGATCTGGTGGATCTGAGATATCTGAATGGTGGAACAACTGCTGCTGCTGATCTGGAATATCCGATCTGGTGGATCTGAGAGATCTGAATGGTGGAACAACTGCTGCTGCTAATCTGGAATATCCGATCTGGTGGATCTGAGAGATCTGAATGGTGGAACAACTGCTGCTGCTGATCTGGAATATCCGATCTGGTGGATCTGAGAGATCTGAATGGTGGAACAACTGCTGCTGCTGATCTGGAATAGATGATGTGTGATCCCCTGATAGAAAGGGAACTATAGTCTTGGGGAGTGTCAGGTGCTACAGATCGCAATATACATAAGGGTCTGACAGTAGTACTCGGCCCAATGTTTCAGGGCTCTAACTAAGGAGGATCGACCGTACCCTTAGCCGTACAACCTGACTACCCTATCGTACGGGCGAGTAATCTCTCCGAGTGCTGTTCTCGGTGTACTGTAGCAACAAGACGGCCGAAGGTTTATCTATGGCAAGGTTTCAAGGGAGCTAGGGGGCTTCCTATATACCCAGAGGGTACGTGGAAGATAGTCCGTGCGCGGTTCTGTCTAATGCGCTACTACTCGAAGGGGTACCCACAGGGGTTACAAGGGAGTCCAACAGACGTGACCACCTCTTGTATTTCCTGCGTGCATGCCTCCCCAAATCCGCAGGTTTATGCGCTTAACGACAGATCCCGTGGTTTAAAGACGTCAGAACACGTCTCTAACCTAAAAAAAATTTTGCTAAAATTTGGAGATCCCACCGAGCCCTGGAAAGTGCTCTGATACCACTTGTTATGCTCTTAACCTGCAAATCAATACCCAAGCGAAGAAAAGATACCGAGAACACAAAATATGCGAAGAAAATATACCCAGAACACAGAATAGCAATGATTTTATTATTCAGAGAGAAATGTTCACAGGCCTCTTCGAGGGGGCAACCTCCAATAGAGCAGAGCTCGATTACAAAACAAGACACAATGCTCCTCGCAGGGAGTCTCTATCCTTTATATATGACTCATACATGCAATACCACGAGCCAATATCGTGGGTTTTATTAATACCATCTATCTAATACTACCGCCTATTTACCATCTATCTAATACTTCCGCCCATTTGCAACTAACTATGGTCCCGTTATTAATTGCAGGTTAACCACTTACAAATATTAATATGGGCTTTATTGACTCTTGACTATGACGTGATCCCAAGACATAAATAAGGGGGTTAGGGTGGGACCCTAACACATTCAATACAATGAATAAATGGACCCAGAAAACCATTATAGAGAAAAAATGATGATTTACATCCCATACAGGTAGTCTGAATACATATTAAAGAAAAATAAAGAAACATGGGTTGAAGCATACTTTTCGCATAAACACATTATCAATGTCGTAGAAAAAACAATTTTCTCATTTAGTTGCACCATGGGGTGATATTGAAACTGCTTCCACTACAATTGCATCCCAAAGTGACAAGATATTTATGCTTCACTTGCCATTAGAAACTGACAATAGGGCTTGTTCTAATGAAAAATATGACATTCAACAAGATTTGCAAGAGAAAATGCAATTCAAAAACACTCAAATTAAGTATACAAAAAACAATGAATTCATTAAGCATCCCTTTGTTTTGGATACATTGGCATACCATGAAATTATGAGACAATTAAATTAAAAATAACAATAAATAATCAAACAAACAGTCCTATGGAAAAATAATAATCTTGGTAAGTGTTTCTATTTGTTTATCACTAGAGGTGAAGGTACAAGAAAAACATTCATTGCACAAGCAATTTACCATGCACTCATACAGATTTATAACAAAGACTTATAAAGTGAACCTTTGAAAAAGAAGTCTAATACTTGCATTTACTAGAAAAGGTGCATATATTGCACATGGTGTTACAGTCCATTCAAATTTTCATTTTCCACTTTCACCATGTGACATGGTGCCATTGGCTTCTAACACACTCAATGTATTGAGAAAAGAATACGAACAACTTAAATTTTTGTTAATAGATGAGGCTTCATTAAATGGGTTTGGATTTCTTTATAGCATTGGCAAGTGACTCCGCAAAATTATGCATACTCCTGCTTCTCCATTTGGGAACCTTGACATAATATTCTATGGTGACCTATGTCAAACACAACCTGTACATGATTGTTGGATATTTGAACAACCGAGTATTAAAGGACCTAGTGCTCCTAACAATTTTTGGAAAGAAAATGTTAAAACCAATGAACCAAAACAGGTAATGCGAAAGGACAATAAAGAATTTGTATACATCTCAAATAGAATTGGGACATGTTCACATACTGATGATGATCTTGCATTCTTGAACAAACATTGTTATAGATCGGCACCAAACATTAGGGGATTTTTGAGGTCTAAAATGGGCCTCCTAAGGAAATTATAAAATAATAGTGGAAATAATGAAATAAGATTATATGACATCATCAAATTTTAGAGGAGAAAAAGAAAAAACTATTTTTTCAACTCGTATTTTCAACTTATCTCCCTATGAGTTTACTCAAATTTCGAGTGGAAACGCTCATTGGATGCATAATTTGATTCCTGATCCAAGGAGTACCCATGTTGCGTACTTTCAATGGACCCTACTACACGAAAACTGAGAAATACAAGAAAAACATGTTTGCAATCATGTTTTTTCATGTATTTATCATTTTTCATATAGTAGAGTCCATCAAAAGTATGTAACATGGGTAATATTTGGATGAGGAATTAAATTTTTCATCCAACGAGTACTCCTGCTCAACATTTGAGTAAAACCTTAGGGAGATAACTTGAAAATACGAGTTGAAAATGTAGTTTTATTATTTTATTATTTTTTAATCTTTTTACTTTTTTACTCCAAAAATGGTGAATCATCCCCCATGGTTGACATCATCATCTTGAATCATATTGGTTCTTATAAAGTTTATTTTGGTTGTATATTTTTCTTAGGAGGCCCATTTTAGACCTCAAAATTCCCCTGATGTGATCCAACTTTTCCATACCTGTTTTATTTAAATAAGAATGTACATGAACATAATGAAAGAATGTTGTCTCTCATCAACAAAGAAGCAATTATATTAAATGCATATGATAGAAAAATTGACTCAACAAATATAAATCGCAATCAATAGATCAAATTGTAGTTATCATCTTTTATTGTGTTGAAAGAAAATATGCTTGTTGAACTAATTGGAGGAAATTCCAGGATGGCTTGGTGAATGGTGTTGAAGGAATTTTTAGAGCATCAACATCATTTGAAAATGGTGCAATTTGGATCAAATTTGTTGATCTAGTTGTTGGCACTATTCAACGGGAAAAAATGGTGCATCTATACAAAGATGGAATAATGTCTATGTGGACACCTGTTACTAAAGTTTGTAAGAATAATGAATCAAACAACAAAAATAGTTTTACAAGAGAACACTTTCATGTTCAATTGGCATGTGCACGAACTATACATCAATCACAAGGGTTAACAATGGACAAATTGGCTTTTGACCCAAAAGGAGTTAGGCAACATGGACTTGTTTATACTGCACTTTCTCATGTCAAAGATATTAAATCCTTGTATTTATTAAACAAATTGGAACATAGTAACTTTTCTCTCAATGACAAAGTTGCTATTGAGCTAAATAAACTTAGACAAAATTCCTCCTATGAGCTTGAATATAGAATATATCAAAATAAAACAATTGATGTTTTGACAATATTTTCATTAGACACTCGTAGCTTATCCTTGCATTTCAAAGGTATCATTGTTGACCATGATCTAATGAGTGCTGACATTCTTTGTTTCCAAGAAACAAAAGAAAAATCACCTCCATCAAATCCATTATTGTCTAGAAAATATGACTACATACATTTATACCATTTACATGGAATTCTCACATACTATAGAAAAAATATTGTGGTTGAGAATCATTTAACTTATACATAAGACTAAATTGAATCAACAATTGCAACATTCCATGTTGAAAAAAAAACCATTATAATTGCAAATGTATATATTGCACCAAATGTAAGCATTCAAGAAATAGTTAATTTCATCAAATTCATTTTAGAGCACACATGCAACAACTACCCATTTGTGCTTGCTAGTGATTTCAATTTGGACATGTTGCAAAGTAGCCATCAACAAAAAAACTAATTTCATTTATGCAAAATAATGGCTTCAATTTTCATACAAAAAAACGAACAACTGACTATAGGTCAGTGCTAGATCACTTTTGGACAAACTTTTTAGCTAGTATTGTTTCTTTCCATGTCTTTCATGCTTATTGGACTCATCATCATACAATTTGTCTTACCATATCTTTGTTGTCACCTTGAGTCATTTTTCCAATGTTTGTATTCTACAATTTCATTGTTGACTTGTCACAATATTTGTCACAATTGCAAGTGTGCCCTTTTGACATATGCCTTGATTTGCAAACATTTAAAAACAAAGAAATTTTGCACAACAAAAAACAAGAAAACAACAAAAACATGCAAATATCAAATTCTGGTAAGTCTTCGAACCATGAACATAAATTTGTTTTGTTTGTCTTGTATAACTATAAATTTTTATGCCATGCTTGGCATGCAATTTACGCATTTTCGTTCTCACTTTGTTTCATTTTGCTCCATATACTAAATAGTATTATTTGCTTTAGCTTGTAGTTCATATTTCATTATTTCTTGTGCAACTGCTTTTGATAAAAATAAAAATAAAAATGTGCCCATGGTAATTCTTAATAACACATTTCCAGAAGTGAACTATATGTATATTTGTCAATGAAATCTATAAAACATTTTATTTATTGTAACTTATGCATGTTTACTACATAGCCACCAACAATGGCTAATAGTACCATAAAAACAGAATTCATGTATATATAATTTATCATTGTAGAGTATACATTGTTTTAAATGTTCTTTATACACTTGTCTCTTACTTGATGACTTGCATTTTCGTTTTCTGGCAACGATTGGTCCAGTCATTTGGAACATTATCGTGGAAACATCTAGCTCTAGAAAATAATTATTGGAAGAATAAATGGTGGAAATTCAAAATCCAAAAATGTTAGGTTTGTGCTGCACTGAATGTTTGTATAGTCAAATGACATGTTTGCATTAAATCAATGTGAGTTTTTTTTAAGCATGTTGTTTTGACTTCACATATAAGCAGAGCAAAAACAATGGAAGAAACATCTTTGTCAATAATTGAAATATGCTCAGGAGCATATGCAAAAAAATTGAAGGTGATATATTTGTTATTTATGGGCCATCACAAACTAAAAGTCCCAACTCTCTTGCAAAGGCATGGCTGCTCCACGCTGATTTGGTTGATAGCCATGACCAATTGACTATCACAGTGAACATTGGCAACAATCTTATAGAGCGTTTCGAAAATATGTTTACTATTGGAAATAGTGTTTGAATTAGAAATTTTGCAATAAGAAACAAAAGGTATTTATGAACAAGGAGACGCAAAATGTTGCATAGTGTTATAGGACAAAACCACGGTTGAATCAATTGCACAGGTTTGCCAAAAAATAAGACTGGCTCCAAATACAACAATACACAGTCTTGTTGTCTCAAGCAATGCATATGTAATTGGTTTAATAGGAGCAATAGTAATAGGCTGCCACCAAAATAACAAGCAACTAGAACTCAATATAAAAGATGGTGAAGCTACAGAGGACAATGCAATTGTAATTTTGTTGCTAGAATATCTATATTTTCATTTTGAACAAAAAGCTAATAGTTTCTTTGAAATTGTGTTATTCTATCTTTGTTTTGCATTTTTATCAAGGTAGCAATTATCTCATTATTTTTTGCATAGACTGCTTAACCAAAAATATGTTGCCTAATTGACTGCAGCGGCTACTGAATGATAGTCATAGAGAGAATTTTTCAAAATACATTATGAACTGACATCAAAGATGACTCCGCTCTATTTGTTCAAAAAAATTATCATAAATGATGTGGAAGGGAGTCAACAGTTACGCTTTGGATCAACAACTTTTCATGAGCCATTGAATGATGAATTTGCAAGAGCACATTTATTTTCTTTTGTAATGTCAAGAACACAGGTATATTTACCAATATACTTTTTGTTCAAGTAACAATAGTTTTAGTTTGATGTACAAAATCTTGGATTTTGATAATACATATTGGACCTAACAATTCAATTTTCCTTGGGGCAAAAAAAACACAAATCCGAGAAGTGTTGAAAGCCAAAAATGTTTTCTCTCCTCCTTTTCAGCAAATTTGCAATAAATTCAAACAACTCATTTATCCAACCACAAATAAATGCAAAATTTGTAAAGATGGAACAACATTTAACTATGAGTACAATGCTGAATGCATGTTGGAAACAGAGAATTACAAAATTGATTGTATGTTGCAAATGCCATATCTAAAAGAACATTGCCCATTTATTGCTGAGACAAGCTTTCAGGAATACATGCAAAGCATATCATCTACAATTTTTAATATAAGAAAACTTTGTATTTGAGGTATTTTTACTTTAACATGTAACAATATTATTGTTGACATAAAATAGTTGTGACCCAAATACAAAACTCTTCTTTCCTACATCAAGTTCATACATTTTGATAGTTAAGTTATTGTTTCTCTTTTCATTTTGTATTTTCTGTATGGCACCAATTCATAATTCACAAATAATTGTAGAAATACTAATATATACTTTTGTTTTTATTATAGGTTGGAGAAATAAAAAACACAAAAAACATTTAGTTGAGTGCTTTCTGGATATGTTTCAATATCTCAATCAAGAATACTTTCTTTTGCTTTTATTTTTTATTTTTTTATAACTGTTGAGGCAAATTAATTACCTATCATTTAATTGTCAACTGGGGGGTTTCTTAAACTTGTGAAGCATGCGTGCACTATATATGCTAGAAATTGACTTTCAATTTAGATCAATCTAACTACGAAACCAAATAATGAAAAACCAAATTCACCTATTCTAATTCAGCACTCAATTCAAAAGAAATTATAGTACAATTATAGTACAATGCACGGAATTGAAATCTTAATATTTCAATCTTGCAGGAACTAAAAAGCACACCAGTTTTTCATAAATGAAAGCAAAAACAATCATTCTTAAACTCTCATATAGGAAAAGATATGAAAGCAAATAAAAACAAATTCTCTCAACTTCTAGGTAGAAAGCAAATAAAAACAATCAGTCTTAACCTCTCACACAGGAAAAGATATGAAAGCAAATAAAAGCAAATGCTCTTAACTTCTAGGTAGAAAGCAAATAAAGACAATCATTCTTAACCTCTCACAGAGGAAAATATATGAAAGAAATAAATCTTAATCTATGAAAGTAATAAATCTTAATCTATGAAAAACAATAAATCTCACACATTGTAGGTGGCCAACCCAAAAGCAAGAGAGATGGCAAGTTGAGAGGCTCCCAGTGCAAGCATTACCAATCAAGGTGAACATCACTCATGAGCATGGTGCTAAATCTAAATTCCATTCATAAGCAATCTTAACTTTCCACCTAAGTATCTCCAACTTTACACATGCCTTTCAAAGGAGAAAGCTCTCCTATTTATACAAAAACATAAGAAGCTACCTCATTAATGGAGGTCCATTATTCTCTCCCAAGATCCCTAGAAAATCTCATAGAGTTACAACTCAAATAGGTAATGATGAGACACATATCCTCTTTGACCTTTATCCAAATATTCTTCCATATCTTGAAGATAATTCGAATTTGAGCATTGGAGGCCACATAAGGGTGCCTTGGAAGCTTCCAAATGACCTACACATGTCACGAAACTCAAGCCACTTTTAAGTGTTAGCAAGTATATGTCATTTTTCTAAGTTTTAACCATTTAATTCACTTATAGTACTAGAAATCATTCACTTTTGGAAAACACAAAGGTAACCCATATAATTATGAAAATGGAGGCTAATGAAAGGTTACATGGTCATGGAGTTGCGACAAGTGAGTGAAATGGTGGTGATAAAGGTGAAAGTGGATGATATTTTGAATACATTTTGGAGACTCTACAATAACTAGTTCTTGTTTCTCTTTTTCCTTTAAGTTTCCCTACTCGAGATGAAAATAGAGAGTAGAAGGCACACTATGCAATATGATATTTCAGTTATATCAAAATTCCTATGAGACTATGGTCTTGTTTTTTGTTAATAGGAACATTAGATTTTAGTTCCACAATAACATAATGTAACTCCAGAGTAGTTAGTATGTCATGTGATCTGGATTTAAACAGAAACATAACAAATTATAGATATAACCATAAATACAGAGATGTAGCAGAAATAACACTTCATTTCATTAATATCAAATACTGAAATATGCTTACAAACAGAATGGAAATAAGACTAGCTTGGGCAATGGTAGCTTATCTCTAAGAAGAGATGTGGTGGCTACATGCCTCTGAACTAAGTTACAATGAGGCTCAAGGGTATTTTTATTATTGAACAATAAGAGAAAACCCTAAACAACCAAAACCCTAACCCGAGGAGATGTAACACCAAGAGTTTATCGGCCTCATTGGGGTTAGCTGGGCAGCCAACATCCCGAGGTCGTAACTTGGTCATATTATCTTCATTTGACTCATATGATACCTCATTGGAAATATCTCTCTGAGGACTAAAGCTTCTAAAGCGATTTCCTTTGAAATATTTGAAGTCATTTTTCCAAAAAAAAATGTCGTTTAGGGCCTCAAAACGGCTCTGGAAGTTCAGGACCCGAAAAACTGCCAAAAATAGTAAATTGTGCTATAATTAAAGAAAATTGAAAAAAACTGAAAGAATAATGGTGAGGGTCCAAGTGGAACAGGCGGGTGGCCACCAATATCCACCTGGATCAGTCTCCCCCCCAGGAAGAAATGGTCTCCATTGCGTTGAGTTCCTCCATGAGATGAGGAAACTTCTGTTGAAGTTGGTCCCTGGTGAACCATTTTCCTTAGTGCAGGAGTTGGCCGGATTTGACAACTCGATGCAACTAGATCTTCTGCTGGTGAGTGTTATTGATCTTCGTGTCCATGCTCCGATTAGTTGTAGCATGTTCCATGCAATCTTGATTTAACTCTTTTGGTGTGAGTTGTTCTGCAATGTCGGATATGTCTAGTAATGGTGGAAAGTATGGTTGAAGGCGATCCACATTGAACACTAGGTGCAGGCCAAGGAATGGGGGAATGTTGAGGTCAAAAGCATTATCTCCCACAACCTTGGTGATGGTGTAGAGCCCATATTGAAGTGGGTGAATCTTGCAGTGGGGCCTAGCAAGGCACTCCTTCTGCAAATGTAGCCAAACTTTGTCACCCACCTGGAACTTGTGTGGCACTTGATGTTGATTATGTCGCTGCTTGTACTTAGCATTGGATTTGTCCAATATTTCATGGACCTGTTAGCAGATGTGTTGAATGTGCTCAATGAATCCATTTTCCTTGTCGGCTTCAGACTAGACATGAGCCAAATTTGCCTGAGTCGCTGCAAATGGTATGGCCACATTAATGGGACATAGTGGCTAAAATCCCAAGCCCACTTGAAAAGTGTTGTGTCCATTCGAGTTGTGGAGAGCCCAATTATAGTTGTGTTGGACATAGGGGAGGCTCTCATTCCATGTGTGTCGATGCTATGTGTTGTACATGCACAAAATGTGTACGATCATCCTGTTGACAGCCTCTATTTGACCATTAGTTTGGGGATGGAAAGTTATGGACTGAGTGAGCTTGGTGTCCAACATCAACTAGAGACTGGACCAAAATGCACTAAGGAACCTGCTGTCCCGATTTGAGATGATAGACTATGTGATCCCAAAGTGTACCCACACTTGTTCAAAGAAGAGTTTAGCAGTGGCTTCTGTTGTGATATTCTTCTTGCAGGCCACCATAATGGCCATCTTCGAGAACTTGCCGACAACCACAAAAACACAGTCATTTCCATGCTTAGTAGAAGGAAGGTCAGACATGTAATCCATGGAGATGGATTCCCAAGGTCGACTAGGGGTAGGCAGCGAAGTATAGAGGCCTTGTTTCTTGATGGTCAGTTTGGCTATGACGTAGGCAGTGCAGGATCTGTTGTACTTCCCGACACCCTTACGAAGATTCGACCAATAGAAATACTTATGCAGTACTGCCACCATTTTCTCGACCCTAAAATGCTTAGTGGCCCGATTGTAGTGTGCTTCCCAAATCATCTTGGCATGCTCGTTTGAAGGAACATAAAGGTGTCCTAGGTGGCATAACAGAGCATCCTAGAGGTGAAAATATGGAATGTGTTGACCCTCCAAGAGTGTATGGTATGTGTGGCCGAATTCTGGGTCACTTTTGTAGAGAAGTGGCCAATCAGAAGTCTCGTGCCCACAAGAGTTGAGCACGGTGGTTAACACCATGATTGGTGGTCGGCTGAGGCATTGTGCAACATTATTGGTGTTGCCCTTCTTGTACTTGATATGTAAATGGAACTATTTTAGGTATGTGGACCACATCCGATGGTGATCATTCTGCAACTTCCCTTTCATTTGTGTGAACTGCAGGGGTCAGTGGTCTGTGTGGATGATCGTTTCCTTCCCCAAAATGTAATGCTTCCATTGTGAGCCAACCTACACAATGGAATACATCTCTTTGTCATAAGTGAGATACTTCCAGACTGTGTTTGAAATTGTCTCACTGTAATATGCCATTGGATGCCCCTGTTGAGTAAGCATTGCCCCAATAGCATAGTTAGAGGCATCTATCTTGATATCAAATGGTTGTTGTAAGTATGGTAATGTGAGAAATTGTGTAGAGAAGAGGCGATGTTTCAACTCTGTGAATGCCTTATGTTGAGATTCAAACCAAAATAATTTTTATTTTTCTCCTCCCTTGGTGACTTGAATCAAGGGCAAAGTGATATGAAAGAACCCCAACACGAACCTACGGTAGAAAATGGCAAGACCCAGAAAGCTGCAGAGCTCTGTTAGAGTGGTTGGGGCTAGCCAATCCCGAATGACTTGGATCTTGGCTAGATCCACATGCACCCCCCATTCATCAATAATGTATCCCAAATACTGAACCTAGGTCATGCCAAAATTGCATTTCCACCAATTTGCACACACCTTGTGTTGTCGCAGTGTTTGGAGAACCTGTCGGATGTGGTGGAGGTTCTCTTCCCAACTCTGGTTGAAGATCAAGATATCATCCAAGTAGACCACTACAAATGAGTTGGTGAATGTCCACAAGATGTCGTACATCAACCTCATGAAGGTTGAAGGATCATTCGTCAACCCGAAAGGCATAACCAACCATTCGAAAAGGCCCTCCTTGGCTTTGAAGGTAGTCTTCCACACATCAGAGGGTTCAATTGGTACCTAGTGATATCCAAACTTCAAGTCGATCTTGCTGAAATATTTTTCCCCCTTGATTTGGTCCAAAATTTCATCAATATGTGGGATCGGGTACCTATTTCGGAAAGTGATCTTGTTCAGCGCCCGATAATCAATACAAAGTCTCCAAGTCCTATCCTTCTTATGTACCAACACAATCGAGCTCCCATAGGGTGATGAACTCGACGGATGTGACCTTTCTGCAACAACTCCTAAATCTGCCTCTTGATTTCATCATTCTCCAGAACGGAGCACTAATAGATTGGTCCATTGGGAAATGATGCACCTGGGGTCAGGTCGATGGAGTGCTTGACCTGACAGTGTAGAGGCACCCCTACGGGGAAGGTGAATATGTCCTCATACTCCTCCATGATCTTGTCCCTCTGTTGTTGTCATGAGGAGGGGCCATGTTTGGAGGTCGTGGCCACAATCTTCTTCTTTCCTTGAGGGCGTATTATCAGGAAAACAAATTTCTTGGTTTTGGAAATGAGCTTACTACATTGTTTTGCAGTAACCAGAGATATGTTAGTAGGCGATGCTACCTCTAGTATCCTATACAACTTATTTCCCAATGTAATAATAACAACGTGATTCCTTGATGTGTGGGGCAACTTTAAGAGGATCCAAAGTCTCACTTCTTCTGTTTAAACTTTTGCTCGATCTTGATGACGTATCGGTATGTCGTGCTGAGCAAGGAGATGTCTAGGAACTCCATCTCATCTTGGATGTATCTGTGTAGGCAGCCACAGTACTTGAGTACGAAATGTTTCTCAGAATCCTTGATGCCTGAATTCGTAAGAAGGGTATGAAAAACATTGGTAAAATCCAACACATCTTGGTCCCTTCCCTGCCACAAAGTGGTCCACTCTATGTATTTGTCCTCATAGCTCCCGACAAGGTAGTACTACTCCTTGATGGCATCCCATAATGAATTCCATGTGGGATCGGATGAAAACAGTGAGGTGTACTTTCATCCTTCTGGTCACAGTAGGTTTCCCACCAGTCCTTGACATGGGGGGTAGCTTTAAGAAGAGAAAAAGTAATGTTTTCTTGGCTTGAAAAATCATGAACATAAAAATATCCTTCTACCAAATTTAACCATTTATCTACAACGTCTGCATCTATTTGGCCCTCAAATATGGGAATGTCAAAGTTTACTTGTACCTTAAAAGGTGTGGAGCCTCTAGAGTGGTTGTTGGATGTGGATGCGGCGCCGGTGGGCAACCGTTGAAGGATATATGCAAAGTTATCCATCATCGCATTCCTTTGTTTCTCGAGGACCTCCTCGAGCAATATTTTGATAGGATCTCATGCGAGCTATTTTTTCATAACATCATGTGTGAGTATGTCAACACAAAAATGGTAGTAAGTGTCTTCTCCTATATGGGAGATTTGCAATTGCGAGCTTTTCTTTCATTTATGAGAAACCAAATTGAATGGAATCTAGCCATGAAATCAACTGAAACTAATGAAGAAAGGAAAGCGTTATGGGTGAAAGCAGAACCAGGGATGGTTTATGAACTCAAGCATGAGTTTAAGTTATTCCTTAGCACCCTAGAGATCAAGGAACAGTCAGCCATCTATAGGAAGAGGATTGTGAGGATTTTCCTCAATTTGCATGCACAGATGAAAAGTCGAGTGCTAGAAGGATGCCTTAAACGCACCAAAGCCTGTAGCGCTGAGTTGCAAGAAGGGGATCCTTTTGAATACATAAATTTCATGGTTGTTGTTACACGGGTTCCCAAGTATGCTCTGATCATGCAGACATTGGAGGCATTCTGGATCGGGCTCAGGTTTAAACTTCCTTTGATTTGGTTACCAGTAGAAGAGTATCAGCGAGACTACCACCTATGTGATTATGAAGAAGAATATTGGCCACAACAATTGATGGCCACTCACAGGTACAGAGCTCTGGGTGAAGACACTATTGGTGCTTACAGTTTTACAAATTTGCATCGGGGGTATAACAGGAGAAGATGAGATTTTGTATGGGGACATGCAGTTGCTTCAGTTGGGGGGAGATGTTGGGTGTGATATTTTACCTGTTTTATGCACCTTATTTCCCCAGTTTTGATCCTCTTATCCTCCAGGCCCATGAAACTTTACATGATTAATCACCCTTTTTCTCATTTATACAACTTGTTCCATTGTCATGTTATTTTGCCATGTTTTGCTGAATAATACGATATTGTATTGTTTTTTGTAGCTAAATGGGGTGAGCATTGGAGGATATTTTGGAAGCTCTTCTCTTTTTTAGGTGTTTCTGGGAACAAGGTTATGGAGTAAACAGGCAGCGCTGATCGATTTTAGAGCTGGGTAGAGAAATTCGTTGTTACACCCTGTATGTTATTACAGGTTGTTGTTACACACTGAATGTTGTTACATGCTGTTGTTACACTACGTGCTAATGCAGAGGACCGTTGTTACACCAAGGGTGTTGTCGCCAGTCATTGTCATTACATCTCTAACCACTATTCACTCGTAGAATGTTGTTGCACCAGAGCTGGAAAGTTGTGGGTATTATTCCACATAACAGTTGTTGGGTGTTAGGAATTGTTTATTTTAGAAGCAATAGACCCAAGTGGTTGCAATCTTAACCAATGTATCTGAGAAGTATTTGTATTTAGAAATAGGTTGTAACTACTTTTATTTTTTATCAGCATGAGAATCGTGAGATTCTCATGACTGATCTATTCCTAATTTCGGGCATGTAATAATTATAAAAGAAACTCGATTTCCTATGTACAAGGACGACATATAGAAAAGCATTGTTACTCTGCTCTTGTAACTATGAATTATTTTTAATATTAAAATCACTACGGTGATGTTGTTACTGCTCTTCATCTGATTCGTTAACTAATCTCGTGTTATTCCTATGCCCCTGCTAGGGAGGAAGGGCCCTCCTCTTTAGCAGGGACTGCAGCGGTAGAAGTAGTGTACATTATTGTTTCTTTTATTGTCATATGGTTTTCTGTTGTTGTTGTACAAATTGTGAAATACATCCGCTTCTGTTCCAGATTATAACACTGGTTTGATTAAACAGAATGATAGTGACCAACTAGTGTAGTCATTAGTTTACTATGTGGCGTGCCCTTACTCTGGTAATTGCGAAGTGTGATTTCAATTCTGTGGAGTGTTTTAATTTCTACATGAATGATTTGATTTTTGCAATTGATTCAACGACATCTTTTACTATTCTTTCTATTTTTCATTCTTGGTTGTAGTGTATTGGCACAAATAATGTGAACTCCATTGAAATAGCAAGACCTACCCTGGGTTGACAATTAAATGTTGTAGTCTCGGTCAATTAGGATTGATTAAAACAACACTACCAATAAGTCCATAAATTATGTTCCCTTTCACTCCTTGTATTATTTCAAACAAGCATGGGCCTAAATATTTTCCTAAGGCCATTTAATTTCACGAACCATCCCCTTTACTTCTTAGAGCACTAATTATTTAATGTCTATCATCAAGTTTAGGTTTCTTCTTTACACAATAAATTGTATCATCCCTATCAGGAATTCTCCATTCCTATTTCTACAATCCATGTCCTCGGACTCAATCACCTCTTTGTTTTGTTATTCCAAATATTACAACATATGTACACTATTTTTACAATGCATCTCATGCTACAATCTTCAGTGAGACTAAGACATAGACAATAAAACTACTGAAAACTAATAACCAACAAATGCCCTTTTCTACTATCTATTCTTGTTCGTTGATCTGATGCAAAGTGAAGAAAATGTCAAATTTCTCTAACTGTTTACTTATTTGTTTTAGCAAATAAATTATCTATCAAACTAATAATTGTAAATATAAGTACATAATTAAACCAAAAAAAAAACAACAACACAAATGTCAATTTTCAAAAGGATAGCTAAAAGTAATAAAAACTTGTTTTCCCATTCCATGTAAATAAATACCAATAAAAATAGAATGAGCTAAAAAAATGATATTATCAAAACGCCATGTTTTTCTTCAATTAAGAACAATTTATAAAATTACACTTAGAAATTAAGATTCAATACTTTGAAATTAGAAACTAAAATGGAATAGTTTGGTATTAGTTTCAAAATACTTGGCCTTTTTTTGTTTTTGTTTTTAGCAATTAATTAGGTCTAAAATTTCCTTGTATATATGAACTTGAGGTATAAGTTCATCTTCTTCTTCACACATAACATCATAACTAAATGAACTAAAAACTACATGCACATGAATTATGTATACAAATAAGCAGTGACATGCCACCACGTGGCTCTTGTTTTGAAACACAATAATGATGGAAATTTTTTAAATGTGAACCTTTTAAGATGTTATATGCTTAGTACCAATCTTTAGGCATTATTGTTAGTCCGTGAGGGACTATAGTAATTGTTTTTAGTGTCTCTATTAGCTGGACACATAAAACAAAGAAGCGTTTTCTTCTTTTAACCAAAGTTTTTTTTCAATATTCAAATGAATATTCGTTATGATCTAATGAACGATTTTTCCATGTTATTTGGCCTCATATTGAGGCATACTTCAGATAAATATCATGTATTTGATATCAATTCTAAGTTATCGAGGCATAATTAAAATAAATTTCATATATTTCTATTAGGTAGAAATAATGCTATGTTAATGCTATCATTAGTTTTCAAGCATTTAATGTTTAGGATAATGAAAAAGATATATATCTTATTTCTATGGATTCTTTTAGTAACCCATTTCTACGGATTCTTCTGGTAACCCAAATGCTAGGGATTTTGTGGCCATGTTAACCATTTGTCAAGTTGTGTACAACTATCAATCCCTGCTTTGTTCAAAGCGGTTTTGCTCCATGCACAACCCTCCATTGAGCCGCAATGTTGCAACCTTCTATTGAGCCAAAGATGATGATATTCTCTCGACTCTATGCTCTGGTTGCACCATCTACACTCGATGACTCATGAGGAATAGAGGGAAGAACAATGGAGCAACGACCAATCCTGCAAGTAAGAAACAACTACATCCTTTGTTATGATTTCCTGCATAGTCAATTTTCATTTATGATTTTATTGTAAACCCAACATTCAAAAGCTCAAATGAGTTTGTAGTAAACACAAAAAAAAAAACTTAAATATTTACTAAATTTCAAGGCTCCATTGTCAAAAATTCCCTCTTACATGTATCAGATGCATGATGTCATCCCCTTAACATTAAGAAACTAATATCATTTACTCAAGTTGCATGAAAAAATATCTTAATGTTTTGTGCATAGAGTTGGGAAATTAATACATATTGATTGAATGGGAATTCAGTGCTCACCTTGTGACTGGATGATTCATGACTACAATCAATTTCTAAAAACTAAGCTTAATTGAAATAAAATGTATACATGTGCATACTCTACTTTTGTGTCTGTGATTATTGCTCTTCTTCATTATCGTCTGAGAATTCTAATTTCTTCCTACCTGCAGGAATTCACACACATACATTAACCCCTAATGCATGCCATATAAAACAAAAAAATCGAGGAAACCCAATTGAAACCCCATGTAACCCATGACCATCATACCCCACTCACCTTCAGAGAAACACGATCACAAGCAAAGAAACACCAACACTATGTTTGTGTTATGTTTACAAAGAACTTGAATATGGAGAAATTTGTTTTGCGCAATCAAGATTACAAAATACCATTTCCAATTTTGACACTCACCTAGTTTTAGCGCCCTTTTCCTGTGATCACCTTGAATCTTTTTCCACATTTTACTTTGACCTCTAGGCCCTGTCAACTCAGGAAGAAAAAATATTCCTAAGCTAATCATATTCAGTAATGGGGCCTTTTTCTTGAGCTTGTTGTAGGAAAGTTTAAATGGTTACATAACTTTACTAAAACATAGATCTATATGGTTTAGTATAAAACAAATCTGCAACTATTCAGTCAATTGAAACTTTCCACTGACACTATGTGTCCCCTTAATACCCTAATTCTTCCTGTAGTATATCCAAATAATCCATTTTTAGGAATGAATTGGATGGCCTTCATTATCTAGAAAACAAAGTGATACTTATATTATCATTTGTTATAGCACACTAACAAGGAAATGCTCCAGCAGATTAGTAAACAAATTGAGGAAAAATGTTTAACAAATGAGAATTGCATCACAGTTTGTAATCTACACTCTTACTATTGGAATCTTATTTGAGATAACAAGAAATGGAATGAACTTACCTTTATGTGAATTGACTGTGGAATTATTGGCTTTCTTCGTTGATAACTTATCATCTATCAGTCTTTCTGCAAGCCTGACATCCAGAAAGAAAAAAGTTAGAAGAGCTTTGCATGAAAAAATCAAGGTAAACATTTTTAAAAAGGGTAATCATTCGAATAATGAAGCACTAGTAAGCTTTCAAATTTGATGTTCTTAATGGTGCCCAAGAAAATTCTCAAGAATCGTGATAGTTATGAATCCATTGAATGTTACATTAGATTGTAGCAACAATGCAAAAATGAATATCACCTAGTGTACCATAATGAATGATAAAAATTGTGTAGAAAATGAAACATCAGTAAAACATAGAGCATTTACACCTACAACATTTTTCATATTCTTTTAACTATGTTGCATCGTGTTTTGGGATAGGGAGTAGAAGTAGTTGAAAATTCCTTAGTTGAAAATCAATGTTGCATGTCGCACTTGCTTGTCTATTTTCCACTTCCGTGGTTGTTCTCCTTATAATTCTTGCTTCTGTGGACATCAATGGATCCCAATAACACTACTAAGATTCTAGATTTACTTGCCTTCTACATTATGAAGAGGATACAAAGCCCCCATAGCCAATCCAAAATATTATTACTTAGACTTTAGATCCATCAAAAATAGAGGCAGAAGACAATTCCTTGGCTTGAAAAGTGGGGTTGTCATCACCATGGATAATCACAAGGACTTTATCCATTTTATCAATGCCATGGCTCAAATTCTCCTCTTATCCCTCAATAATTCTAGGGTTCACACTCTTTGGGTCATTTTCTTCCACATGACCACCCCCTATCCTCCACCAAAAGCACAAAAGAACCATGGATGTGAGGCTTATTAAAGCCAGCATGCCGGCAATACAACGAATAATACAACATTGGAGAATGTCATCGCAAATGCGTGCCCTCATAGGAACTTGCAATAGTATTGTTTCACATTTCAGGCACATAAAATGTCCTCAGTTTCCCATTCATTGTCGAAAATGAAACAAAATTATCATTAGGCATAATGGTTCACCGACCCCAAATCAGTAGGTCATAGAACCATCTTATTTCTTGCTACATTTCTGCAATGAGATATGATGGACAAAGTCATGGTAAGATATAGTGGACAGAGTCGACCATGAAAATATTTGCATGAAAATACCCAAAATGTGGCTCCCTTCAGTTTCAATCTATAAATGTCACTACAAGTGTTACTTGGGTATTTTGGACACACTTGCGCATTATGACATGTATTGATCATGTGGCACTCAATGTTGATCATGATGTTGCTTGTACTTTTGCCATCAATTTGGGGGTGAAAGGTTGTGGACTTAGTGAACTTGCTATCCAACAAGGACCAGAGGCTTGACCAGAATGCACTTAGGAACAAACTTCCCCAATATGAGATAATGGACTATGGGATCCTAAAGTGTACCCATATTCATTCAAAGAAGAGTTTGGTAGTGGCTTCTACTGAGATACTCTTCTTGTAGGCCATTAGAATGGCCATCTTAGAGAATCTATCAACGACCACGAAAACACAGTCGTTTCCATGCTTGGTAGAAGGAAGGTTTGACATGTAATCCATCAAGATGGATTCCCAGGGCCAAATAGGAGTAGGAAAATGAGTATACAGGCCTAGCTCTTGATTGTAGGTTTGGTAATCACGCAGGCAGTGCAGGATCTGATGTACTTCCCAACATCCTGTTGAAGGTTTGGCCAATAAAAATATTTCTGCAATACTTCCACTGCATTTTCTACCCCAAAATGTCCAAGAAATCGACTGTAGTGCACCTCCCAAATCATCTTGGCATACTCACTTGAAGGTACACAAAGGTGTCCCAAGTGGCATAATAGCGCGTCCTAGAGGTGAAATTATGGAACTTTCTTACCTTTTTGGAGCATCTGGTATGTGGTGTCGAATTTTGGATCACTCTTGTAAAGACGTGGTCATTCTGAATTCTCATGTCCACAAGAGTCAAGCATAGTGGACAGTGCCATTGCCGATAGTCAGCTAAGGAATTCTATAACATTATTGGTGCTTCCCTTCTTGTACTTAATGTTTGAATGGAATTGTTGCAAGTATATTGACCATTTCTGATGGCGATTGTTTTGTAACTTTCCTTGTGTCTAAATGAACTACAAGTGTTAGTGGTCTGTGTGGATGACTGTTTGCTTCCTCAAAATGTAATTCTTCCATTGTCATCATGCCTTTGCAATGGAATACATTTCTTTTCCATAGGTGGGATACTTTCAGATTATGTCTGAAAGTGTATCACTGCTATATTCCACTAGATGCCCATATTGAGTAAGAACTGCACTAATAGCATAGTTAGAGGCATCTGTCTCAATCTCAAATGGTTGTTGCAGTTCTGGTAATGTGAGCACTGGTGCAGATCAAAGGTGATGCTTCAACTCAGAAAACACCTTATGTTGGGATTCATACCAAAATAAATTTATTTTCACTCCGCCCTTGGTGAACTTACTCAAAGGCCAAGTGATATGAGAGAGACCCAACACAGATGTGGAGTTCTATTAGAGTGGTTAGGGCTGGCCAACCCCGAATAACTTATATCTTGGTTGGGTCCACATGCAAACCCCCCTCATGAATGATGTGCCCGAGATATTGAACCTGGGTCATACCAAAAGTGCATTTCTCCAAATTGGCACACAATTTATGTTGACACAAGGTTCAGAGGACCTATTAAATATGGTGAAGGTGCTCTTCCCAACTCTGGTTGAAGGTCAGGATACTTTCCAAATACACTACCACAAATGAGTTGGTGAAGGGAAGAAAGATGTCATCCATCAACCTCATGAAGGTTGCAGGGGAATTTGTCAACCTGAAAGGCATGACCAACCATTTTGAAAAGTTCCTCCTTGGATTTGAAGGAATTCTTCCACACATCAGAGGATTCAATTGGCACTTGGTCATAACTGAACTTCAAGTCAACCTTGATGAAATATTTGGCTTCCTTGAGCTAGTATAGAAGGTCATCAATCTGTCGGATTGGATACCTATTCTAGATAGTGATCTTATTCAGCACCTGATAGTCAAAATAGAGTGTCCAGGTCATGTACTTCTTTTGTACCAACACGATCAGGCTCCCATAGGTTGATGAACTTGGTCTGATGTGCCCTTTCTGCAATAGCTCTTGAATCTGCCACTTGATTTCATCGTTCTTCATAATATAGCATCAATAGATCAGTCCGTTGGGTAGTGGCGTGCCCGGGTCAGATCGATGGAGTGCTTGACCTGACAGTGTAGGGGTACTGCCATGGGTAAGTTTAAGGTTTCCCTATACTCCTCCATGACCTTTTCCATCTATTGTTGCCATGTGGAGGAGCCCTGTATGGAGGCCATGGATGTGGCCATAATATTCTTCTTGCCCTGAGGTCGAATCATAAGGAAGAAAAATTTTTGGATCTGAGAAATGATCATACTGCATTCCTTCGTAGAGATCAAAGAGATGGCAGTAGGTGGTGCTACCTCTGGTTTCCTGTATAAATTATTTCCCAAAGTAATAATAATAGTGCAAGGCCTAGACTCATACATAACATGATTCTTCCACAAGTATGGTTGACCTAATAATACATCACAAACTTTAAGAGGAGCAACATCACACAGTACCTCATCTTTGAAGGGCTTGATGATGTAGGGAAGGTGACATTGTTGGCTGATGCGGAGATATCATCCTTGGTGAAGCCACCTGATGGTGTATGGCTATGGGTGTGGTGTGGTTGGTAGGCCCAACCACTTCATGGCCTTTGCTGAAATGAGGTTCTTTTAGCTCCCATTGTCAATAATGAATTGCAACATAGAACCATTCACCCACATTTGTGAGTGGAAGAGATGCTCCCCCTCCTCTGGATCTTTGGGCTCCATCTTCTAGATCCTGGTGGTGGCAACAATGGCACTAGGATTCACATCAATAATCTTCTTCCCTTTGTCATTCCCCTTGTCATGTTCTAACTCAGAGTCAAAACATGCATTTGATTTGGAAGCTTTCAGCTCGACCACCAGTGACTGCTTGGCTCAACACTCACTTGTGTTGTGATTGGGGCTCTTATGGAACTCACGCCATTTTCCTGTGTCCTTTGTCTTAGTGGTGTTTTTCTTTGCTTGTGGCTTTGGTAGGTTGTCTTGGGTTACCCTGCCTTGGCTTTTTCCTTTGTTCTGCGTTTTGGGGTCACCTTTCTCTTGCTTCAGATTCGCAGGTCCAAAGTCTCGCTTCTTCTATTTAAATTTCTACTCGATCTTGACAACATATCGATAGGTGGTGTCAAGTGAGGAGATGTCCAGGAATTCCATCTCATCCTAGATGTAATTTTTTAGACAGTCATGGTACTTGAGTACCAAATTCTGCTCGGAATCCTTGATACCCAACTTTGTGAGAAGGGTATGAAAAATATGTATGAACTCCAGTACGTCTTGGTCCCTTCCCTGTCGTGATGTGGTCCAATTTACGTATTTATCTTCATAGTTCTTGAGAGGGTAATATTGTTCCTTGATAATGTCTTGGAAATAAATCTAAGTGGGCGCAACTGAAAAAAATGAGGGTTCTCTCCCTTCCCTATTCATAGTAGATTTCCCACCTTTCCTTGACAAGGTGGGTGGCTTTAAGGAGTGAAAAAGTAATATTTTCTCGATTGGAAAAGTCATGAACCGAAAAATATCCTTCTAATAGATTTAACCATCTATCTATGGTGTTTGCATCTATCTGGCCTTCAAATATGGGAATTTCAAAGTTGACTTGTACCTTAGAGGGAGAGATGCCTCCAAAGTGGCTGCTGGATGAAGATGCATCGCCTGTGGATAGTCACCGAAGGATCTGGGCAAAGTTGACCATCACCGCATTCCTTTGTTGCTTGAGGGCTTCTTTGAGCGATATTTTGAAAGGATCTCCTACTCCCTCGACTTTCTTTTCTTCCGCCATGGGAGGTTTTCGGGGTTTGTGAGGTTGGTCTTGTAAAGGTTCAACCAATTCGAGCCCTAACTCCTTATACCCTAACCTCGTTGTGGACATGCAAAGAAAAACAGAGAAAGAGAAGACTGCCCTAATACCACTGATCTGGACATATGCAGGAACACAACAGAACACAGATATAAAGATAAACACCTAGATGCAGCAGAAATAAAACTTCATTTCATTAACATCAAAGAACTAAAATATGCTTACATACAGAATGGAAATAAACTAGATCGGGCGATGGTAGCTTATCTTTGAGAAGAGATGTTGTTACACAACATTTTGTCATTGTCCCTATACTCCTCGTTCCTTGATCCTTGAGGACCTCTACAGTGAACCCCACATGATTTGCCTTCATGAAGAAACTCCCATTATGTCCCTCTTCATGAGCAGATCATTTCCCTTTCGCACCATTTCCCCTAAAACTTTTGTTTTGCCTAGTTTACAAGACCGGTGCTAATGACCTTTGTCTCCCCTGCCCTGATGTGCAGAGATTAAAACTATTCCCCGCACCGATCGATGCGACTGAGCTGTGTTCTAGTTACGTCGGTCCTATTATGGAAAGTTTTTTAAATTAGAACCGAAGCTTCCAGCTCTAGAAGCTCCGTAACGGAAGTCTGGTAAATGGTTTGGCCGAATGGGGTCGAGGATGTCGAGGATGAGAGTTTGGGCTCCTTTCCCCTATAATGATGGAACTACCTCAAGGGATAAGTCCTTCTCCCATGAGAATAGGATCCATCTCCCATCCATATTTCCTATTTGAACCTCCCTTCATCCCAAGCACAAGCTAGTTAGAGTGTTGGCTGAGTGTGAGTATACTATTTTGATTAGACAAGCAAGCTATTACTAGTTGTAGCCATCTAGTTGTGTGAGGGAGAAGTGTATTTGGTTTGGAGTGAAACCCAAAGGGAAGAGCCTTTAAACTATTGTTGTTTGAAGCCATCATGGAATGCTAGCAGAAGTGTGTGGGAACCTAGTCTTGTTAGAGGAAGATTGTGACGTCAAGACGAATGGCTGTAATCTCCCTTTGACATTAATATATGCAACTATCGATTGATTTCCTACGTGTTTTGTAATATTACACATTCATGTCTTAATGTTTCTTGACTCGTTAAGTAGGTTGAACTGCAATTTGTCTATTATTATGTTTGTGTGTTGTTATTGTTTACTTGTTTCAGGAACTTGAAGAAGGAAGCGAGAGATTGTTGGAGTGAGCAAGCGAAGACTTCATCAAACAGGATAAGCGACCAAGAGGTAGGCCCTCTTGATTGATTCTAACCTAAGGAAATCTTCCATAGAATGTATCTATTGTGGCTAGACCCATTATCGGGCTAGAGGAATTCGTTCGTGTCCGCACTTATAATTTTACTTCACCACAAATTGGCGACTCCACTGGGGAGATCCCATCTTTTGTTTGTTTTGGATTTCATGATTTCGTGAGAACTTTGCTAGTTTCACGTTTTCCCTTTGGTTCTATTTCTTTTCTCTTGCTTACTGGCCTAAGTATAAAATTCATAGTCGCAGATTTGGTCCCTATTTGAAATTTTTTTATTTATTTTTCCTTAGTTCCCTCAGACAGCACATTTAATTGGCTAACAGTGGCGTCGACCAGCCTTTGGCACTTGTTGTCAGTTAGGCAGTCGCGCCGATCTCTGTAAGTGAAGATTAGGGCTTGACCCCAATCTTGGCCAGTGTGTTCTGCTCTTGTGTTTTCGACCTCGTGAGCCCTTTTGACTGCATTCTCCTTGATTAGGAAGCTACTTTTTATTTGGTTTTTCTTGCTTGTTGGCATGTCATCTTGCTGTCTAATTGATCGAGTCACTAAGTGGCCAGTGACACTAAGGAATCTAGCTAGTCGCCCATTCAACAACTTGTGGACTCATCAAGTCCAGTTGTGGGTGTGTTTGCTCCTTGCATTTGTTTTTTGGTCCTTTTACAACTTTGACCTCTTTTTGCACAAGTTTGAAAAAGTTTTTTTTACTAGTTTGAACATATTTTTCCGGCATAGATTACATTGTTGGTCTTGTGTTTGGTAAAGTCGGTGTTTCATTGATCTGATGAACTTCTCTTTTCATGTTTGCATCTACTTAAAGATCTCATAGTCTCGAAAAAAATTTCATTGAAAGGTTGTATGCGAAAAGTTTGTTTCATTGTTTCATGAAATATGAAATTCTAGCTTGTTGCATCATTATGATTCGCATCTTTTAAAAACTAGAATTGCATTGGCATTTGGAAAAGGAAGAGAAATTTTTTCATTTCGAAAGGACTGATAGATAAATGCTTGTCAGGAAATTAGGAATTGGAATGCATTTTTCATTAGTTTTTTTTTTTTGAAAAAGTGAAGTAGTGAAAGATCATTTTGTTTTCAGTTGCTTGATTGTTTGCATTTGATTGAGTAGTTTCTACCCTCTCTAGTGTAGGCATTTCATCGAATTGAAAGGGTCTTGTCCCATTTAGTTTCATTTTAGGTTTTTTGAGTAGCATTGCTAAGACCTGAAAATTGAAACTTAACTCAAGATCAACTCTCAAATGAATTCAATTTATCTAAGGCGCATTTGACATTAATGATCATATTTAGAAGGTCTAGGCTAGATACGTGTTTCGGTGTCTGTAAACCTAGCAGCTATCGTTAGCTTCGACATTAGGCAACACTAGCACAGATTTGTGCTCCCTGTACCATCGATTATATAAAGGGAGACCCCACTAGGCTGCAATCCTTTTATGCTTAGGAAGCCGAGTCCGCCTTGCGAGCGTGTTACACTGAACACAGCATTCGGGGAGATTGCCTCCTCGTACTTCTTGGTTCTCCGGGAGGTATTTTGCAGTTCACGGTTGCTTGGTAATCCTGTTTACCTAGATCATCTAGAGTAGTCATTTTATCTTTTTGACTCATTAAACTTAAAAGATCATTCGAGCACTTGTCCTTTCGAGCTCGTTTCCAATCGAAAGTGATAGAGTCATCTTTGTTTCTTTCTCGACTCTTAAAAAATGAAAGAACATCAGTATTTTATGCGTCTTAATAATTGATTGCCCACGATCCAAAACATCCTGTTAGTCTTTTTGACCAAATCGTGAGTTCCCTTAAAAGGAAATTTTAAAGCCTTGAAGTTATTTTTTCTATCGACTAAGACAAGGTCATCATGGCTAAACCATCTGGTTCACCCAATTCCTCTTCCTCTCCTCCGTCTGAAAGATTGTCTGAGGAGTTGTTTCCTGAGTTATCAGAGTCACTTGAGGACCAAAATGTTGAACTCGTAATTGTTTTGAGTGTTCAACCATTGTCATCTCATCCTCCACCTACTTTCGATTCAAGGTCATCTGCTGATCTTGGCCCGGAATCTCTAGATAATCCCGTTCGAACTCCAGAGAACTCGTCGACCACTAATGGTCAGCTTGGACTGGTTATTTATCCTTCGAACCCTTTGTTTGACGTTGTTGAGATATCACTGCAGCATCCTTATAGTCTGTACGACCAACCAGGTGTTCCTTTGGAACTATCCCCCAGAACTCATTCGGTCATTCGTCGTCGTTTGTTTTTAGACATGGAACCCGAAGGTGATGCTCCAGTCACTTCTCTAGATGAGTCCAAAGTTTCTACTCCACACACTGTTGAGGGAGAAGAATTGCAATTGCAGTTTCCTCCCGAGGGTTTCCCTTATTCATAAGGTATTCCCGCCAGCTTGCCACCTGGCTATGTGTCTTTGGGACACTTAGTTTTAGGCACACCTAGTGCCTCATCACTCTACCATAATCCTGTTTGGGTGTCAAGCATCAGGCGTCAGGCCTACATCAGGTCTGTTCGTCACGAACACGACCTCCAAACCAGTTTTTACTTCAATCCCGGTGCGACCCACCGTCCCAAATACTCTTGCATCATCAATCCCAGTTATACGTCAGTCACAACCAGTGGTTTCAAAGATTGTTTCCATCAGTTCTTTTGTCCCATTAGTCAGTGGCCAGGTTGTGCCACCGCTTGGGAGCAGAACCTGAATGTTTCTATGGTGTCAGGTGCCACTAATGTGAGCGGCTCACAAGCACTTGGTATAAACCAGCCCTCTTCTGGTATTAGTTATAACTTTGCTGACCCCATTGGATCAAGCAATGTCCAGTACCAACAGGTTCATAATCCTAGTGGTATGTCTGGATCAAGCAATGTTCAGTATCAGCAGCCTTATGGGGCTCAAGTCCAATACCAAAATCATTATGTTCCATATGGTTCTCAAGGATTGGTTAATCAACCTTACACCCTACCATCTAGGCTATACATCCAACCTGGCTACGGCCAGATTTAGTCCGGAAATTTCCCGGGCATTGTTCAAGTGCCCTTGCAATAGCAAGGATAGCTTTTGCACCAACCAGGGTAGCCTTTGTTACCGCAAGGGCAACCTTTGTTGCAGCAAGGGTTTTCTGCGCAACAACAATGGCAAATTATCCCCCAGCA
Organism: Pinus tabuliformis; assembly: GCA_031772625.1. Classification (NCBI taxonomy): domain Eukaryota; kingdom Viridiplantae; phylum Streptophyta; class Pinopsida; order Pinales; family Pinaceae; genus Pinus; species Pinus tabuliformis. The sequence continues at coordinate 904,954,345 of CM062810.1, read as the reverse complement.
AGGTCACCTACAACAACCGCAAGGTCAGTCCTTTCAACAGTTGCAGCAGGCTGCATAGCTGCAGATGCAATATGCTCCGCATGCCTCTCAACCCATACCCTAGCAGGGCCAACCTCTGTAGCCCTAGGGACAAATTTTGCAACCGCAAGGTCAATCCTTGAAACAGAAAAACAAACCTAGGCAACAACAACCCTTGTATACATATCAACGAGGTCAACCCTTGCAAGGATAGGGTCAAGATCAAGTCCTGCAGCGACAGGCGCAAAATCCTCTTGTCCTAGGCCAATAGGTTCAGAATCCTACAGTCCAAGTGCACTAGGTACAAAACCCCTACGTCTAAGGGCAACAAGTGTATCAACCTTATGCCCAAGGACTGCAGGTCCAAAACCCTCTTGTTGAGGGACATCAGGCTCAATAGTCCTATGTTACAGGACAACAGGTCCCATATCCATATGTCCAAGGTCAACAGGCTCAACAACCTTTTAACCCATACGTTGCCTATCAGCAACCTGTGCCTGGACAGTTTCAAGGTATTCAAGGTTTGAATCCTCCCTTTGTTCAAGGTAATCTACAATGGGGGCAGCATTAGATGCCATATGGCCAAAATCCCCCACTATGGGGCCAAAATCCTTACCAGCAGGGATAGGCTCCTCCCTATGGGCTTGCTTTTCGACCTCCCATGCCTTTTGACACTTAATTACCTTTCTTGGCTACACTTGAGTTGCCAGATGTATCGCGCCTTACGAATGATCTAATCCTTCATTCGTCGTATTGGCCTTCGGTGTCGTCCAAGATACCAATTGATTGCCCAAAGTTTGATGGAAAAGCTAAAGAAGATCCTAAAGCCCATGTGATGACATATCACCTCTGGTGCTCATCGAACTTGTACCTGGACAATTCCATTTGTCTTCATCTTTTCCAACAAACCCTCATGGGTGCCACAGCAAAATGGTACATCGAGCTACCTCGAAGTACTTTCCATGAATTCAATTCGTTGTCCATAGCTTTCCTCACACATTTTCGAATGTCGGTTCATTATGAAACTGGCACCTATTTGCTCATATCGCTTAAGAAAGACATTGTGACGCACATCTATGATCATATCCATGAATGGAGACGTAGACGTCGCCTAATAAAGTTTGAGATAGCTAATCATTTTCTCACTGAATGGTTTACCAAATCATTCGTAGCATCAATTGCTCGCGATATAGCTATGGGTGGGTGCGTCACTGAAGAGCAAGCCATTGGCCGTGCCCAATACTTGGATCTAGTCTATTCTCAGTTTGGCACTTTATACGAGTTGTTACCCAATGCTCTGCGGCCATCATCCGATCCCGCGGCATCAAAGTCACCAGTTGTTCCTCCCATTGATGGATTTATTGGTGCAGTATCCTAGACCCCTGCTAAAACTTCTCCCAAACAAAAGTCGGTCTCGAATGCTTCTCTTAATAGTCCATCTCAAAATTGCCAGGCCCTGGTAAAACCTTAGAGGTCCACATTGTCTAGTCTATCGCAGCAGACAAATCCTCGAAAGGAAAAAAGAAAGGCAAAGGAAAATCTAAAGCCGATGCCCCGAAACAAGGTCCTCCCAAATCGTTTGCTGGCAAATCTTCGCAATGGAAACCTAAGTATCCCTGCCTCATTTGCAAGGAGGATCACTATACTAAGGATTGTCCACGATGATCTGAAGTTAGTCGCCTACTCAAAGGGACCCCTACTGTCCTTAAAGAGCCATTTCCGTCTCAGCAGACTCAAATGGTAGACCAACCCCGATTTTCTTCCTCTGGATCTCAAGTGTTCATGATGAGCATGCCCATTAATGTGGCTACCCGATCGAAATATTATCAAACTCCAGCTCCGACAGCTGGGAAAGAAAAAGAAGTTGCACCTTCTTCTTCTACCCCGAGTTCTGGCCCTCTGCAAATCGAGTGCCCTAACCCTGATTCCGCTACGTGACCACCCTCTCGAGGTGTGCTGTGGAAATCCTCGTATAATCCCAACTCCTGAGCCGCTCAGCACTACAATATTGTTGAAAATTTGGCTCAGGCGCTGTCAGCCATGTCGGCTCTCGAGGTACTCCAAAGCTGCCCATCGCAGCAGAAATCTTTGTTGTTGGCTATTGGGGGCATCGATCCCACCGATTCTAATTTGATATGTTTTGATTTGGAGAACCATGTTCGATGGCTCCCTCATCAGATTGCCTTTCTTATTCAGGTAATAATTAACGAGGAGACCATCCACCGCACTGCCATTGATGAAGGTGCTTCTACCTGCATCATGTCAACTGCATGTTGGAAGGCTATTGGTTCCCCAACACTAAACTAGTCTCCGAACACTTTGGAAGCTTTCGATGGGCGCAATTCGGGACCCTTCGTTGTCTTACCCAACCTTGCCATCACCCTAGAAGGCAAGACAGTGCAAGTCAAAGTAGAGATTGTTGACACCAATCTCAATTATAATCTTCTACTCAGCCGAAGTTGGACTCATGCCATGCATGTCATGGCCTCCTCTTTGTTTTGCGTGATCTGTTCTCCCCATCAAGGGAAAATTGTCACTGTCAATCAACTGTCTTTCTTTGCCTCTTCCTCTTCAGATGGAAATGTTCCATACATCAAGCACTCTAGTGCTCCCTATGAGATTGTGGGGGTAGGTCTCTTTAAAGATTATGCCTTAATGGGAATTTTTCCACTCCCATCTCCTCATGTTGCCTCTGTCAACATGGTCTCGGTCAAATCTGATCCCTGGTTCATACCTGCACCATACTTTGTTGATGCTTGGGGCGAGGTCATGCCGCTTAGTCCCGCCGAAGTCAATTACGTGCAAATTGTTTCGGCTTTGAACTCTACATCCTCTCATTCCTATATGCAGAAGACCTCTCTTGATATGTATTCTGAATCCCCCTGGTTTGGCACTTTGGAATCATCCAATCCCTTAGCCGAGACCTTCTTTGCCAATGAAGGTATCATGGAAATCATGTCTTTCGAGGAACCACCATGGATTGATACTCATCATCGCTCCTCGTTCCTGTCTCGGTCGACGGTCATGTCTACCACTTTCGAAGAGTCCTCTTCTCCATTTTTGCCACTAATTGTTACTCATGAAGTATGGTCAGAAGGAAATTTGGGTAATATTACCCAAACAATGTTGATTGACATTTCTATCAAACCCGGTGTCGTTGAACACATTCATATTGGGGTATCTTGTTCTCCAGATGAGATCAAGACATATACTCGTCTATTTCAAGAATTCTGTGATGTGTTTTCCTGGTCTTACGAAGAAATGCCTGGCATCGATCCTAGAATTGTGGTGCATTAAATGTCAACGTATTCGCACGCAAAGCCCATTTTCCAATGGCTTCGCCTAGTGCACCCTAGGAAGGCCGCTTCTATTAAGGATGAAGTTGAAAAGCTTCTCAAAGTTGGGTTCAATTACCCCATCCCCCTTACAGACTGGGTGTCCAATATTGTCCCGGTGACTAAAAAACAAGGTACGATTCCCATTTGCGTAGATTATCGAGACCTTAACCGTGTCTGTCCCAAAGATAAATATCCTACTCCCTTCATTGATCAAATCATTGATGAATGTGCCAGGAACGAGATCTTTTCCCTTATGGACAGTTTTTCTGGTTATAACCAGATTAACATCGCGTCGGCTGACCAAGAAAAGATAGCCTTTATCTACCCATGGGGTATGTTCGTGTACAAGAAGCTCCCTTTCGGCCTCAAAAATGTTGGGGCCACATTTCAACGGGCAATGTCCTATGTGTTTCATGATATTTGCAACATTGTCCAGCCTTACTTGGATGACCTTCCTGCCCATTATCGTAAGCGCCAAGATCACCCAAACCATCTTCGGAAGATTTTTCTACATTGTCGACACTATAACATTCGGTTAAATCCACACAAATGTGTTTTCTACGTGGAATCAAGACAACTCCTTGGCTTCATCGTTTCCAAGGACGGGATTTGCTTGGATCCGCTAATGTAGTTTTTAACCCCGTACAGAAATTACCTGCATACGAATTCTAAAACACATAAAATAAACAATGCGAGAGCATAACACGTAAAAAACACATATACACAGAGATTTTCCCCTGGATCCCAAAACCAGGACTACCAGCTTGATTTTTTAGTATGTTCCTTTCAATGTTACAATACATATTTATACATATCGAAAACCATCGCATCCAAAAACATGTACGAAAATCATGCACAAAACCATAGGTAGGTCCGCCCAACCTAACATAGGGTCCAAAACCAAAATTTTCCAGGGCACTGCCCCGGACCCCGTAAAGTGGGGTTACTTGCACCCCTCAAACCCCTTGTGACTCCCCTCGCTACACAATCGGTGCAACGAAGGGGGGGCTTCGCCCCCCTTCTAATCCCTCGGTTAACTACATGGGCTAGTCATGGAAAGAATATAACACAACCCAACAACTAAAAGTCGAGGCCATTGTAAATCTACCCCCTCCATCTTCATTGCACCAACTCCAGAGCCTGCGATGAAAGGCCAATTTTATCCATCGTTTTATACCCAACTATGTCAAGCTAGCTACAGGATTTACTTGGTTGCTCAAAAAAGGAATGCCCTTTGCGTGGGACGAGGTGGCCTAAAAATCTTTTGATGATCTTAAGGCCATCCTCATAAATGCTCCTCTATTGCATCCACCTAACTATTATCGAGATTACTTCCTTTACCTAGTTGCAACCCCTGGCACTATTGCTATGGAGTTGGTTCAAGATGACGACGAAGGCGGCGAACATGTGATCTACCACCTTAGTCGAAATCTCCTCAACACTGAAACACGTTATGCACATGTCGAGAAGTTGGCTTTCATTACCGTTCAGGTTGTTCAACGTTTTTAGCACTATATTATTTTACGTACGACTATAGTGATTTCTGAATGCAACCCTATGACCTATATCCTGACTCGTCAGTTGCTAGGGGGCAAGTATTCTAAATGGATTGTTATCCTGCAAGAATTTGATTTGGTCTTCACTACGGCCAAATCTAAGAAGTCACTTGTTTTCACTGAATTGATTTGTTCCCTTCCCTCCAAAGCTCTCCCTGCTAGTGCAGATGAACAACTTCCAGATGAGACCCTTTTCCTGATTAGCACCCTTGATCCATGGTACGGTGATATCATCGTGTATCTCCAAACCTCCACATTCCGGTCCGCATTGACCAAGGATGATCGTCGAAGGATTCGACATCATTCCCAACCCTACCATATTATTGGCGATACTTTATACCATGTCGGCGTCAATTCTATTCTTCGCCGATGCCTCATGATCGAGGAAGTTGAAAGAGCTCTCAATGATTACCACTCCGGGGCATTTGGTGGCCATATGTTTGGTTACACTACAACTCAGAAAATCCTTCACACCGGTTATTTCTGGCTGTCTTCAAAGACTGCATTCTTGATATCCGCAAGTGTCACGAATGCCAAATTTACCAACGCAAGATGTGCGCCGCACCCGCTCACTTACACCCTGTCATTATCGTTGGTACCTTTGCCAAATGGGGCATCGATTATATGACATGTAACTCTTGTTCAGCCGGGGGGCATGGCTATATTATCATCACTGTGGATTATTTTACCAAATGGGCCGAATTGATGCCTACATATTCTGCAGATGGTAAAATGACAGCTCAATTCCTTTTTAACCATGTTATTTCCAGGTTCGGCGTACCCCAAGCCATTGTCACAAACCATGGCTCCGATTTCAGAGATTACATGATGGCAAAACTAACATCTGCATTGGGCTTATGCCACAATGGGTCGACCCCATATTACCCTCAGGCCAATGGCCAAGTTGAAGCCGTGAACAAGGTTTTGGTCACCATGCTTCAACGTACTATTGGGATGCACAAGTCAAATTGGCATCTCATGTTTTTTCAGCTCTGTGGGCCTACTGAACTTCAACCAAAGACGCAACTGGTTTCACACCATTCCATCTAGTCTATGGTCTGGAAGCAACATTGCCCATTGAATGCGAGATTCCTTTGCTCAAGTTAGTTATCGAACTCCTCCCCAAAACATCACCTCAAGAGGAATACCTCTTATATTTAGAACGACTGAACAAGACTTGCCGTCTCGCTGCCTTGGTCATCAAGGCACAAAAGAAACAAGTCAAATCCCATTTCGATCAATCGGTCTCCCCTTGCGCTTTCTCTGAGGGTGATTTGGTCCTGCTATATGACCAAGCTAACGATAAGCTGGGGGCAGGCAAGTTCGAACCTATGTGGCATGGGCCCTATATTGTAAAATGTGTTTTGCAGAAAGGAGCCTATGAGCTTATTGATTATGAAGGAAATCCTCTCGATAAGCCCCAAAACGGGCTTTACCTCAAAAAGTACTATGCTTAGGTCATCTTGCATGGTTACTTATGTACATTAGTGTGTGATTCATTTTTTTACAGCGTGGTTTTGTGTGATAGTTTTCAAACAACTTTCTTGTTTACTATGTTTTTCTTGCTTTGCAAATGTCCGCAACTCCTCATGTTGGTTTTGCCGATGGTGCTTGCCGAAGTACCCAAAACTTATCATCTGCAGCCTCTATAACCCTAATGGTAAGTTAATTGACCTTCAAGGTATCTGCCTAGGTTGTACAACCAACAACATTGCTAAATATAGTGCGGTCATCGAACTGTTGTCAGAAGCCATCACCCTGGACATCAGGGAATTGGTTGTCAACCTGGATTCACAGCTTGTCATCCTTCAACTCAACAGGAAATATTCTATCAGGATCCCTCAAATATTAAGAATGTATCTCCGTATCCGTCTATTGGAAAGACATTTTGATTATATTACATATCATCATATTCCTAGACATATGAATACATTGACAGATGCATTAGCTAATTACGTGTTGGATAGACATTTGTGAAACATGTAAAAGATAAGACAAACCATTTGTTGTAGGTTTTAACCCCGTACAGAAATTACCTGCATATGAATTCTAAAACATAGAAAATAAACAATGCGAGAGCATAACACATAAAACACATATACATAGAGATTTTCCCTTGGATCCCAAAACCGGGACTACCAGCTTGATTTTTCATTATGTTCCTTTCAATGTTACAATACATATTTATACACGCCGAAACATCCAATACCATGGACCGAAAACCATCTTGTCCAAAACCATGGACCGAAAACCATCGCGTCCAGAAAACATGTGCGAAAATCATGCACAAAACCATAGGTGGGTCTGCCCAACCTAACACAGGGTCCAAAACCATAATTTTCCGAGGTGCTGCCCCGGACCCCATAAAGTGGGGTTACGGGTACCCCTTAAACCCACTGTACCCTCCCCCCCTCTAACCCTCGGTTAACTATGTGGGTTAGTCGTGGAAAGACTATAACACAACCCAACATTCTCCCACTTGTTGTTTTCTTTCCACAGGGGGCCACAAGAGAGCTTAGTCATTTATCCAGCCCTACAACACCCATTGTTTCTCTACACCAAGAGAACTTCTCAGAGCTCACAGATTTTGTCAATGCATCTGCAGTATTCTTCAAAGTTTCCACCTTTACCAGCAACACCTTTTTGTCTTCTATCATATCCCTCACAAAGTGATACTGAACATCAATGTGCTTTGTCTTTGAATGATATGCAGGGTTCTTTGCCAAGAAAATTGCACTTTGTCTATCATAGTCTATCCTTATAGCTTCTTGTACTAACCCCATACTTGAACACAATCTTTGCAACCAAACTACTTCCTTGCTTGTATGAGTGGCTGCCATGTATTCTGCCTCTATAGTTGATAGTGCCACTACAGATTGTTTCTTACTCATCCAACTGACTACACCTCCAAATAGGTTAATACCCACTTGTAGATCTTCTCTGATCAGATCTCCAGCCCAGTCTGCATAAACAAACCCACGAATATCCAACACTCTGTCCAATCTTGGTCTTCCTTGGTAGCACAAACCATAATCACTAGTGCCACGCAAATACCTAAAAACCCACTTCACTGCTGTCCAATGCTCCTTTCCTGGTTTTGACATAAACCTGCTCAATACTCCCACTGCATGTGCAATGTCTGGTCCAGTACAGACCATTGCATACATCAAGCTACAGACTGCACTTGCATATGGAACACAGGACATTTCCTCTTCCTCTTCTTGTGTCTTGGGACATTGTTCAGCAGACAACCTCACACCTACAGGAATAGGAACCTTCACCGGTTTACTATCCTGCATATTAAACCTCTGCAGTATTTTCTCGATATACTTCCTCTAGTTTAACCAGAGCTTCCTCTTTGCCCGATCTCTTTTAATTTCCATGCCCAAAATATAGTTTACAGCACCAAGATCTTTCATGTCGAATTTGGAGGACAATTGGGTCTTCAAATCCTGGATAACTTCTTTGTCATTTCCAACCAGCAACATATCATCCGCATACAAGACCAGATAAATAACATGGTCACCAATTAATTTAAAATACACACAGTGATCTGCTTTGCTTCTGGTGAAACCAAGTCCCTGTATAAATGTATCAAATTTCTGATACCACACCTTGGTGACTGTTTTAACCCATACAGAGACTTCTTTAACTTGCATACCAGTTCTTTCTTACCCTTCACCGCAAAGCCTTCAGGTTGCTTCATGTAGATTTCCTCTTCTAGATCCTCGTGAAGAAATGTTGTCTTCACATCCATCTGTTCTACCTCAAAATCAAAAGTAGCAACAACAGATAAAAGTAATCTAATAGAAGTTACCTTGGCAACAGGAGAAAAAATATCACCAAAATCAATTCCCGACACCTGGAAATATCCTTTTGCTACCAACCGAGCTTTGTATTTCTCCACTTTTCCTTCTGCATTTGTCTTCTTTTTGAATACCCATTTGCTGCCAATGGGTTTCCTTCCTGTCGGCAACTCCACCAGATCCCAAGCCTCATTTTTGTGCAAAGATGTCATTTAATCAACCATGGCCTCTTTCCAGAGTTTTCCATCCTCTGAATCCACTGCTTCCTTCACAGTTCTGGGATCATCATCAATAACAGACAAAGAAAAATTTGAATAGAAAGCAGATAGACTATACATTTCTGGCTGCCTTCTTTTTCGAACTGATCTTCTCACAGTCAAAGTTTGTGGCTCTTCTTCCTCTGATTCCTCCTCTGCTGTAGAGTCCGATTCTTCCTCCTTTAGCTCAAACTCTATCATCTCAGGTTTCTTTGGTTGGACTTCATGTTTAATAACATCATTCACCTCTCTGAACACCACATCTCGGTTGTACACAACCTTCCTTGTTATTGGGTTCCAAAGCTTATAACCCTTTAAACCATCCTTATACCCAATAAAGATGCACTTTTCAGATTTACTATCCAACTTGGTTCGCTTTTCCTTTGGAACATGTACATACGCATCACATCCAAATACCCTTAGATGTGAAAGAGAGGATTTCTTACCAGTCCATACCTCTTGTGGAGTCTTATCTTCCAACACTGATGAAGGTGGCCTATTTACCAGGTAACATGCAGTATCCACCGCCTCTGCCCAGAATTCCTGTTCTAACCCAACACCATTGAGCATGCTTCTTCCTTTCCATCAATGTCTTGTTCATTCTTTCTGCAACTCCATTTTGCTGAGGTGTATATGGAGTAGTCTTCTACTGTGATATACCACACTTCTTACAGAATTCTTCAAATTCCTTGCTGCAAAACTCTCCACCAATATCTGTCCTCAGCACCTTTATCTTCTTCTCTGTCTAATTTTCTACGAGAGCCTTAAATTCTTTAAACCTGTCAAAGACTTCAAATTTTTTCTTAAAGAAATATATCCATGTATTCCTTGAGAAATCATCTATAAATGATACATAGTACATAGACTTACCCAGTGATGGAACCTTCACGGGTCCAAACACATCACTGTGCACAAGCTCTAATATCTGTTTCACCCTCTTACTACCAGAGGAGAAACTCACCTGATTCTGCTTCCCATATACACAATTTTCACAGAAATCAAAATCCAGAGAGTTATTACTCATACCTTCTACCATACCTTTACCATGAAGTATTCAAAGGCCTTTCTCTCCAATATGTCCAAGCCTTTGATGCCACAACATGGTCTTCTCTCTAGAGACCACTAGATTTTTTGCTCCACTTTCAAGAACCACAAAACTGTTGCACCCGTCAACAACAGTCCTAGCTTGCAGCATGTACAGAGTTACAATCCAAACTCCCCGCATCAATACCAGTGCTCCCCAAACCATTTTGCAGGTATCCTTTTCGAACACTGTTTTTATACCTGCATCATCCAACTTGCTTACAGAAATCAGATTTCTGGTCAATGCAGGGATATGCAGAACACTCAGAAGTGTTCTAACCCTTCCACCTTGCAACTTCAATTTTACTTTTCTGCGACCAACGATTCTAGTCTTCTTGTCATCCCCCAAGAAGACATCACCACCATCGTATTTCTCATACTCGCAGAACCACTCTCTATGGAAAGTGAAGTGAAAGGATGCACCTGAGGCAATCAACTATGCCTCATGATCTATATGTGTACTTGAAGAAACCAAGTACACATCCCCACCTTCATCTGAGGTGGTTTTTGCCTCTGCAGAAGGAGCATCATTAGATCCCTTTCCTTTATCAAGAGCTTTAGATTTACAGTCCCTTTTGTAGTGCCCTTCCTTTCCACATTTCCAGCACACCACCTTTACAGGTTTTCCTAGAGATTTAGATCTCCCACTTGATGACTTATTTTTGTTTCTGTTCTGGGACCGTCCTCGTACAGACAAGGCATCACCATTGTGGCTCTCCATATTTTTCCATCTCATCTCCTCCGTCAGCAAGGATGAGACTATTTCATCGAACTACAAGGTAGTTGCATTGCTACCTATTGCAATAACCAGACTATCCCACGAATCTTGTAGAGAACACAACAAACTAATGCACTTATCTTCATCTGAAATTTTAATATCAATAGATGCTAACTGACTTACCACAGTATTAAATGCATTCAGATGCTCGGTCACCGAGTCTCCATCTTTCATCCTCAGGTTATATAGCTTTTTCCGCAGGAACAATTTATTCACCAGAGACTTAGATTGGCACAAATTCCCTAACTTGTCCCACAAATCCTTCGCTGTAGCTTCCCCTCATACATTCAGAAATACTGAATCTGAGACACACAATCGTATTGTGCTCTTTGTCTTCCGATCCAACTTCTTCCATTCTTCATCGGACACTCTCGTTGGTTTAGTACCCGGATCTACCGCGATCCACTGATCTTTATCCACCAACAAATCCTCCATCTTGAGTTTCTACAACTCAAAACTCTGACCATTAAATTTTTCGATCTTTATCTTTCCACTGCTCACCATCTTCTTTCACCAACAGAATCGATCTCGCAGATCTTCCACAGAACAGGGTCTACCACAGGCCTGAGCGAAACCCCTCAGCAACAAAGGCGTCCCCTTGAAGCCAAAACAGCTCAGATACCAAATGTAGGTTTTAACCCCATATAGAAATTACTTGCATACGAATTCTAAAACACAGAAAATAAACAATGCGAGAGCATAACACATAAAACACATATACACAGATATTTTCCCCTGAATCCCAAAACCGGGACTACCAGCTTGATTTTTAATTATGTTCCTTTCAATGTTACAATACATATTTATACATGCCGAAGCATCCAATACCATGAACCAAAAACCATCGCGTCCAAAACCATGGACCGAAAACCATCATGTCCAAAAAACATGTGTGAAAATCATGCACAAAACCATAGGTGGGTCTGCCCATAAAGTGGGGTTACGAGTACCCCTCAAACCCCTTGTGACCTCCCCCCCTCTAACCTTCGGTTAACTACGTGGGCTAGCCGTGGAAAGAATATAACACAACCCAACATTTGTACCATAATAAATAGGAAAATACAACATATATATATATATATATATATATATATATATATATATATATATATATATATATATATATATATATATATATATATATATATATATATATATATATATATATACGTGAGAATTTTTTATACATCAGAACCCCAAAAAATAATATGTGTGTCTATAATAACATCTTTGGCTCGCAGGCCTCATACATTCGTGGCATGCAGGCCTCAAAAAATATGTAAGTGATGGACCTAGGAACTACTCAGCATGGTGGTCATGGTAGCACGAGACAACTTGTGTGACATGACTCAGCGATCGACGGATCCGATCTGAGACTCCCACTGTGTGCCTCTGGTACCGTCGAGGCATGTCTCCTATCTAAGCATACTCCATGATACCATGAGTCAACCCCTCGAGGTTCCTCGCGATCTCCTCCTCATTATCGCTCCCTTCCTGATAAGGGATGACAGAATCAATAGGATGGGGGACGTGCTTGGCTATCGAGGACATCCCGACTGGCCACTCTAGTCCAACATTTACGTAGACAAAGAAATGTTATAAGAATGCATATATCAAAAAACAATTTAAAAACATCAAAATAAAAAATTTGAATTTTTGCCTTCGTCATCAAAGTCCTCTCCATTTGGTAAGGGCATATCTGGGTCTCCACGGAAATCAGTGCCACTGTACGGCCAGTCCTCCACGACGATCTTCTGTCATTGTAACCATGAGAATAATGTCGGTCGGTATGAGCTCTGCTGACCCCCAGTGAACTTGGGCATCAGACGACTCCAGTGGGCCATCTGTGGATCGCATGGTACAAGAGGATCGACCTCAGTCAACTAATACTGGAACAGTGACACTCATTCTAGGAAGGTCACAAGTACTGATCCAAAGCCAAATTGCTTCAAATTCCCTGCCTTGGCCTTGGACAACTGGCGCTTAATGTTCATCTTCATGGCCTCTGCCAAGTTGAAGATCGTAGGAGCTGTGCAATCAATAGCATAAAGGAACTTCGACTTGTTAGTCTCATGTTCCGCTTGGGACCCCACAACTCTATTGATAGTCAACAGAAGCACCCTTAATGTCAGATCCCACACACTGGAAATATCTATCTTCCCACTCTTGGATTTTAGGGCCTTAGGACAGTGTTCGACAAGCAGGGAAGATATGCTTGCCCCGATCGGACGTGACCCATACAAGTTCACTGGCTCCCCTCTGCGAGATAGTCCAGTGATGAAGTAGATATCTGAAGTTTTCAACTCCAGCTCCTGGTCACCAATGACAAACATCTCACGATTGATGTCCCAAAGGCTTATTAAGTATCAAAGCAGCTCGAGCTGGGCCTGCATCCCTGTTGTAAGGAAAATTTTGATGAGCCTGCAAGCCCTTAAAGCCTCCAGGCAATTTGGATCATTCAGTGTCTGGGTTTCAGCATCTTCGTGTTCTCTTTCCTTCCAATCCACCATTTTTTATAATTTCTCTCCTGCAAAAGCCATTTATTTGAGTCAATCATCAATTTTGACACATAAAATTCAAATTTTAACAGTCAGTTCTTGAGAAAAAATGGTTTTGCCCTATCCATGGCGTTGGCGTGACTGTTTTAGAAACAGTCGCACCGGTCGGCGCAGATGGTTATGCAAATAACCCTCGGCCGACGCGATCCCGTGCCCGGAAATCGCGCCGACCGAGGGCGAAATTTTTTCTCAAAAACCTCCCTAAAAATCCTAAAAAAATGGCTAAAAACATAAATGAATAGCATGAAAATGGAGCTCAAGGCTTCAGTTGTTACCTGGAACTGGCGGCTCGTCGATTGACCTTCCGGATCTCCCATAATCTGCTCCAGAAAAACTAGGGCAAAAGTGGGTAAAAAGTCTTCACTACAAAGGTAAAATGGTGAATGGTAAAAATATATTTACTTTTCCCCTTTTTTATTTATTTTTTCATGAAAATATTGGGTCTTGTAAATATTTTTGACCTATTTTACCTCAAGAACTTTATAATGCACTTTGCCTTGTGCAGCAATAGGTGATGAATGTTCGACGATGGTGATGAGTCACATTTCAGCGCTTTTCTCGACTTGTAAAACTCAAATGAAAAGATCGCTAAGTATTTTTCCCTTTTTGACTCATTAAGGAGAATAAAAATGGGGGGTCCGCTTTCAGCTCTTTTCTGACCCTTTAAAAGCGAAAAGATGGTCGAGCCCTTATCGTTTCGAACTCATTAATGGACGTAAAACGTCGTGTGCCCAGTACACCTTTTTTGGGCTAGGAGGCACTATTTACGAAAAAGGTACTCCTTGGCTGAAATGGTCAAGCAGTTCTCTCAAGTATTGTTTTCTACCTTTTCAGGCTCGAGAGACACAAATGTACAAAAAGGGACCATGTGGATTTTTCTTTTACATGTCTTTTTCAAACTCTCTAAACATAAAAAAGATACCGAGTTACACCTTTGTTAGACTTGTTAAACTATTAAACAACATCAGATTCATCATCATGATGAACATGAGCTTCTCCTTCCTAGGGCTCGTTAAACTTACTATGCCGGATTCGTCCAAAGGATGAACTTACAGTGCAAGCATATGCTATCCCCTTCAAGCTTGCGATTAAAAAATAATTGGGGTATTTGCTAGAAATGGTGGGGGGAAATTTGGAAATCTATTAGTCGTGTCGGCGGCTCACTCTTGAACATGACACTCTTTGCTTCGTGTCAGGTTGGGACATCCTCCTCTGTATCATTAACCTTTATGGGTTTGGGTCGTTCATTTTTGCCTTCCATTTGATCTCTGGCAGATCATCATGACCACCAATCCCATGGATTCAAAAGTTGCCAACTTCTAGTTGTATCGCCGATATGTTCAAGAGTTGTCCTTCTGCAGTTACACTTACCTTTGATTCTCTGTATCATCCAAAATCATTTTGCATCCTCTCGTCTCGCGTCGATGATGTGGGATTCATTATGTCCCTCCTTCGACACGGTCGCTTTCCGTTGACTTCAACTCATTATCCGGGTAGTTGACCAAGAGACTCCCGTCCAGTACCTTAGAGCTTGCATGCTCTAATGGCAAGTTCTTTGCACTCGACGACAAGTTTACATCATTGGCTTTCGATCGAGTGATTTCATGGGTGTTCAACTCCAGTTCCTATATTCACATTCCGTGAATTGCGCTGATAGTACCTTGAGGGCCATTGTCATCATTAGTGGTTTCTCTCGCACTTGTTAACAGTTTACATCATTGACTAGTAATTGAGCGACTTTTTAACATGTTCGACATCAAGCCATCTATTCGCATGTTAGAATCTGTACTTTGATCGCGTCGTGTTGGAGCACAAGACGCTGGACTTAGATCACAAAAGTCCAGGTTGCGAAGTGGTGTGACATGGTTATGATGATATGCATGTCTCTATTAGATGGTTGGCTGCGACCAAACCATGAGTTATAATATGTAATCATTCTCATTATTGGATGGTTGCGACCATACCTTGGTTTCATTATGATCCTCTTTGACGAATGGCTGCGCCTATACCTGGATCCATTTACATGATCATTCTCTGGATGGCTGCGTCCATGCCATGATTCATGTATCATTTGACAAAGATATCAGTTTATGTATATGTATATGTACTTGCTTGCAAGTTTTCCGACGACAGACCGCTACCCTGCACTAATTTATAAAGAATTTCATCCCTCGCTCCAACTCGGTTTTCATGCTTTAGGGGGCATCTGTTACATAGCATTTTGTCAATGTCCCTGTACTCCTTGTTCCTTGATCCTGGAGGACCTCCACAGTGAACCCCGCATGCTTTGCCTTCATGAAGAAACTCCCGTTATGTCCCTTTTCATGAGCAGAGCATTTCCCTTTTGCACCATTTCCCTGAAATTTCTATTTTTCCCAGTTTACAAGACCGATGCTAATGACCTTTGTCTTCCCTGCGTCGATGTGTAGAGATTAGCACTATTCCCTACGTCGATCGATGCGACTGAACTATGTTCCAGTTGCGCCGGTCCTGTTATGGAAAGTTTTTTAAATTAGAGCCGAAGTTTCCAGCGCTAGAAGCTCCGTAATGTATGTCTGGTAAATGGTTTGGCTGGATGGGGTCGAGGATGATAGTTTGGGCTCATTTCCCCTATAATGATGGAACTACCTCAAGGGATAAGTCCTTCTCCCATGAGAAGAGGATCCATCTCCCATCCATATTTCCTATATAAACCTCCATTCTTCCCAAGCACAAGCTAGTTAGAGTGTTGGCTGAATGTTATTATACTATTTTTATTAGACAAGCAAGCTATTACTAGTTGTATCCATCTAGTTGTGTGAGGGACAAGTGTGTTTGGTTTGGAGTAAAGCCCAAAGGGAAGAGCCTTTAAACTATTGTTGTTTGAAGCCATCATGGAATGCTAGCAGAAGTGTGTGAGAAGCTGGTCTTGTCAAAGGAAGACTGCGACGTCAAGACGAATGGTTGTAATCTCTCTTTGACATTAATATATGCAACTATCGATTGATTTCCTACATGTTTTGTAATATTACATATTCGCTTCTTAATGTTTCTTAACTCGTTAAGTAGGTTGAATTGCATTTTGTCTATTATTATGTTTGTGTGTTGTTGTTGTTTACTTATTTCAGGAACTTGAAGAAGGAAGTGAGAGATTGTTGGAGCGAGCAAACGAAGACTTCATTCAATAGGATAAGTGACCAAAAGGTAGGCCCTCTTGATTGATTCTAACTTAAGGAAATCTTCCATAGAATGTATCTGTTGTGGCTAGACCCATTATTGGGCTAGAGGAATTCGTTCGTGTAAGCACTTATAATTTTACTTCACCACAGATGTGGCAGCTACATGCTTCTGAACTATATTACAATGATGCTCTAGGGAAATTTTATTATTAAACAACAAAGGGAAACCTTAAACAACGAAAAACCTAACCCTAGGAGATGGAACGCCAAGTGTTTGTGGACCCTGTTGGGGTTAGTTGGGCAGCGAATTTCCCGGGGTTATAACTTGGTCATATGATCTTTGTTTGGAGCATATGATACTTCGTTAGAAATATCTCTCTAAGTACTACAGGATTTGCAGTAGGCCCATGATGAACCTAAAAAAAAATTCCATTTAGGGGGTCAAAATAGCTACGAAAGTTCAGGACCCAAAAAAACTTCCAAAAATAGTAAATGTTACTATAATCAAGGAAACTGACGAAACCGACTGAAGATCTAAGTGGAATAGGCGAGTGGCCACCAATATCCACCTGGATCATTCTTTTATATGATTCTTAGCTCGTCCATTAAATCCAATCGACACCCCTTTACATCTTCAAGTTGGCCTTACATCTTGTGCAAGTGCCCCTTGTGAGGCAGGCGGGCCCCTGGGCCAATTTATTGTAATGTTTCCGGAAGCCCTTTCGTTGGTGTTGTCGAGCCCCTTAATAACGTTGAGCTGACCCTTCGTTTTGTTTTTGTTGTGGATTTAGGGCCCCCATGACCTGGTCGATGCCCTCCCAACTCGTGTGGCTGACATGTTTTCATCGTGTGAAGCCCCTTCGTCTTGGAGTCTTCGCGGGCACAAAACGTGATGACCAACGTTGGTTGCTTAGTGCCCCACCATCGTGAGGGTGTGCCCAAGGTATGCCCCCGTTTCCATCAGACACAACATATTTTTCCCATGTCGCTCTTACTTGTGCCTGCCCACCGCCTTGCGTGCTCATTTACCAACTCACGTGCCAACGCCTAGGCACCCCACCTTCGTGCGAGTGCGCATCCTCCTTCTTGTGTGCCCGACACAACGTCCCACAGGTTGTTCAAACTCATTCCAACTCGTTCTCTTGCCCGATACGATGTGTTTTCCTTGTGATGCGCGTCCGATGCCCTGCCTTCGTGCAGGTGCACCTAGGGCACACGGCGCATCCAACCTTCGTTCACCAAGGCACTTCCTCATTGCATGGGTGGGCCCTCTACCTTCTGCGACTTGCCACACCATATTGCTTTGCCAACTCAATTCCTCATTTCGACTTTTCGCCACTCCAAAGTGGTCGTGGGTCATCATGGGCGCCCGTTGGCCTTGGTGCAAACTCGAGGCCTCACACCGTCGAAAATTTTTGTTGCTTATTACAGAGAGCATAATTGGAATTAACACTCACAAATTTCCTTAGACACACCCGTGATAATTCTGTGTCGAGTCACCTTAACCTTTGACTAAACTAACGAACACATTTTCATATTGCCCTTCACAAGTGACCCCAAAAGGTGTTCAAATTTACAAAACCCCTTATTTTTTACAGCTTTTCATTTTCTTAAATCTCTATTAGTTGCATCATTCCGTCTCGTTTCTTCGTCATTTCAATTAGGAATGCCTCGTATATACAGGGTCTAAAGGGGCCCTAATTTGCTCGTTGTCCAATGCTTAGTTAGGCCGATAGGCCTTCCTTTGAAAGGGACTTTCGTCGTCCCTTTGTTTCTCATGCTGACACGTGGCGTCGAAAACAGAGTGATCATAACCGCAGAGTTCTGCAATCTCACCTTGACACGTGGCATCGGGAAAAGAGCGGGCATAACCGCAGAGTTCTGCAAGCGAGCGGCGTCGTGCGTCGTGTATTTATGGATATTGACGAAGGCGGTTGTGCTGCTAAATTCGTTCCGTTTTCTTCGGAAGCTTATGCATTGTAGTAATGGCGCATTGTGTTTTCGGAGAAAGATTGCATATGGTAGCTTCCCAACTCAACTGAACTGCTCTCACTCGCTCTGTGTATGTTGTTTGGATTGGATTAATTTGACTGTGGGGAACGGGTCGCTGGCTGTGTGTAGACTCAGCGAACGCTACTCTATAATGGTGGCGCCCATGATGCCCAGCACCAGGTTCGAATCCTTTCCTCTTCGGCAGGGCTAGGGTTAGAGCGTGCTCTTCCTCCTCATCAAGCAGGGCCGGTGCAAAAATGCCAGGCAACTTACCTGGGTTTGGCTGCTGAAAGCCCATCGCGCTGCGGGCTGTGTCGCCTGGCTCGCGCAGGGGCTATGGAGCCTTCTCTCCGCCGTAAAAAGAAGGGTCACTTTGAACAAGAATCAAAATCGTGTGACAGAGGAGGACAAACCAGGGAAAAGTAAACTGTACAGAGTCATTAGAGGGTTTCTGTTATTTGCCATTTTGATGCTAGGGTTTGAGATTGCGGCTTATATGAAAGGCTGGCACTTTAGCCGCCCTCATTTCGACTTTTCTCCGTCGCTGGACTTGCAGGGCGTTTTGCATTCCATTTATTCTGAATGGGTATTTGTCAAGGCCACTTATCTTACCCCTTCTCTTCAGACATTGGCCAACATTTGCATTGTGTTGTTTCTTATCCAATTGGCAGATAGATTGGTGTTGGGAATGGGGTGCCTGTGGATCCACTTCAAGAAGAAAGTCGGTGCCCCAATTCGAATTCCCAAGTTCAGCAGTGGATTTGGAAAAAGGTGCATCAGCAGACTATCCGATGGTTCTGGTTCAGATTCCCATGTGTAATGAGATGGAGGTAAGCGTAAGCCTAAGCTTTTGTACTGCAATGTGGGTTCTTTTAGTCTCCTCAACCTACATTATGCAACAATGCGTGTGTTTTGTCCTGTATTTTAGAACAGAGGCTACATAACACTAGATTTGCAATTTCGATTTGTTTCATGTGTTCACAACTGTTATTTTTATTGCATTTTGTGCTTTTTTATTCATTTATAGGTGAAGCATAAAATGATACTAGACAGATATTGTATTGATCTGTTAGACAAACAAAAGCTACAGTGGGGAAACCTTTGCTACTGCTAATAGAGGGTTTCTAACAACAAGAAATCCGAGCTAATAACACGATTATATGATGCTTTGATAAAACTGTAAGTGGAGATTACATTACAACATTCAAACGGCAAACAGGTTTATGAAGAAGCCCAGAAACATGGAACTGTCCGTTTTTATTTATTTAATTTTCAGTATACCATGCTCCAGAAATAAGGAGCAGCAAATCAAAGCACGAACAGTAACATCTATTGTAAAGTGAAAAATTGTTGATTTCTTTATCGAGGGGGATGGTACAGAGTGTTTCACAGATTTACAGTCCTTGCTCTCTGCCACTGGCAGCAAGGTTTCAGTGCTCCGTCTGTGTCTGCAGTTCTGTGCGACTGCAGCTTTATCTGCTCTTCGTCCCCACTCTCTTCCCTCCAGGGAACAGACATTATCAAAATCAAAGACGGAAATTTTTGACCCATTTCCTTCAAACTGTCTTTTGATGACTCCTTTTGCCAATGTGGCTTCAGTGATTAGGTGGCTACAATTTTTGGACAGATCATCTATGGTGTGGATTTTTTTAGGTTGTTACTGAAAAAATACTAGCATATTAAAAAGGTCAAGTACTGTACGAGGCATGGCTCTCTTTCCATCCAAGCTGGAATAGGCAACATATTTAACCGGGTACCATATTCCAAATGTCTGATGTTCTTGTAAAGGAAAAATCCATTGCAGCTACCTGAATCAATGTCGGTTTTTATTTTCATTGTCTTCTCTTTTTAGACTCTGGCTAGAATGTGGGTTATGCCCAATTGAATCTGTGAGATTGTTTATCTCTCTCCATTGTTCTGTCATCCCATACACATTGACTGAATGGGGTATGGATTAGTGTACTTGCGGTACTACTTATTTGGGCCTTTTTCTCTCTTTTGGAGGTGTTAGCGAGCTGACCCGGAGGCTTGCAATGTTGGATATTTGTCCCTCTTCCATTCAAAAAATGACTTAGCTTGGCACTCTAAACTGAAAAATGATAAATTTAGTGTATGCTTAACTGAAAAATAATTGAATTAGTGTCCAGTCAGTGTCTGAGGTGTATTCTATGCCTCATACTGCTCACAAGTTATGTTGCAGTAAATATGATCCAGTGTTGTTTCAAAAATTTGCTTTATCTTGTTTTGATTATCAATGTTTCAATGTTTCTGACCATTTTTTTCCGCTTCTAATTCAGTGAAGTTACAAAACTCACATATTGTGTTTGAAGACTGTTACTGAGTTTATGATTGACCTCTTTTTTTTTTTTTTTTTTTTTCAGATGTGTTGCTAAAACATAAGTTGATTCTATCTAGTGTCTACATATGGGAGATGGTGTAAACATGTAATTGTTGTGAGTACTAGGTTCTGATTGTTAGATATTGTATTTTTCCTGTTAAAACTGGTTCTGGTCTTCCTTAAATCTATCTACAGATGCGGGAGGACGGAAAATTGATTATGTATACCTTTTGTCACTCCCAAGTTCTGGTCTTTAGATCCCGTGATTCTTCTTCTGATGTCTAGTTGTTGTTGGTACTTGGTTTACTGTCTTTAGATCCTGTAATCTTTTCTTTTAAATGTGTGATTTTGATAGCACTTGGGGTTCTAGTGACAAAGCCACATAGATTTTTATTGACTTAGTCAATAACTTGTAGATTGGATCTTAGAAGACCTAGAAAATAATGGTCCGCCTAGGAGAATTTTCAAATAATATACTTCCATGGTCAATCTACAAGCATATTGTTTGTGAAGTCACTACCTTGTTTGGTTATTGGTATCGATTTTAGATTGGCCTCGGATGTTAGGAGTATCCCTCGCTTCTACATCCCTCCCAGGATCATGCAGCCAGAGTCCTTGTTGGATCCAGGGGACTGTGATAGCGAGCCAGTGCCACTGTTGCCCCCCTAGCTGTCGGCTATCAGACTCTGCCATTCTTGACATCGTCAACCTCCAGCCCTGGACTTATTCATTTAGCCTTCTACATGATCCGGTTATATATACGTTTATGAGGCTATCCAATTATTGTATTCTTCTTTAAATTGCATTTCATTTTATTATAGATTTAGATTTTGCATTTTCTAGGAGTTGTGTTTGCACTCGCACATTGTATTCGTACTGGTTGTATCCTTAAATCCCATTGACCTATTTATGGTGATTCATTGGACATTAATAAAATTATCTTATTTTATTGGGACAAACTTTTTTAGAGAGGACCCCAATTCTGTGGGTATTTATTAAAAAGACTGGTGTTTGTTTATTCTATCATGCATCAACTGATTATGTTAAATCTAACTTGATTCTGTTTTGTTGAAATTCTTTGCAATAGTAACGTTTGTAGGCTGGGTGCTTTGAAGTTTTGTTCAACCCCTATTGGTCTGTAATCTATTGTACTGCAACTGCAGACATATGGTATTGAGCAGAATTCCATATTGTTCAACAAGATTGCTAGAATTTGATTTCAACTTTCTTTCCTTTGTAACAGCAATTTACACAAGAGATAGTAACAGCAATTTACATATGATCATCAAAGCCCTACAGAACTTGAATGGCTCTTTCCAGATCTCTTTTGCTTACACTGTTTTTGCTATGAGGCAGTTGATATGTCTACTGACCATAAAATTATAGCAGTCGATATGTCTACTGACCATAAAATTCATAACAAGCAAGGCTATGTAAATCCCATATATGCATGTTTACTTTTTCCCCAGTAAAATCCCCAACAGAAACTCCAGGCAGTGGACATTTTAGTTTGTTTTTCCATGAAATATGTAATGAAGCTCTGTTGATATCTTTTGTCCTGTTCAACCTGCAAACTAAATCTGTGGCCAAAAATTTATGTTACCTACTCCACAATATTTCATTATATACCGATTTGTAGGCCATAAATTTCCCATTCCACATTGAAAACATTCCCCGTTCACACACAACTATACTGGATTTTGAGAGTATCTGAAGCGATCTGTAACTTGGAAAAAATCCAAAACCTACTGCGTTGATCAGAAACACAAGAGTTTGTTACGCCTGAGCCAGAAAGGTACACATTTCTCACCATGGCTAGCCAAGTCCACATTATACTTCCATGCCCAGCTCTAATTACCGAGAAACTGAAAAGAACTAGATAAAAATGCAACCAATTGAACTCTCTCTATCACATTTAAAGCGACTCATCTCCTCGAATCTGACGATAAATCGCATTGGAAACCTTCCCTGCCGGCCGATTTCAATTGTCTTGGGGTTTTTTAATTCTCTGGACAGATTTATGGCCTAAAAAGGAAATCCAAAATTGATTGAATTGATAAAGCCAAAAGATTTGTTACACCAAGTTACAGCAAAGGATTGCCAGAATGGTGTGTAATTATTTGTTGCATATTTTTGTCAAAACACTGTGAGCGCCTCACCAGAGTGACACTTATGAATACAAAGTACTGGCGCCTTGATTAACTATTTTCCAAGCATCTCTTTCTCCATCAAGCATCTCTTTCTCCATCCATCCGACTCCTTGGTCCCTCATTAAGATGCTTGTCCAGAGTGGGCCTGTCTGTCATCAAGGACAAAGTTGGCCACTCTATCAGAAGTGCCAGTGTGCGGTATCATCAAGGTAAGAATGCTTTGTGGAAGGTGGGTCAGATGGTACGCAGAAGAGATGTTGAGATTCATTCTGTCCCTTCAGTGGCTGCAAAAAGTGGATGACAGTTAATTTACCAATCGTTTTAACCATGTAACAAAGGTGCTCAATGTGCATTAGTCATGGGGTGTTTTGTGACAGCCAGAGGGAGGTCTAAAGTCTCAACTCAACTATGCCTTTTCCACCACACACTCACTTGTTGATAAATATCATGACAATACTTGTAACTACTAACGCATTCAGTTTCTGCAGCAAACCCAACGACGGAAAGTTTCAAAAGAGAACCGTGCAGAACAATGTCTTTTTCTTGCACTACAAATTGTGGTGCCTGCGGGCCTCCTGCAGGTCAACCCAGCATGTTATAACTGTACGTGTGTTAATTGGTCTGTGAATTGAAGAATCTAATTTCTATATATATGTGTCCTACAAAGTCCAATCAAACAAATAATATATCACCAAATATGATTCATCCACATAAAAATCACCATCAGCACCAAATGTATGAAAGCTGTATACACATAATGTGAAAAATCTTCTCGTCATTCATTGTACTATTCAAAGACTTTTTATAACAAATGATACTTTGAGCCACAATGAAAGGGAGCTCGCCCATAATTCTTCTATGCTTTTTTGTTTTCTATACACATTTTTCTATACTGAAGAATTACAACTTGATCACGGCTATAGTTGTTTTCTATAACTGCAAGTAATAGCAGTAGTAGAAGCAGTAGTTCACTAGACTAGGTAATAATTATTCCCTAGGTTAAAATACCCAACACTTTTCCTGTAAACTATACTTTTTTTGGTATCTTCTGAATTTTCTATAGTTATATGTAGACAAATTTCCTGGCTGCCTGCTCAGTTTGAAAATCCCAATTCAGTGGGGATGCAGATCTCAGTCGAA
The DNA here is from genome assembly GCA_031772625.1 of Pinus tabuliformis. NCBI lineage: Eukaryota > Viridiplantae > Streptophyta > Pinopsida > Pinales > Pinaceae > Pinus > Pinus tabuliformis. The sequence continues at coordinate 904,930,173 of CM062810.1, read as the reverse complement.
AAAAACAAAATATAAATCAGGCCCTAGGGCAGAACCTTGATGCATCCCAGGGCACTGTGTACATTATCTGTATCTTCATATAGATACAAAGGATTGCATTTGCACCATTTTCAAATTGTTTTATATATTAGACCCGGTGCCATCTGAGAAATGGACCAAGCTGAGTATCATGATGTATATTTTGTATAACTACCACACATTTGGTGTGGGACTGGCTCTCTTTCCCAAGGGTAATAATCAAATTATAAATCTCTCCTTCCAGAAAGTTTAAAGACCTGGTTGCCCTTGTGTTGCACACAGATAGGGCACTCCTCAGACAATGTAATTACCTGCACCAGCAGAATTCACAGAAATGGCAGCCTGAATCAATTATATATGTTCTTTCAAAAATATATTGATTTAATAATGCAAATGAGTGCTTTGTTTATCTCACCTTTGGCACACATTTCAAACAAAAGAAGTGGCTACACGCTAATTGCTTCGGCTCCACAACGGCATCTGCACATAGATTTATAGGTAGAAGTTTCGGATTTTGTTGTCTATTGTTAGAATACAGATAAATCATTGAAATAACAATGTAAAAAAAACGAATATTCTAAGTACACAGGCATATAGAACAAGTAAGTTCCTTATCGATAACAGATGTTGATGATGCTTGTGTTAAAGCTTTGGAAATAGTGGGCATGTTCCCCACTGTTTTCTCTGAAGTATGTAATACCGTTTTAATACGATTGGATCCATTAAGATTTGAAAATGGACTCTCTGGAAGGTTATGTCCATAGCTGTTGCAAGTAGTTGAATAGAAGCTACTTTGTTTTGTTTTGGTGATTATTATAAAAAGGTAATGATCAGTGAGTTTCTTTCCTTGCAGATTTGCTTGTCCAGTGTGCTCCAAATCTGTCTGTGATATGTCTAAATTGTGGGAGAAACTTGATATTTTCTACAAGATGAACATCTTGAAGTCAACTTGCAATGGGTTGTATAAAGAGTAGCTTATTATATGTGTTTTTGCTAATTTTTATTTCTCATATTTGAAATTTTCTTTCATCCAATGGCAATTGATTTTTTAAGTTTCTTGAGTGGATTCTGATATATTTTTTTGTCATGTAGGTTGCTTTGACTCCAATGCCTGAAGCTTACAAGAACAAAATGGTAAGATGTCTGATGTTAATGTGGTATAATTTGGAGGCATATTTTAGAGCCCATTAGTAGCGTGAGCGAAAATACCTCACCACTTTCTCTTCAGTCATTTGAGCAGGTTTGGATCTTATGCAATGACTGTGAGTAACTTCTGAAGTAAATTTTCACAATGTTGCACACAAGTGTCAAACTTGCAACTCTTATAACACCCGGCAGACCAGGGGAGGCCCTTCTGCAAGTTCATGTAGATCTCATCTTTGATATTCTCAAATGTTCAGATTCGTGTGTCCCTCTTTACCACTTGTAAGGTTGCCTTACCACTACCTATGTGGCATGAAAAACAGTGGTACTGCAAATTGCTATGCAGTGGCATTACTGTAAGAATTCATTGTAACCGCTGAGTTTTTCCACAAACGAATTAACTCTTCTAGAAAAATTCAATAATTCCAATTTAATAATATAGCATTACTGTAAGAATTCATTGTAACCACTGAGTTTTTCCACAAACGAATTAACTCTTCTAGAAAAATTCAATAATTCCAATTTAATAATCCTATCGGCCTCTCTTCGTACCTTTTGGGACAATTCTAGTTATCTATTAACAAAGGACTAATCGTCGTCGCTCATCGATTTGAATCGTGCATTTCCGTTTTGATTTAATCAATTTCTTCCATCGATTTCCTCAATCGATTCGCATGTGCTTCCTTCGTGTTGAATGGGCCCACATATAACTTAGTCCTATTGCCATGTTCTTAATTTCTCTACCGAAGTTGTAGTCTGTAGATTCTTTGCTGCTAGAGTTGTAGACTCAAGCCCATGCACTTAGTAAAATCCTTCTGGCTATTCTGGAGGGCCCTTCTGAATTTGCATTTCAAAGGTTCTTTCAAATAGAGAATCGAGTCCATGGGCAGTTTGGAAGCTAGCTCATCGGTGGGTAGAATTTCGATTGAATTGAATGATACACTTTTGAATTCACGCTCTCGCAATTCATTAAAATAAAACGTCAACTACCCGAAACTATTTTAAATTATCTTCTAGTAATCTCTCATATTATTTGTTGTTTCCACAAACGTTATTCTAAATTGTTTACTTTTAGCTGCCTATTACCAAGATACTGGATTTAGAAGAATGTTAGAATATCAAAAAGTACAAATTTTGGTAATTGATCTCTTTATTTTGCCAAGATACTGGATTTTTTCACGGATTTTTTTTTTTTGAAATGTATGTCTAAAAACAAAAAGGTTTCAGTATATTATATAAGATCTTTTTAAATATTTATTTTTTAAATCCACCAAAAATTCGCATTCAAAAATATATTAGAAAATTGTTTTTATGAACAAGAAATCCCTAATAGATAAATAAATATTTTCTCAATTGCACTGCAAGTTAACATTTATTTATTTAAACAAAGATGTCTTGACGTGAAACTAGAAACTGGATAGACGATTCCACCCTTTATAACATAAAGCTAAACAAATCTTTTGTACATCAAGGTAATTTGAGGAAAAAGAATACTGTTGACAAGTTGAACGGAAAATAAAAATTCCATTCACCGCACGTCTTTCCAACTAAATTGGTAACATTGATTCCAAAGAATAAGTGCACTAATTTTTTCATAATTTGATCTTATTGTTTTTGGTAATGCCAATAAATCAAGGTCATTGAATTTTTCGCGTAATCGTGAAGGTTAAGTTTTTATTTGTAAGTTAAGACTTTTCATTCATTCATAAAAAGCATGTTACATCAAGATAGAACTTTTGTGGCCTCAATATATCTATTGGGAAACTAGATATGTTGTCTATTGGAAGGCATTATAAACTAACCAAAATCGAAAGGTTTTAAGTCTATCAAATTTGGCAAGATAAACCTCACTGGCTGAATACCATAATAAGTTCTTCCTCCTAAATCTAAAGCTCCCTATTGCTATGACCATCATCAAAAAATAAACAAAACTGAACTGAAAACAGACATAACCAACAACATAACTAGTCCTTATAGGACTCAATAGGCACATGATCTTTTGCACCAGACCCTGGTGTTTCCAAGTATTGTGGGCACCAAAGGTGTTCCTCAATTCTGCCCAGGCGAACATTTTGTTCTTGAGCTTGAAACTACACCGACTGAAAGTATTTTTGGATTTCATGTAAGGTAGGATCGATTTTCATGTAGTCAGAAGTATGAATGATGGCTTTAGCCACCATATTTTTCATCATCCAATAGAGGTGGATGGCCTGTTTATATTGGGAGACTCGACCTTGAGAATTGTCAGGGTCAGGGACCAAAAATTTGCAGTCCATTTCTTTCTCTTCTTCCTCAGCTTGGTAGGTGAGATTCGCTTCCCACACTGCAATAATCCTTCTAACTTTCTTCAGGATCTCCCTCACATATGCATGCGCATTGTCCTTGTTATGTCGGGCCTAAGACTTACAACCTGCTCTTTTTGGCTACTGGGATGATGGTTTGCCTTTATGCACCCGCGAACCTCTCTTCCAATTTTTCTTGCGTCCCTCTACCATTGCTCCTCTTTGATAGTTTTTGCTCGCGCCATCCTGAGAACCGACACCTGTGAGACTATAAGGTCTATGGGTCCCAACCTCGTCGAGACAACCGTCCACCCCGAAGGGAAAAGGTCGTTGCTCAAGAAACTTGCCTTTGTGAGAGGGGGCAAGATCATGCACAAGAGCGAGGAAACATTAACATTCTAGACAGTGCAAAAAATATGAAACAAGCATGCTCCTTTCACACAATGATTCTTAACTAGCGTAATCTTTTTTCCTTGAACCATTGCAAACAAAGGTGTGATTCAAGGCCAACCTCTAAGACAAACAATTGACATAACCCCACATCCCATAGAAGAGAACCTTCGAAATTGGGTCAAAACCAAAATGCAAAACACAGTGATAACATTCAGACAAAAACCATTCTTCTTCTTCATGGATTTTACGACATCCCATGCAATGTCGGCACAACAACATGCATAGCCCCCCAAATCCAGAGAAACAGTTCCCATTCTTTGAAGCATAATTCCATAAAGAATCAAGGTCGACGTTATCATCCTGAATACAGAAAAGAAAGAAATCGCACGTGAATTCTAGAAAAGCAGGACAATCATCTTCCCACACTGAGATTTCCATTGAATTTTATAAACAAGAATCCTACAGACTATCTCCATATACGCTTCACTGTAGGAGGAGAAGGAGAATGTCACATACCTCGTATTTGTCATCATGCAGATGTCGACGAAGTCCCCTTTCAGAGTTCTCCTGCTTGCAAGTTTCCAACGTCGTGCCACTAGCTGAATACAACACTGGAGGAGCCATAACCAATTTACTTCACTAGATAACCACTTTTGGCACCCAAATTCCCAAACTCTTTGATGATGGAACGCTTCATCGTGTATTTCATCTCCTCCCACGCAGCCACCACCATATCTCCTCCCACTCCATCTATCGTCAGTTTGACCGACCTGTTCTCCAATAAGCATGATCTTAATTGAAATAATCATGATTCCCATTGAAATCCTCAACTAGATCATACTCCAATTAAGATAACCATGAAAGTTAAGTTTAATTAATAGAAGTTTAAGTTTAATATAAATGTAATTGAAGTGTAATTAATAGAAGTTTTAAGTTTACTTGTTATTATTATTATTATTTTTAAATTAAAATTTAATGGTATAATTTTTTATAAAATTGATTAATTATTTAAAAATATTTTTATTATATAAAATAATTTATCATTTTAAAAGATTCTTAATATATTTAAAAGGTATAAATTATATCTTTTAAATTTATAATTTCAACCTTTTTTTAATTTTAAATCAAATTAATTGAAAAATATATTAAGGAAAAAAACAAAATAAATATTAATTAAACCACCTAATGATGGTAGTTATTTTATTACCATTATTGATATATTAAAAAAAAATGGAAAACTACCTAATGATGGTAGTTATTTTATTACAATTATTAATATATTTTAAAAAAATGGAAAAAGTGGAAAATACACGGAAGTGTAAAAAAGAAATGGACACAAGTGTCTGTGTAACTACATGTGGGAAATTGTGTGCAGGTATATGTGGGAATTGAAATAATAACTAAGACTATATAGTGTTTATTCATACATATATGTTTTTGCTCTAGAAAATAATAAGAAAAACCCATCTGAAAATGGAGGTGAAGGAAATTATTAGAAAAATGTAATATTATTAAGATAAAAAATATCTTGATATATAATATTATTAAGATAAGAAATATATATATATTGTTTGTTAGGGTATATGAGTTTTAAGGGAATTAGCATGTTTAATTTGTGGTTTGAGTAGCCTTAACCTATAGACATTTAAGTCTTCAAAATTTCATGGGATCACATTAAGTATGGACCACACCAACCTTTAGCATAGTTAATTATTTACCTACTGAATTTTGAACCATTGACTTTTACAGTATGAAATTTTAATAAAACACCTTGTCATCAATTACTTTATTGATATTTATTTTAATATATTAAATTAATATGATTCAGAAATTTAATTAATTATTTTTTTTAATTTAAAAAATATGAAAAATTGCAATATGATTTTTCTAAAAAAAAATTGTATAAATAAAAGATGATATATATACTACAAACAAAAATAAACAAAGATAGAAACCACACATTGTTCATTCATACGTGTACATCTCTACGTCAACGAAAAAGACAGTGTTTCCCTGAATTAGTGAGTAGGGTTGAAAAGTGTTCACATAATGTCAACACCATCCAACGCGGCAATATTTTCGGGCCATAACTTACGGCATCACCGAAAAACTTGTAACCCCTGAAGGTTCTCAGAATGATTATAAGTTTAGCGTGTTTGACTCTTCAAATATTTAAAATATTAAGTTACAAACATCGAAGCAAAATTGGAAGTGGACACATTGTTACAAACATCGAAGCAAAATTGGAAGTGGACACATTGTGTTTAAAAAGTCGAAGTGTTAATGTACATTAACTTGTATGGCATTTTTTTAAAATTGCAAAGGGTTTATTATTATTTTTTATTGAGTATATGGTTTATATTTTAACAAAATGTTGTACAAATTTACACTACAAAACAATAATACACATAAAAATAAATTTTAAAAAGGTTTATTATCTGGGTTTAGTATATTGTTTATATTTTAACAAAACGTTGCACAATTTTACATGACAAAATAATAATACACATGAAAGTGATAGGTTTTTTTCACCGTTGTGATTCATTTAACTTGGAATACTCACATAATCCTCAATCACTATTTTAAATCTAAAATTAAAAGAAAATGTGGTTAAAATGTACTTGGTCTTGTGCAAGATACAAAGTAATATTGAATAATAATAAAAATATTATATCATTATGGCATTTACTTTCAACACCAACTTATAAATTTTAAAATTATCAAGTCATGTTGTTGCAGTGCTCATGTTCTTTTTTAAGATGCGTTGTAAGAAAGAACATTAGTCGATTTTGTCAAAGATATATATTTTAAAGCTTTCAACTCATCTTTAAGTATATTCTTCCTAAGAAATTAAAAACAAAGTAAAGCTAACCTACATTCTCGTGTAGTGCAAAGGAAAAAAACACAATATTAAAGATGCTAAACCATGTTGCAGTTGAAGTGAAGTAACGTTCAAGTGAATCAAAGCGGTTGTGTTATTTAAAGGTTGGACGAATATTTTAAAGGTATTTATAAAGTTACATATGAATAAATGTATGGTAAATGGATATGATATATGACATTTAAAATATTTATTCGTTGTTAACTCTATTATTATGATATTATAATTTTTTAGTGATATGTTATAATTTTTTAAAGTAGTGTGGTATTCTATAGTTAGTATTAACTATAAGGGAGATTTACATTTTCTTCTTCATATATTATAATTTTTTTAAGTCTACATATAAAATAATGATTCAAAGATTATTGTATCATATTTTATAGTTAGTATTAATTATAAGAGAGATTTTCATTTCCTTCAGTGTTTAACATTAAATTGACAAGTATATTTTTAAAATAAAAATAGAATACTTTTTAAATAAATAAAAAATGAATATATATGTTTGGTTAGTTTTAATTAAAAGCATTTTAAAACACTAATAATCTTATTCTCATTGTGCTTGCTAGGTTCGTTGGGTAGGATGCCTTGACAGGAGAACTAATCAATCCTGTCCTCACAGGAGAACACATCAATCCTGCTACAATCACCGTGGAGAACACATCAATCCAGGCTGCCATGGAGAACACATCAATCCAGGCCTCACAGGAGCACTAATCATCCTGCTACACAGGAGAGTGAATCATCCTGTTCCACAAGAGAGCGAATCACCTTGTCCCACAAGAGAGCGAATCATCTTGTTCCAGTGTGCACCACCAGGGGAGGGTGAGTCACCCTGTGGTCATATGTTGCTCCAGTAGGAACCGCAAGCCCTCAGAGCTCCCAGAGCTCAATGTATGCAACATGCAGGACCCTTGTACAAATGTTTCTTGCCGACTCCAAGTCGTTTGGGAAAATCACAAATTAGATCTTTCCTCGGGGCTTTGACAAGGTGTATCAACCTGTACATCATCTTAATGTGACGGAGCTTCCTTGTCATCGACTTACCATATCCCAGATGATGTCTATCTGCTGGAGCAATTGACAAATACGGGATTCCTCAATAATCGAATCCCACCTCTGGTTGTTACAGATAATCACAGTGGTATCCAATGTAAATCCAAATAGCTCACTGAAGAGCTTTCGCAACCAAACTGCCTCACACGAGGTTATGCTAGCAATAACATATCTTGCTTTGGCGGTGCTCAAAGCCACCGACTTCTGCTTCCTGCTCATCCAGGATATCGAAGCAGATCCCAAGGTGAAACAGTACCCGGAAGTGCTCTTACGGTCCACCACACTGCCTGGCCAATCAACATCATTATATCCAAGTAGTCTCACATCTCCGGCAGTGTATCTTAATCCATGAGAGATTGTGTCCTGAAGACATCTCAGAAGATTCCTGGCATCAATCCAGTGAGGCTCAACCAAATATGAGCTCACAATGCTAACTGCAAAACATATGTTCGGACGGAGGTTCACCAAGAACATCAATGCGAATGAGTTTTTGAAACTCAGAGGCATTTCCCAAGTCTGGTCTGACATCACTACCATATAACTTCTAAAAGTTAAGATCCTCGAAGTAGTCACAGGCTTGCAGTCCATCATACCGAATCTTTCCAATATATTTACCACATATTTTCCTTGAGATAGGAAAATTTCCCTTGGCTTTTGCCACACTTCAAGTCCTTGGTCCTTCATTTCAAATTCAGAAGCCATCTCCCTCTTACATTTGTGAATGAGAGGGTTTGCACCTGTTAGAAAGAGGTCATCCACATACAACACCAGTATGAGAGGCTTGTCATCTTCAACCTTAAAGTAAAGGTTAGGATCAGCTTCACTCCTAGTGAATCCTAGCTTCATCAAGTAGCTATCAATCCTCTCATACCATGCTCGGGGTGCTTGCTTCAGCCCATAGAGAGCCTTTTTCAACCTGCATACATGAGATTTTCAATCATAAATCTCAAATCCTTCAGGTTGCTCCACATAGACGTCTTTTTGATAGAACCATGCAAGAACGCGGTCTTAACATCCATCTGATGTAGGTTCCATCCTTGTGAAGCCACAAGGGCTATGATCAAGCGGATGGTCGTATATCTGGCAACAAGTGCAAATATCATAGTCTATACCTCCCTTCTGGGATAAACCATGAGCAACAAAATGAACCTTATACTTTTCCATACTTCCATTTGCTGCATGCTTTATCTTGTAAAGCCATTTTGAAGTAACAATTGTCTTGTCCAGGGTCTGGGAACTACTTCCCAGACATCATTCTCCATAATAGACTCATATTCTATGGTCATAGCATCCTTCCATAGTTAATGCTTGATGACATATGAGAATGATGAAGGTTCATTTTGTATGATTGTGCTCATGATGGTCAGGTATCCCTGATACCTGTTAAGTTTCTTACTTTGATGGAAGGTTCCTCAGGGTGCAGCATGTCCTTCAGCATCATCAAGTATCCCCCTAATCCATGAAGGCCTCTTCTTAGAAGAGGAAGGCTCATGTGGATGAGGATCAATCGGATCCATGGGTTCTTCTACATCAAGCATTGATTCATCATCCTTTTCTTTCGGTTCCCTGGTGTCGGCTTCTTGAGAGCTACTCAAAGTCAGCAGATTGTCCACCTTGTTGAGAGCCATATCTTTGTCAAAGGTGACATCATGACTAATCACGACTTCCCTTTGACCGGTGGTGAACATTTTTTCACAAGTTTAGGAACCCAATGCTTGATGAGGGCATCGATTTTGTACATATACGGCGGTGATTGTAGTTTCAGCCCATAGAAACTTTGGAAGTCTTTGATCATATAGCATGGCCCGGACAGCTTCCATCATCGTGTGGTTCTTCCTTCCCACCACACCATTCTGCTCAGGAGTATGTGGTGTAGTAGTCTCCCTCTTAATGCCAACCTCAGGTATGCCTGAGTAAACCAATTGTAATATATCAGAGGTCTTGCTTTGGCTTGAGGGGAATGGTTCCCTTTTGAGCTTTCCTTTGGCACATCCCAGACATACACCTTCTTTCTCTACTTGGAATTCGGGCATCCCTGTTACCATCTGTCTTACATCGGGTAGAGCTTTGTAATGAAGGTGGGCAAACCTCCGATGCCAAAGTTCGGACTAAAGAGTTGTGTCACAAGACATGACACCTAGCGGAATTCCATCGACCTGATATAATGAATCAACACTAAACCCAAGAGTAAAGACATCTTTAACATTATTTTTCCATATACATACCTTGCCATTGCTGAAGGTTACCTTGTAGCCTCTGTCTTCCATTGCCAAGATGGACACTAGGTTCCTTTTGAGGTCAGGTGCATTTAATACATCCTAAAATTTCTAGCCTTCTTGAATGCTTGTCCTCTTCCTTGATTCCCAGCTCTCCTCTTACCTTTGCTATTGAATTTGTCATTCCTTTGATTGCCATCAGAGGGATTTCGAGTTGCACCACTCCATACTGTACCATGCTTCTCTAATCATGATTATCATCATGCTGCCCATGTCCATGATTTTATCCATCATAATGCTGCTCAAACTAGTGTGCATCATCATCATGCTATCATATATGTCCATGATCTCATGTTGCCCTTTATGTCCATGATCTCATTCATCATGATGCTCATGATCTCATACATAGTGACTTGCTTTATCGCAAATGTAACATCGTCATTTTCTTCTACCCTTAGGTCCAGCCTTTCCTTTTGATTTAGTCCCGGAATTATTTCTTTTCTTTGCATGAGAAGAAAAGGCAGCAGGAGGACCTTTAGGCATGGGCATTTCTTGCACTTCTTCCCTTGTTTCTTCTTGAATGCATCTAGCCATTAATTCCTCGAAACCAGGAATTACATTATAGTTCAAAAGAGTAGTCCTGAACACATACCATTCAAATGGAAATCCTCCAAGAGTTATGAGTGCCATTTCTCTGTCAGTAATAGTTTCCCCAATAGATAGGAGATCATTCTTGATCTCGGTGATTCTTAAGAAGTATGCTTGCATACTTTCATCTTTAGCCTTCTTGATTTCCCTCAGCTTATTTCTAAGAAACAAAACTTGATTTGCATCATTAACTTTAAATAAACTCACCAGTCTATCGTAGATTTCCTTGGAGGTGTCCAGTTCAGAGATGTAGGCCACCAAGTGCTTGTCGATAGAGTCCCGGATGATCTTCTATTGTTTTGACTTCTCAATTTTTTCATTTGTTCCAGGCAGCAGCGGATGCATTTGATGGAGGCTCAACAATATTGCCTCTCACATGATCCAACACTCCTTGATTCTCAAGGGTTAGATCGATAGACATCTTCCATCCGTGATAGTCAGCTTTCTCACGGAGCTTGTCTTCAGCAGGAAAGAGTGTTGAGGACCCCATAGTTCTTTTAGGATAGCCTTGCCAATATTCTCTTCGATGATTGCTCTTGCTCTTGCTCGGGCTTTGTCTTCACCTCAGCTCTGATACCATGTTAAGTTATGGTATGTTCTATGCTTATAACAGTTTACTTCTTTTCCTTATTATATTCCAAAGATTAGCAATCACACATACATAAAGTAAAGTGCAGATAGAACATTAAACGATCGACAGAAAACAAGCCAAGACAAGAGACACAAGATGTGGTGGCTACCCAGGGAAAAACCCCACAATGTGTGGGGAAACCCTTTGATCAAATATTCTTTTATCTTCAATAATTCAACAGAGAGAAATAGTACAATAAATCTGATTAATATCAGCAGTAGCAAACCCTAGATCAATAGCATCAGCATTAGCGGCTTCATTATCAAACTAGGGCAGACGATATCTTGCAAACCGTTCGTCGGATTGACTTCATTCCACCACCAAAAGTTGCGGCTTTCAGAGGAGGTTCAGATGAACCTACAACGCAGTTCCAAAGAGTAGATCTTCTAGGCCACGCAAGTCAATCTTTACTTCTGTAGTTGCAGCTTCAGTTTCAACAGTTTCCGGCTTCAAACTAGGGCAGTCGATATCTTGCAAACCGTTCATCGGATTAACTTCATTCCACCACCAAAAGTTGCGGCTTTCAGAGGAGGTTCAGATGAACCTACAACACAGTTCCAAAGAGGAGATCTTCTAGGCCACGCAAGTCAATCTTTACTTCTGCAGTTGCAACTTCAAATTCAATAGCTTCCGGCTTCACACGTGTGAAAGAGAGACCCATTTCAGCGTAGTAGAGAAGAGACTCATTTCTGCGTAGTAGAGAGAGAGAGAGATGTGATGAGATGAGTGAGTCCAAATGAGGAAAAGTCCTCTTATATTTATACACTATGTTGGTGGGTGAATAGATGCGACTGTTGGGCTTCTGAACCTACATGAGTTGTAGGTCGGCTTGATAATAATTCCATAATCAAAATAAATTCATATCTCCATGAATACTTATCGGAATCGGATGATCTTTATATCAATCCTACACCTCTCGACGAGAGGAATCTAATAAAAATATTATCAGCCATGAATAAGATGACCCACATGAAGTTTTTCCCTGGTTGCCAATTTTAACAGAGTGACACCCATTCTAACCATAAAACAAACCTTTAAATGCATTTGATAGCTAACTAACAATCCTAGAGTCCTAATACAATTATGAATACAACTCCTTGTTATGACTAAACCACCTTAACTAAACATTGAATGCATTCTTTGACAGCTGCAACCTCATGAGGTCGAATTTGATGAAGCCTCCCACGTTGTCACCTTACTGCTGATGATAAATCTTAGAAATTAGGGAACATGTTTCCCTGTTTTTAGGTTTAGGATTTTTGAAAATTACCACGTGGAACAGAGCCTTTATCTTCTCATCCATGACATATTTTATGAAACTAAATGAGGTTTTTGTAGTCCATGTTGTCTAGAACAAAAACCTCTCTTGGTTTTTTAAAACACTTCTCCAGCTGTCCAGAATTTGTCCTTGAAAAACATGTGTAAAACAGGGAAAATCTTTTCTCTGAAATTAGGGTTTCAAAGAAAGCTTAGTATCTCCCAACTGATAACACTTCTGAAGAAAGTGAGATAGGTTATTGTAGCTAGAGAGTTTATGAATAGAAATATCCTTTAGAATTCGAAAATAGATTTTCCTGTGACCAGAAACGGATCTTGAAAAATACTGCGAAAACTAGAAGACAAAGCTTGGCTTTCAGCAATTTCGTAGCGCAAGTTTAACCATAAATTTCTCCCACCTCATAACGAATTTGAAGAAACTGAAAGAGGTTTTTGTAGTTCAGTATGTTAGGAAGAAAAACCTCTTTCAGTTTTCAAAATTGAGTTCTCAGCTACTCAAGAACCCTTCTGGAAGTTGACTAGTAAAAGCAGAAAACATAGTCTTTTATGCTAAAACAGGTTGTTTCAGTGGTTTCGTAGCGCGCTACAAAAACTCCTAGTTCAGAATCCACGATTTCATAGCTAATTTCAAAAATTTTCAAAATGATGTGAGATATGACTTCTAAACACATGGTGAGGCTTCTAGGACATGGAATGAGGCTGTCAAACTTTATTTGGAAAATAGAATGACACTATTGAGATGAGATGACTCAAAACCTATTATAAAACTATGACTAGAAACAAGACAAACTTTCCAAAGTTTAGAAACAAAAATTTTAGGGTGATAACAGAGTCCATGGGCAATTTAGAAGCTCGCTCATCGGAAAGTAGAATTTCGATTAAATTGAATGATACACTTTTGAATTCACACTCTCGCAATTCATTAAAATAAAACATCAACTGCTCGAAACTATTTTAAATTATCTTCTAGTAATCTCTCATATTATTTGTTGTTTCCACAAACGTTATTCTAAATTATTTACTTTTAGCTGCCTATTACCAAGATATTGGATTTAGAAGAATGTTAAAACATCAAGAAGTACAAATTTTGATCATTGATCTCTTTATTTTGCAGCGACATCATCCCTGTTAATGCCACTTTTGATGATAAAACAACACCATTATCATCCTCTTCGGTGCAAGAAATATCTGAGTCAATTGAAGTTAGCACCATTGAACATAAAATAATCATCATTATCCTCTTCGATGCATGAAATATCTTATTTCGCTGAAGTTGGACCACCTATCATAAAAAGCATCATTGTCATTATTTTTAGTTCAAAATGAAACCTCTGATTCACTTCAAACTACCAACATTGATCATAAAAAAACATTGTAATCTTCCTTGATAAAATGAGATATTGTAATCAGTTGAATATGACACATTTGATGACAAAATAGCAAGATAAAATACCCCATTCAATTATTGACAATAAAACAACATTACCACCATTCTCCTCAGTTCATGAAATTTCTGATTCAATTGAAATTGGGACAATATACAATTTTTTGCTTCCCAAAAAGGCAGTGCAAGGACTTGTTGCTCGCAACTCCTCTCGTTTAAAATAGATACGTGTATGAAGGAAACAAGAGGTCACATCACATATGATTTCCTTCGGATGCTAAAACATATGTGACCTGTTCATGATTTTTTCACGGGATTTTTTTTTTTGAAAAGTATGTCTAGAAACAAAAAGGTTTCAATATATGATATAAGATCTTTTTAGATATTTATTTTTTAAATCCACCAAAAATTCGCATTCAAAAATATATTAGAAAATTGTTTTTATGAACCAGAAATACCTAATAGATAAATAAATATTTTCTCAATTGCACTGCAAGTTAACATTTATTTATTTAAACAAAGACGTGAAACTAGAAACTGGATAGACGATTCCACCCTTTATAATGTAAAGCTAAACAAATCTTTTGTACATCAAGGTAATTTGAGGAAAAAGAATATTGTTGACAAGTTGAAGGGAAAATAAAAAATCCATTCACCGCACGTCTTTCCAACTAAATTGGTAACATTGATTCCAAAGCATAAGTGCACTAATTTTTTCCTCATTTGATCTTATTGTTTTTGGTAATGCCAATAAATCAAGGTCATTGAATTTTCGCGTAATCGTGAAGGTTAAGTTTTTATTTGTAAGTTGAGTAAGACTTTTCATTCATTCATAAAAAGGCAAACTTTTGTCGCTTCAATCTATCTATTGGGAAACTAGATATGTTGGCCATTGGAAGGCATTATAAACCAACCAAAATCAAAAGGTTTTAAGTCTATCAAATTTGGAAAGATAAACCTTACTGTTTGAATACCATAATAAGTTCTTCCTCCTAAATCTAAAGCTTCCTATTGCTATGACCATCATCAAAAAATAAACAAAAACTGAACTGAAAACAGACATAACCAACAACATAACTAGCCCTTATAGGACTCAATAGGCACAGGATCTTTTGCACTAGACCCTGGTGTTTCTGAGTATTGTGGGCACCAAAGGTGTTTCTCAATTCTGCCTAGGTGAACATTTTGTTTTTGAACCTGAAACTGCACCGAGTGAAAGTATTTTTGGATTTCATGTAAGGGAGGATCGATTTTCATGTAGTCAAAAGTATGAATGATGGCTTTAGCCACCATATTTTTCATCATCCAGTAGAGGTGGATAGCCTATTTATATTGGGAGACTCGACCTTGAGAATTGTCAGGGTCGGGGACCAAAAATTTGCAGTCCATTTCTTTCTCTTCTTCCTCAGCTTGGTAGGTGAGATTCGCTTCCCACCCTGCAATAATCCTTCTAAATTTCTTCAGGATATCCCTCACATATGCACATCGTCCTTGTTATGTCGGGCCTGAGACTTACAACCTGCTCTTTTTGGCTACTGGGATGATGGTTCGCCTTTCTGCACCCGCGAACCTCTCTTCCAATTTTTCTTGCGTCCCTCTACCATTGCTTCCTCTTTGATAGTTTTTGCTCACGCCATCCTGAGAACCAACACCAGTGAGACTCTAAGGTCTATGGGTCCCAACCTTGTCGAGACAACCATCCACCCCGAAGGGAAAAGGTCATCGCTCCAAAAACTTGCCTTTGTGAGAGGGGGCAAGATCATGTACAAGAGCGAGGAAACATTAGCGTTCCAGACATTGCAAAAAATATGAAACAAGCATGCTCCTCTCACGCGACGATTCTTAACCAGCATAATCTTTTTTCCTTGAACCATTGCAAACAAAGGTGTGATTCAAGGCCAACCTCTAAGAGAAACAATTGACTCAACCCCGCACCCCATAGAAGAGAACCTTCGAAATTGGGTCAAAACCAAAATGCAAAACACAGTAATAACATTCAGACAAAAACCATTCTTCTTCTTCATGGATTTTACGACATCCCATTCAATGTCGGCACAACAACATGCATAGCCCCCCAAATCCAGAGAAACAGTTCCCATTCTCTGAAGCATAATTCCATAAAGAATCAAAGTCGACGTTGTCATCCCGAATACAGAAAAGAAAGAAATCACACCTGAATTCTGGAAAAGCAGGACAATCGTCTTCCCACACTGACATTTCCATTGAATTCTATAAACAAGAATCCTACAGACTATCTCCATATACGCTTAACTGTACGAGGAGAAGGAGAATGTCACATACCTCATATTTGTCATCGTGCAGATGTCGACGAAGTCCCCTTTCAGATTTCTCCTGCTTGCAAATTTCCAACGTCGTGCCACTAGTTGAATACAACACTGGAGGAGCCATAACCAATTTACTTCACCGGATAACCACTTTTGGCACCCAAATTCCCAAACGCTTTGATGATGGAACGCTTCGTCGTGTATTTCATCTCCTCCCATGCAGCTGCCACCGTATCTCCTCCCACTCCATCTATCGTCAGTTTGACCGACCTGTTGTCCAGTAAGCATGATCTTAATTGAGATAATCATGATCCCCATTGGGATCCTCAACTAGATCACACTCCAATTAAGGTAACCATGAAAGTTAAGTTTAATTAATAGAAGTTTAAGTTTAATATAAATGTAAGTGAAGTGTAATTAATAGAAGTTTTAAGTTTACTTGTTATTATTATTATTTTAAATTAAAATTTAATAGTATAATTTTTTATAAAATTGATTAGCTATTTAAAAATATTTTTATTATATAAAATAATTTATCATTTTAAAATATTCTTAATATATTTAAAAGTATAAATTATACATTTTAAATTTATAATTTCAACATTTTTTTAATTTTAAATCAAATTAATTGAAAAATATATTAAGGAAAAAAACAAAACAAATATTAATTAAACCACCTAATGATGGTAGTTATTTTATTACAATTATTGGTATATTTAAAAAAATGGAAAACCACCTAATGATGGTAGTTATTTTATTACAATTATTAATATATTAAAAAAAAATGGAAAATACACGTAAGTGTAAAAAAAAAGGACACAAGTGTCTATGTGTAACTACATGTGGGACTCCTCTGCGCTCAACCGGAAATGGGTTCTTGTCAACTGGAAAGAAGTATGCAGCACAAAAACAGAAGGCGGGCTTGGACTAAGGGATCCCCTGCAAAGTAACAACACTATGGGGGCTCGTATCTGGTGGAACTGGATTTCCAAACCTCACACTCCCTGGGCTAAACTTTGGCAAGCAAAATACGCTCTAGGCAGTCAATGGAAGGATCTCATTAGAATCAGCACAACCACTCAAGGCTCACTGATATGGAATGCCGCAAAACTTCATAGCACCTTCATTCAAGAACACAGTTTTTGGGAAATCCATTCGGGCACTACAGCAAGGTTCTGGGAAGACTCATGGCAACAACTTCCAAAACTAGCCACCCTTTTCTACAAGCCACATTGGCAGGCATACTCGCAACACACCAATCGAATCCTAGTACAGCAATTCTGGCAGCCTCACACGATCCATGACTTCAGAATCTGGAAACCAGGTAGCACTTGGCAACCTGATTGGCAAGGGGAAACGTATACAGATATAGAACAGGAACTAAATCACAGGAAAATCAAATGCTCACATCTAGAGGATAAACTGAGATGGGGTCACACGCCTAAAGGAATGTTCACAACTAAGGAAGCTCACCAGCTTCGCTACTCCGCCTCCCAAACAGATAAAGATCCACTCTGGGAAAGAGTTTGGCAGCCAGGCATATGGCCCAAGATCTCCATTTTTCTCTAGTTGCTAAGCAAAAGACGCATACTCACCTGGGACAACCTGCAGAAAAGAGGATTCATTGGTCCATCACCAAGGATAATTTTAGGGGCGAATGTTCGCCCTTTGGCGAAATTAAGGGGTTTTAAATTTTTAGTAGGCGAATATTTTGTATCATAGTACATTTTTACAAATCACCTCAAATAGCCCACCTTATTTTAAGGGAGAGGGTAAAAAATGTAAATTTAGCCCTTGAAATTAGGACTTACAACCTTCCATTCGCCCATTTTCAAGAATAGGTTTTATTTAAGTGAATCCATTCGCCCATTTTCAAGAATAGGTTTTATTTAAGTGAATCCTATGGGCCAAATACCATATTTATAAAAGAGGTATGGCAAATTAATAAAAATATAAATAAATGAGAGGTATGGTAAATAAATAAAACATTTTTTATATTTACTCCATAAGTCACCTTATATACATGTAAGGGTGTAAACAAATAAAAATATAAGTAAAGTGGAGGTATGGTAAATAAATAAAACGTCTTTTTATACTTACTCAAAAAGTATGGTAAATAAATAAAAATATAAATAAACTAGACATATCGTAAATAAATAAAACCTCTTTTTATATTTAATCCATAACCCTCGTTCTATTTATGAAGGCTCAAGAAAGAGGTTTTATTTAAGTGAATCCTATGGGCCAAATACCATATTTGTAAAAGAGGTATGGTAAATTAATAAAAATATAAATAAACGAGGTATGGTAAACAAATAAAACATTTTTTTATATTTACTCCAAAAGTCACCTTATATTTACGAACACTCAAAAAATGGGTTATATTTAGGTGAAACCTATGGCCAAAATACTATGGGACAAATACCATGGACTAGATTGTTATTAATAACATGCAAAAAACCATTATTAACCCTAATATTAGAATTAATAAAAATAAAAATGGCACATGGTATTGACCCATGGTATTCACCAAAATGGCACATGGTATTGACCCATGGTATTTACCTGGAATGTAGCCTATTTAAATGGGGGAATTAAACCAGCATGTAGCCTATGCTAAGATTCACTAGGACTTTACAAAGTTTTATTATTTAGTGAAAGACTCACCAAGATCTTACAAGATTTTATAATTGAGTAAAATATTCGCCATGCCTGGTGAGAGATTCGCCAAAAAATTATATATACATATTATATTATATTGATAAAATCGCCTTCCATGTTTCCTATATACCATGGAGATTCGCCCATTTATTATATTTATAAATTTAGGGGGGGTTCTTAAAATTTTCCCTGTCCATCATGATGCCCCAATTGCAATATACACCCTGAATCCATCAGGCATCTAATGGAGACATGTCCGCTAGCAACCCAACTATGGGAAAGAATTGACCAATGTAACAGGAGATCAGAAAATCGAAGGGGAGACATCACAGAAACCATCCGCACATGGAAAAAGCATCCCTTTAAAAGCCCATTACTGAATTCACTGTGGAACCTAATACCGGGTTTCCTCAACTGGATCCTCTGGAAAGAAAGAAATAACTGAATCTTCAACAATAGCAGCAGGCCAATTGATGCATTATGGCTCCTCCTGAAACAAAATCTTCAAGAAACTTTAGCCATACGTAGCTGGCATGATACAGACATACCAGACACTCCTCAGGAAAGTCTTATCCTGAAAGCTTGGAATCTGGACTTATCCTTTCTTGCCCAGATCAAAGCCCATCCCGTATCTAGTTCTTCCTCACCCCTCAAATGGTCCCCTCCTACTATCAACTCATTCAAATTAAACTTTGATGGGGCTGCTAAGGGAAATCCCGAACCCACAGGATATGGAGGAATCTTTAGGAACCATCTAGGCGTCGCACTATTCATCTATCACGGTTCGATCGGCAAAGACACCAACAACGCAGCTGAGTTGGAAGGTCTCTGGCAAGGGATCTGTATTGCAGAACAAAAAAATTACTACCCCTTAGAGGTAGAAGAAGAAAACGGGCACCTCTGTAGCCAAGATAGCTACCAGCTAGAGATTACTTAGCAGATTGGAACAACTGGAGGAAAGGCTGAGATATCCTCAAAGCATAACCTTCAAGCATGTTAGATGGACAGCCAATCAAGTTGCTGACAGGCTAGCCAATCAAGGCGTAAACCAACAACTTCTTCAATTCTCAGGTACCCTCGATGAAACAGATGATCATCAGCTCAAGTAGGACTGCATTTCCCTGGTGCATCAAGATCACTCACCCCCGGATGTGGGTGATTAACTGTCCAAAGGACAATCAGGCGGCGCATCATATGGGCATCTATCAGCTCACATACGCCACGAGTCAGATCGCTTGGGAAGGGAGATGGGCCTGCAAAACTTCTTTAATGCGGCCTTTATTGTGTTCACTCGTCGTCTCGCACACCGCGTCCTGCCGCTCCTTAAACGCTCATACCATACCAGCTTCAATACATTCCGCTGTCGAGTTTTTACTTCCAGTTCTGGGCGTTTCTCTGAATCCCTCTACAGGGGTTCACATAACTGTTAATGTGCAGAGTTTGTATGGTTATTGGGAGGTTCTGTTGTTACCCAGCTCAGAGCAAGCAAAAATGCAGCGTGAAAGAGTCAGGTTACTGAGCAGAAGAGGGGGCTCTGGTGGTCGAGCAGTCTCACAGCATTCCTCCGACACTCCGGAACCTGAAAGGCGATGTCCTCCGGCAACGAGGAGCGGCAGAGGAAGGGGTCGTGGTAGATCTGGAGATGCAGTATGTGAACATGCTGCTCACCATACTGCGCGGTATCGTTTCCCTTGCTCGCTCGATAATGCTACTTTTATTATTTCCGTCTCTATTGAAAAGCTTGAAGGCAACAGTAATTTGGGAGCGGCCCAAGCTGAAGCACCTGCGGAACAGCGAATTGTAAATCCGGAGGAACATTTGCGCCCAGTCTCGGAGAATGCTTCGTCGCCGATTCTGGCAAACCCCGCTGGCCCAGGTGTGTCCGTGCGTGGCGATCCCACCGGCTCGGTGGCCCCTCATTCGGACTCAGAGGACTCTCTTCGGTACGGGTGTCTGGTTGTTGAGGAGCCCTATACTACAGATGATGACTAGCCTAGCTTAATTCTGTTTTCGTTGCTATGATTTTGGCTCAGGATCCTGCATGTCAGTGCGTCGTTACTACATATATCAGCTGTTTCATGTTTCTGTCCATGTTTTTGTCCGTCTCAGGGCGCTGTCTGTCAAATGTAATGGTTTTGTCACTATTCAAAACTGTAATGTGTCGGAGAACTGTACTGATCTTATGTGTTTTTTGTAAAATGCCATCAGCAGGCTGAACTCTCAAGGCCACGGCCTTGCTGTAACTTTTTGTATCAATAATAGAAGTAGTCATATTGAGAAAAAAAAAAACTACATGTGGGAAATTGTGTGTAGGTAATTGAAATAATGACTAAGACTACATAGTGTTTATTCATACATATATGTTTTTGCTCAAGAAAAAAAAAAGAAAAACCCATCTGAAAATGGAGGTGAAGGAAATTATTAGAAAAATGTAATATTATTAAGATAAAAAATATCTTGATATATAATATTATTAAGATAAGAAATATATAAATATATCTATATTGTTGGGGTATATGAGTTTTAAGGGAATTAGGATGTTTAATTTGTGGTTTGAGTAGCCTTAACCCATAGACATCTAAGTCTTCAAAATTTTATGGGATGACATCAAGTATGGACCACACCAACCTTTAGCATAGTTAGTTATTTGCCTACTGAATTTTGAACCATTGACTTTTACAGCATGAAATTTTAATAAAACACCTTATCATCAATTACTTTATTGATATTTATTTTAATATATTAAATTAATATGATTAAGAAATTTAATTAAAACAAAATTTTAATTAATATATATATTTTTTTAATTTAAAAAATATGAAAAATTGCAATATGATTTTTCAAAAAAAACTGTATAAATAAAAGATGATATATATACTATAAACAAAGATAGCAACCACACATTGTTCATTCATACGTGTACATCTCTACGTCAAAGAAAAAGACAGTGTTTCCCTGAATTAGTGAGTAGGGTTGAAAAGTGTTCACATAATGTCAACACCATCCAACGCGGCAATATTTTCGGGCCATAACTTACGGGATCACCGAAAAACTTGTGACTCTTCAAATATTTAAAATATTAAGTTACAAACATCGAAGCAAAATTGGAAGTGGACACATTGTGTTTAAAAAGTCGAAGTATTAAATTACATTAACTTGTATGCCATTTTTTTAAAATTGCAAAGGGTTTATTATTATTTTTGGTTGAGTATATTGTTTATATTTTAACAAAATGTTGTACAAATTTACACTACAAAATAATAATACACATAAAAATAAATTTTAAAAGGGTTTATTATCTGGGTTTAGTATATTGTTTATATTTTAACAAAACGTTGCACAATTTTACACGACAAAATAATAATACACATGAAAGTGATAGGTTTTTTTCACCGTTGTGATTCATTTAACTTGGAATACTCACGTAATCCTCAATCACTATTTTAAATCTACAATTAAAAGAAAATGTGGTTAAAATGTACTTGGTCTTGTGCAAGATACAAAGTAACATTGAATAATAATAAAAATATTATATCATTATGGCATTTACTTTCAACACCAACTTATGAATTTTAAAATTATCAAGTCATGTTGTTGTAGTGCTCATTTTCTTTTTTAAGATGCGGTGTAAGAAAGAACATTAGTCGATTTTGTCAAAGATATAAATGTTAAAGCTTTCTTGGAATTTTTAAGTATCTTCTCCATAATAATAAAAAAAAAACAAAGTAAAGCTAACTTACATTCACATGTAGTGCAAAGGAAAAAAACAATATTAAAGATGCTAAACCAGGTTGCAATTGAAGTGAAGTAACGTTCAAGTGAATCAAAGCGGTTGTGTTATTTAAAGGTTGGACGAATATTTTAAAGGTATTTATAAAGTTACATATGAATAAATGTATGGTAAATGGATATGATGTATGACATTTAAAATATTTATTCGTTGTTAACTCTATTATTATGATATTATAATTTTTTTTAGTGATATGTTATAATTTTTTAAAGTCTACCTATAAAGTAATGATTCAAAGATTATTGTGTGGTATTCTATCGTTAGCACTAATTATCACGGAGATTTATATTTTTTTAATATATTATAATTTTTTTAAGTGCACAATAAAGTAATGATTCAAAGATTATTGTGTCACATTTTATAATTAGTACTAACTGTAAGGGAGATTTACAATTCTTTTCTGATATATTATATTTTTTTAAAGTCTATATAAAGTAATTCAAAGATTATTGTATCACATTCTATAACAGTTAGTATTAACTATAAGGGAGATTTACATTTTCTTTCAAATATATATAATTTTTTTAAGTCTACATATAGTTCAAAGATTATTTTAAGTCTACAAATAAAATAATGATTCAAATATTATTGTGTCATATTTTATAGTTAGAATTAACTATAAGAGAGATTTTCATTTCTTTCCGTGTTCAATATCAAATTGACAAGTATATTTTTAAAATAAAAATAGAATACTTTTTTAGGTTTGTTGTTATTAACACTAACATAGATTCATCTTAAGAACGGATCTAACATGAGGTGAGAGAAATCAAATTTCTTCATGTGCAAACCTTTTTAGAATGAAAAATATAATGTGTTATTTTTCATTGTTTAAATTGTATTTTTCAATGTTAAATAGAATATATATAAGACCAAATAAAAAATTTAACCATAATTTATATATATATATATAAATATATATGTAGTTGATATAGACATAAATTAGTTAACATAGATTTTCAAATAATTTATTTAAATCTTTTGTTATAATTTAAAAAAAAAAAAACTTCATAAATTAAAAAACATTATTAAAATATTTAATTATTTTTTACCCAAAAAACGTAAAGTAAAAGCAACACTGAGTGGACCGTCCTCAAACTCCAATACTGGCCTTATTGACTTAAGCTCAAATGTGTCCATGTTTTGTTTACGTGGATTCGCTTTAAGAGATAACCTAATTTCCATGAACTTGTTTGCCACGGATTTACGCCTTGCGTAGGCATCAATCAGACGACGGCGAGAACAAAATCAAAGTCTCAAACAATCTGGATGCGGAGCATGATGATGTCATTTCTAGGTCTGATTGCCCACTGACCACTTAACACAAACCTTACTCATAGGGGAGAGATGTCTAATGTTGTGCAGGGACTAGTAATTGATATAGTACTAGTCCCACCAAACCACCAGAAATTGAGACTTTTGCAACCAATATTTAAACAAAGATAAATAACATTAGTATAAATAAGTATTAATTTATGTCCAACATTTCCCAATACATTGACTGGGCCCACAACTGTCCATAAATAGTATCTTAATACTTAAGAGTGAAAACCATATTGACCCAACTATAAAACAGATAAAACCATAAATGCTTCCAAAATGGTCTATTCCAGAAGTACAAAGTAGTAGTCACTTCAACCCCGACTCATCAGAACTAAAGCTTTGTATCCCAAATAAATATCCATACCTACACATAATAAAAGTGAATGTATGTCAGCCATAACTGTTGTGTTGTTCAACAACTAAACCCCCTATGTTCAATAAATGACACCCAACCCAATAACATTTAAACCCACTTTGTTCAATAAATGACACCCAACCCAATAGCTTCAATAAATGACACCCAACTCACTCTATTTCTCATTAAAACAAATTAAAGCACATGGATCAACAAATAACAAATTCCCAACCATTAGATCACATCAAACTAAATCCAGACCACACATACAAAATGAAGCCATTGCAATCCATGTCCATCCATGTCCACCAATTAAATTCAAGTGTCAAAAACTATAAAAGTAGTTCAACCACTGTTGAAGTTGCATGTTATGCTTTCAAACTATTCAATAACCTTGAAGACAAAACATCACAAAACAGTTGCCAGTATATCCAGGTTAGTTATATCAATTACAACACATTTTTCTTACAGTTTTGTTTTCATTTATTAGAGTTCTTACAGTTTCAGTTCTTACAGATTCAGTTTCACTTTCATGAAAATCAACACACAGCCTATAGTTCTATTTCACAATTCACCTATTTCTATGTTCAGACTTATAGACGTATTGATGTGCCCGGCAAGAAAAGTTGTTTTAAAATTATTTCTACAAATCTTATACAGCTTTATTTTGAAGTGGTAAACTATCATCTTATACCGTTTTATACGAGGACATACAAGATGAGGATAAATGTTTTCTATAGGTTCAATTTCCCCATTCATCTAATGAGAAAAACAACAATACTTGAACCAATAGAGTGCAACAATGACACCTTGAAAAGAAATGCAGAATGACATTTTAAATACTAGAACATAAATCAATTTACACTTTTACAAGAGAGAAGGCCAATATACATGGTCTAATAGTTTTTATTGTGCAAACCACAATAGTCTTGGAAAATCCTTCAAATACTTGTAGAAAATGTCTACACAAATATAGACATCATGCAAAAATATGTAGGAACATAATGATCAACTCAATTGAAATTTGATGGACTAATTCTGTGAGTTACTATCTAAAGATAGATAGGTTAGAAGACTTGCGAATAATGGATTCCTGCCACAATTTAATGTAGTGCTTCAGTAACATCGACTCTGCTCAAACGACCTGCTGTTATATCCTATGTTACTATAACCTGTAGTTACATTCTCTGTTCCTAAAACCTAGAGTTACCAAGGTTTAAGTTAGTGAGTGAAATTCATTAACAGGTAGGTTAATACTGAAATCTACTTTAACATGACTTGTGAACAAAAACCAGAAATGCAACCCATGGACCATCATTTTACAAAAGACTGTAGTTACCGCCATCATCTTAGCTCGCAATTCCACTTAAAAGTCTACCATATGCTAACCCCCAATTAATGGGTCAAAATGGAAGTCTAAAATTTCGTTACATCCGCCATGAGAACTAATGCCTAAGAGTGGTTACTTCAAAAGAATAATCAAATTACTACTACTTAGCGAGATCCCATAAATCTGTCGATCAGGAAAATAAAATTGAAGTTACCAGGAAAATCCCAGGGCTCGTTTATGTAACCGAAAACCTTGTATGAGGCTAGCAATAAACATCATCAAGACTAATGGTAGCATAAACAAGACCTACAAAATAAATTGAAGAAAAAGTTGAAAGGAGAAAAGGAAAAGGGGGTTTAAATCATTCTTGAAATATGATCAGAAAGTAAACAAAACAATGTAAAAGGAAGAAAACAACATAAACAAATGAACAAGAAGCAGTGGAATGGCCCTATTGGAAGGTTGTTGTACACAAGGGGAAACCTATCAGAATGAAGGACCACAAAGAAGGCACAACCAGCCTCAAACTATTGCAAATATGGCAAACTGCACCCTCATTACTCCTATTCACTTTATCTAATTTGATATATGAGGTCAATAATTACTCAAAACTTTACAAATTGATAATATGCTTTCCTGATTTAAGAAAAAGGCATGGCCTCTCTTATATATGTAGACAAGATGCAAATAAGAGTTGTAGTTGAAATGAATGTTTACATGACTAGAAACTTCAACTGTAAGTGACATGAGGAAAAAATTTGTTATGGTGGCAAAGTTGTGATCAAGAGTGCTTCAGGGGGTCTCAAGTTGGAGCCTTGGTCAAATTAAATACCATGCTTGGTTTGGCCAATGATAACTCCTTGATAGCCAGAGATCCATTTCTGGAGAAGTGCATCCTTACAGAAAACAACAAAACAACAAAACAATATTTTAAGTAGTCAAATCGAACAAGAGCTCTGTTGGGAAATGCATAACAAAACCAATCAATACAGTCATGGTATTTTAAGTGTAAAGACAAGTTATAAAAACAACAATCATTGATAATTTTGAAGACATACAACAAAATGATTCTGTATATTTGATTTTTCAAGGATACTAACATACATGTTGATAATTTCCTATAATAAAGCAGAAGTATTTTTGCCTTGTATGAAAGCATAATTTACAAATATTCTAATGTCTAAATGCATGCAATAATTTTACAGGTTGTTGCATCTATGGCAAAAGGTAGTTATGTTGCTCGTACAAGGAGAAGTGGTAGGAGAGTGACAAGGGGTGCACAGCTGCGATGCACATCATCTGATGAGGACAGGACAGCTGATGTCAATGTCAACAATGCCCCAAGGAACATTGTTGAGGATGACCATACGATTGAAGTTGATGTTAACACACCATCAGCCACAGAACCACCGTAAACAACAGTCCAAGGGGCAAGTTCAACTAAAAAGATCAGTGTTATAAGAGGATGGACAAAAGAAGAAATGTTAGTTGCAATTGATGACATAGAGTTTAATGGATACTTAGTTCGGACACCTGCAAAAAAGCATGGTATTCCTCCCTCATCAATACATTATTGGATAAATGGACTGACTCATACAAAACGTAGAGGGCCTCTTACAGTTATGACTGAGGAGGAGGAGGTTGAGGTGGTTGAGTGGTGTAAAGAGATGGCCCAATTGGGACATGGGCTAGAGTTGATACAACTCAAATCCACAGTTGCTCAAATCTGTCAAGGGAGGCCAAACCCATTCAAAGATGGGTTTCCTGGTAAATCATGGTGGTTTGGATTTAAAAAAAGGCATCCAAAACTTGTATTGCGTATTGCTGAGGGCCTTGACAGAGATAGAGCATTAAATTTGTGCCCTATAGTTGTGCAAAAGTTCTATGACACACTTTCTAGTGCTTACGATAAACATTCTTATGGAGCAGACCATATATGGAACTGTGATGAAACAGGTTTACAGGCAGGGAGGAATTGTGGCATGCGGGTAGTTGCCAAGAGAGGGAGTCGAAATGTGCCAAAGATTTTTCCTAAGAGTAGGGAGTGGATAACTATTTTATGTTGTGTCAATGCAATTGGTACTTCAATCCCAGGATTTTATCTATTCAAAGGTAAAAATCAACTGAAAAACTATATACAGAACTGTGAACCAGGTGCATGCAAGGCTACACATCCCCATGCATGGATGACTAAGAACTATTTTTAAGTTGGTTTTTTCACTTTGCTGCATCGGTACTAGGTGGCATCTCGCCTAATAACACACACCTATTGATATTAGATGGCCTTGGGAGCCACATGGCTGTACAAACAATTGAGGAAGCAAACAATTTAGGCATCGACATGTTGACATTGCCTGCTCATACCACTCACAGACTGCAACCCCTTGATGTTTGTGTGTTTGGCCCTTTCAAGAACTATTTTAGGTCGGAGTGCACTGCATGGATGGCAAAGAATCCAGGGGTTCAGGTAAAAATGCTCGAGCTAGCAGAGCTTGCAAGTAAAGCTTTTAAAAGGGCTTTGACACCATCAAATATCAAGGCTAGGTTTAGGAGGACAGGAATCTGGCCACTGAACTATGATGCTCTTATGCATGATACTGGTTGTATCCAAGCGTTTCATGTGGATGGTCAAGAAGAAGGGAATGCCCAAACAGGTGTTGAAGTGCAAGAAGTAGATGACCAAGATGATGTTGTTGCAACTGGTAAAATGATTTCCCTCTCTCAAGGACACTTATATGATGAAGATGATGAAAGTGTATGTGAAACATAGTATAACCATGAACAAATTCACAGTAACATGGAGATCGTTCCACCAACTCAAGAACATGAAACTCCTGTTGCTGATATTGTTAATGACATTGTTGAACATGCAATTAACAATGACCAATTGAAATTGCCAAGCCAAGTAACCCCACCTTCATGGCTAGCAGAAGCAATGATTAATATGAATGCACATAGTGTCTCAAGAACCAATGAACAAAGCATGAACATGCCCTCACAACCAGCAGAATTGAACAGTGAAATTGTTCATTTTTTTGTGGACAATAGATCAATGGAAGAAGATGAAGCACATAATGAGGCATCAAATGAATATAATGATATAGTTCAATCAGTTCCATCATATACTGAAAGGGAAGTACCAAGCAATGACATGCAGGTGGGAGGGGTGGAGAAGATACTTGGTCGGTTCCTAAAGCTACCGGTAGAAAGAGTATCAATGAAAAAAAGCAAGGTGCACCGGGTAGTCCTCGTTTGGGCTGAAGCTCATAGTTACTCACCTAAAAGGACTATATAAACTTGTTAGTTGAGTCTGAAATAAAAAAAAAAAAAAAAAAAAATTGAAATGCAAGAATTAAAACAGAAAAAGAAGGATCTAGTCAAGGAGAAGAAGGCAACAAGGATTGTTGCAGTGCAACGTCAAGCAGATGAAAGGATTGAAAGAGATAAAGCAAGGCAAGTTAAGGACCAAAAAAACAAATGGTAAGACAAGAAAAGGAATCAAGAAAGGCACAACAAATGCTTGAAAAGGAACAAGGGATGATCAATATGGTGGACAATGATACAAGAATAGCTGATGAAACCAGGATTATTTCAAACTCATTGGACTACATTGCAGATAATACACCATTATTCCAAGATCTCATAAACATTCAAGTGCCTCACAATCAAACTCAGGGTTTACCCACTTTCCTTATTCCTACCAGAGTTGGTGTCAATTCTATGTATGCTCATTACACACCTCCACTTAATGCAGGGGTTAGTAGTGCAAATGTGAGGTATGGGTACTCAATACCTCCATGGTTGGAAGCTGCAAATTGGACTCAATCATATGGCAGCAATCAACCATTTCCTAATCAACCCTTCACAGGTAGGCCAACGTACCTGGCTCAAGAAGGTAACTTGGGGAGTTTGGCACTCAATATTCTCAGGGCCATAAAGAATAGGGGTGTCATATGTTTTTGGTTGTAACCACATTATGATGTGGATTTTGGATGGATTGTATCTTTTTCTTGTCACAGAAACATTTTGGCTTACAACCTAGGTTGTTTTATTTCATAATGTGTGCGACATTGTAGCCAAAATCCATTTTAGAAGGAACATCTATAGTCTATTATAATGTAGAAATCTTACAAGATTCTCAGGGCCATAAAGAATAGGGGTGTCATATGTTTTTGGTTGTAACCACATTATGATGTGGATTTTGGATGGATTGTATCTTTTTCTTGTCACAGAAACATTTTGGCTTACAACCTAGGTTGTTTTATTGCTTTGAAACGCTAACAACATTATGGTTCTATGCATTCACTACATTGAAAAGCCAACAACAACTTGGTTGGTTGTAAAGCAGTTTTGTTTGCGAGCTAAGCACAAATGTTTATAAAAAATTGATTAATAACACTGAAAGACTATTTATTACAGTGGAAGAAATATAGTTTGTCCTGGTTAAAAATCTAAACAAGGATCAAGTCCTGACCTGCCTATCTATTGCAGTGGAAGAAATATAATTTGGGCTAGTTAAAAAACCAAACAAGGATAAAGTCCTAACCTACCTTACGTTATTGGACTGCTCTCCTACTGAGATACATGGCTTCTTGATTAGGAATGTACCATGTTCAGGTGTGGATTGACAGTTAAACACCTCCCCTCACTCAATATTCATAGTTAAGATTTAGCTTTAAGAAACTCATAGCATGCAACCATGGTTTCCATAACATGAATAAATTTAAAATTCCAAGATCAAGCAAGTAATATTCATCTAGTGATGTGCAATAGTACCTAATCACAAATGTTTATAAAAAATTGATTAATAATACTAAAAGACTATTTATTACAGTGGAAGAAATTTAGTTTGTCTTGGTTAAAAATCTAAACAAGGATCAAGTCCTGATCTGCCTATCTATTGCAGTGGAAGAAATATAATTTGGGCTGGTTAAAAAACCAAACAAGGATAAAGTCCTAACCTGCCTTTCGTTATTGGAATTCTCTCCTATTGAGATACATGGCTTCTTGATCAGGCCCGTGTCATGTTTAGGTGTGGATTGATAGTCAAACACCTCCCCTCACTCAATATTCATAGTTAAGATTTAGCTATAAAAAACTCCTAGCATCCAACCATGGTTTCCATAACATGAATAAATTTAAAATTCCAAGATCAAGCAAGTAATATTCATCTAATGATGTGCAATAGTACCTAATCACAAATGTTTATAAAAAATTGATTAATAACACTGAAAGACTATTTATTACAGTGGAAGAAATATAGTTTGTCCTGATTAAATTAATTGCTTTATCATGAATTGCTTTATTGATATTTATTTTAATATATTAAATTAATATGATTAAAAAGTTTAATTAAAACAAAAATTTAATTAATATTTTTTTTAATTTAAAAAATATGAAAAATTGCAATATGATTTTTTCTATAAAAAAATGTATAAATAAAAGATGATATATATACTACAAACAAAAATTAACAAAGATAGAAACCACACATTGTTCATTCATACGTGTACATCTCTACGTCAAAGAAAAAGACAGTGTTCCCCTGAATTAGTGAGTAGGGTTGAAAAGTGTTCACATAATGTCAACACCATCCAACGCGGCAATATTTTCGGGCCATGACTTACGGGATCACCGAAAAACTTGTAACCCAAGAAGGTTGTCAGAATGATTATAAGTTTAGTGTGTTTGACTCTTCAAATATTTAAAATATTAAGTTAAAATATTAAGTTACAAACCTCGAAGCAAAATTGGAAGTGGACACATTGTGTTTAAAAAGTCGAAGTGTTAATGTACATTAACTTGTATTGCATTTTTTAAAAATTGCAAAGGGTTTATTATTATTTTTGGTTGAGTATATTGTTTATATTTTAACAAAATGTTGTACAAATTTACACTACAAAATAATAATACACATAAAAATAAATTTTAAAAGGGTTTATTATCTGGGTTTAGTATATTGTTTATATTTTAACAAAACGTTGCACAATTTTACACGACAAAATAATAATGCACATGAAAGTGATAGGTTTTTTTCACCGTTGTGATTCATTTAACTTGGAATACTCACGTAATCCCCAATCACTATTTTAAATCTAAAATTAAAAGAAAATGTGGTTAAAATGTACTTGGTCTTGCGCAAGATACAAAGTAACATTGAATAATAATAAAAATATTATATCATTATGGCATTTACTTTCAACACCAACTTATAAATTTTAAAATTATCAAGTCATGTTGTTGTACTGCTCATGTTCTTTTTTAATATGTGGTGTAAGAAAGAACATTAGTCGATTTTGTCAAAGATATAAATTTTTCAACTCATCTTTAACTATATTCTTCCTAATAAATTAAAAACAAAGTAAACCTAACCTGCATTCTCATGTAGTGCAAAGGAAAAAAAACAATATTAAAGATGCTAAACCATGTTGCAATTAAAGTGAAGTAACGTTCAAGTGAATCAAAGCGGTTGTGTTATTTAAAGGTTGGACGAATATTTTAAAGGTATTTATAAAGTTACATATGAATAAATGTATGGTAAATGGATATGATGTAGGACATTTAAAATATTTATTCGTTGTTAACTCTATTATTATGATATTATAATTTTTTTTAGTGATATGTTATAATTTTTTAAAGTCTACCTATAAAGTAATGATTCAAAGATTATTGTGTGGTATTCTATAGTTAGTACTAATTATCACGGAGATTTATATTTTTTTTAATATATAATATTTTTTAGTAATGACTCAAAGATTATTGGGTCACGTTTTATAATTAGTACTAACTGTAAGGGAGATTTACATTTTTTTTTATATTTTTTTAAAGCCTATATAAAGTAATGATTCAAAGATTATTGTGTCACATTCTATAGTTAGTATTAACTATAAGGGAGATTTACATTTTTTTCTTCATATATTTTTTTTTATGTCTACATATAAAATAATGATTCAAAGATTATTGTGTCATATTTTATAGTTAGTATTAACTATAAGAGAGATTTTCATTTCCTTCTGTGTTCAACATCAAATTGACAAGTATATTTTTAAAATAAAAATAGAATACTTTTTAAATAAATAAAAAATGAATATATATGTTTGGTTAGTTTTAATTAAAAGCATTATAAAACACTAATAATCTTATTCTCATTGTGCTTGCTAGGTTCATTGTTATTAACACCAACATAGATTCATCTTAAGAATGGATCTAATATGAAGTGAGAGAAATCAAATTTCTTCATGTGCAAACCTTTTTAGAATGAAAAATACAATGCGTTATTTTTCATTGTTTAAATTGTATTTTTCAATGTTAAATAGAATATATATAAGACCAAATAAAAAATTTAACCATAATTTTTTCTTTTATATATATAAATATATATGTAGTTGATATAGACATAAATTAGTTAACATAGATTTTCAAATAATTTATTTAAATATTTTGTTAAAAAAAAAAAAAAAAAAAACTTCATAAATTAAAAAACACTATTAAAATATTTAATTATTTTTTACCCAAAAAACATAAAGTAAAAGCAACACTGAGTGGACTGTCCTCAAACTCCAATACCGGCCTTATTGACTTAAGCTCAAACGTGTCCATTTTTTGTTTACGTGGATTTGCCTTAAGAGATAACCTGATTTCCATGAACTTGTTTGCCATGGATTTACGCCTTGCATAGGTATCAATCGGACGACGGAGAGAACAGAAACAAAGTCTCAAACAATCTGGATGCAGAGCATGATGATGTCATTTCTAGGTCTAATTGCCCACTGACCACTTAATACAAACCTTACTCATAGGGGAGAGATGTCTAATGTTGTGCAGGGACTAGTAATTGATATAGTACTAGTCCCACCAAACCACCAGAAATTGAGACTTTTGCAACCAATATTTAAACAAAGATAAATAACATTAGTATAAATAAGTATTAATTTATGTCCAAAATTTCCCAATACATTGACTGGGCCCACAACTGTCCATAAATAGTATCTTAATACTTAAGAGTGCAAACCATATTGACCCAACTAGAAAACAAATAAAACCATAAATGCTTCCAAAATGGTCTATTCCATAAGTACAAAGTAGCAGTCACTTCAACCCCCACTCATCAGAACTAAAGCTTTGTATCCCAAATAAATATCCATACCTGCACATAATAAAAGTGAATGTATGTCAGCCATAACTGCTGTGTTGTTCAACAACTAAACCCCCTATGTTCAATAAATGACACCCAACCCAATAACTTCAATAAATGACACCCAACTCATTCTATTTCTCATTAAAACAAATGAAAGCACATGGATCAACAAATAACAAATTCCCAACCATTAGATCACATCAAATTAAATCCAGACTACACATTCAAAATGAAGCCATTGCAATCCATGTCCATCCATGTCCACCAATTAAATTCAAGTGCCAAAAACTATAAAAGAAGTTAAACCACTGTTGAAGTTGCATGTTATGCTTTCAAACTATTCAGCAACCTTGAAGACAAAACATCACAAAACAGTTGCTAGTATATCCAGGTTAGTTATATCAATTACAACACATTTTTCTTACAGTTCTGTTTTCATTTATCAGAGTTCTTACAGTTTCAGTTCTTACAGATTCAGTTTCACTTTCATGAAAATCAACACACAGCCTACAGTTCTATTTCACAATTCACCTTCTTACAGATTCAATTTCACTTTCATGAAAATCAACACATAGCCTACAGTTCTATTTCACAATTCACCTATTTCTATGTTCAGACTTATAGATGTATTGATGTGCTCAGCAATAAAAGTTGTTGTTTTAAAATTATTTCTACAAATCTTATACCGCTTTATTTTGAAGCGGTAAACTATCATCTTATACCGTTTTATATGAGGACATACAGGATGAAGATAAATGTTTTCTATAGGTTCAATTTCCCCATTCATCTAATGAGAAAAACAACAATACTTGAACCAATAGAGTGCAACATTGACACCTTGAAAATAAATGCACAATGACATTTTAAATACTATAACATGGAAATTACAGTGAGATATACATATTTGATGGGTTTTTAGAAAACTTGCATTTAACAAAGAATGAATACATCAATGAAATTAGTAATTTAAATCAATTTACACTTTTACAAGAGAGAAGGCCAATATACGTGGTCTAATAGTTTTTATTGTGCAAACCACAGGTAGTCTTGGAAAATCCTTCAAATACTTGTAGAAAATGTCTACACAAATATAGACATCATGCAAAAATATGTAGGAACATGATGATCAACTCAATTGAAATTTGATGGACTAATTCTGTGAGCTACTATCCAAAGATAGATAGGTTAGAAGACTTGTGAATAACAGATCCCTGCCACAATTTAATGCAGTGCTTCAGTAACATCGACTCTACTCAAACGACCTACTGTTATATCCTATGTTACTATAACCTGCAGTTACATTCTCTATTCCTAAAACCTAGAGTTACCAGGGTTTAAGCTAGTGAGTGAAATTCATTAATAGGTAGGTTAATACTGAAATCTACTTTAACATGACCTGTGAATAGGAACTAGAAATGCAACCCATGCACCATCATTTTAGAAAAGACTGTTGTTACCGCCATCATCTCAGCTCGCAATTACACTTAAAAGTCTACCATATGCTAACCCCCAATTAATGGGTCAAAATGTAAGTCTAAAATTTTGTTACAACCGCCATGAGAACTAATGCCTAAGAGAGATTACTTTAAAAACATAATCAAATTACTACTACTTAGCGAGATCCCATAAATCTGTCGATCAGGAAAATAAAATTGAAGTTACCAGGCAAATCACAGGGCTCGTTTCTGTAACTGAAAACCTTGTATAAGGCCAGCAATAAACATCATCAAGACTAATGGTAGCATAAACAAGACCTGCAAAATAAATTGAAGAAAAAGTTGAAAGGAGAAAAAGAAAAGGGGATTTAGATCATTCTTGAAATATGATCAGAAAGTAAACAAAACAATGTAAAAGGAAGAAAATAACATAAACAAATGAACAAGAAGCAGTGGAAGGGCCCTATTGGAAGGTTGTTATACACAAGGGGAAACCTATTAGAATGAAGGACCACAAAGAAGGCACAACCAGCCTCAAACTATTGCAAATATGGCAAACTGCACCCTCATTGCTCCTATTCACTTTATGTAATTTGATATATGAGATCAATAATTACTCAAAACTTTACAAATTTATAATATGCTTTCCTGATTTAAGAAAAAGGCATGGCCTCTCTTATATATGTAGACAAGATGCAAATAAGAGTTGTAGTTGAAATGAATGTTTACATGACTAGAAACTTCAACTGTAAGTGACATGAGGAAAAAATTTATTATGGTGGCAAAGTTGTGATCAAGAGTGCTTCAAGGGGTCTCAAGTTGGAGCCTTGGTCAAATTAAATACCATGCTTGGTTTGGCCAATGATAACTCCTTGATAGCCAGAGATCCATTTCTGGAGAAGTGCATCCTTACAAAAAACAACAAAACAACAAAACAATATTTTAAGTAGTCAAACCGAACAAGAGCTCTGTTGGGAAATGCATAACAAAACCAATCAATACAGTCATGTTATTTTAAGTGTAAAGACAAGTTATCAAAACAACAATCACTGATAATTTTGAAGACATACAACAAAATGATTCTGTATATTTGATTTTTCAAGGATACTAACATACATGTTGATAATTTCTTGTAATAAAGCAAAAGTATTTTTGCCTTGTATGAAAGCATAATTTACAAATATTCTAATGTCTAAATGCATGCAATAATTTTACAGGTTGTTGCATCTATGGCAAAAGGTAGTTATGTTGCTTGTACAAGGAGAAGTGGCAGGAGAGTGACAAGGGGTGTGCAGTTATGATGCACATCGTCTGATGAGGACAGGACAACTGATGTCAATGTCAAAAATGCCCCAAGGAACATTGTTGAGGATGACCATGCGACTGAAGCTAATGTTAACACACCATCAACCACAGAACCACCGTCAACAACAGTCCAAGGGGAAAATTCAACTAAAAAGATCAGTGCTATAAGAGGATGGACAAAAGAAGAAATGTTAGTTGCAATTGACGACATAGAGTTTAATGGATACTCAGTTTGGGCATCTGCAAAAAAGCATGGTATTCCTCCCTCATCAATACATTATTGGATAAATGGACTGACTCATACAAAACGTAGAGGGCCTCTTACAGTTATGAATGAGGAGGAGGAGGCCGAGGTGGTTGAGTGGTGTAAAGAGATGGCCCAATTAGGACATGGGCTAGAGTTGATACAACTCAAATCCACAGTTGCTCAAATCTATCAAGGGAGGCCAAACCCATTCAAAGATGGCTTTCCTGGTAAATCATGGTGGTTTGGATTTAAAAAAAAGCATCCAGAACTTGTATTGTGTACTGCTTAGGGCCTTGACAGAGACAGAGCATTAAATTTGCGCCCTATAGTTGTGCAAAAGTTCTATGACACACTTTCTAGTGCTTACGATAAACATTCTTATGGAGCAAACCATATATGGAACTGTGATGAAACAGGTTTATAGGCAGGGAGGAATTGTGGCATGTAGGTAGTTGCCAAGAGAGGGAGCCGAAATGTGCCAAAGATTTTTCCTAAGAGTAGGGAGTGGATAACTATTTTATGTTGTGTCAATGCAATTGGTACTTCAATCCTAGGATTTTATCTATTCAAAGGTAAAAATCAACTGAAAAATTATATACAAAACTGTGAACCAGGTGCATGCAAGGCTGCACATCCCCATGCATGGATGACTAAAGAACTGTTTTCAAGTTGGCTTTTTCACTTCGCTGCATCGGTACCAGGTGGCATCTCACCTAATAACATACACCTATTGATATTAGATGGCCATGGGAGCCACATGGCTATAAAAACAATTGAGGAAGCAAACAATTTAGGCATCGACCTATTGACATTGCCCGCTCATACCACTCACAGACTGCAACCCCTTGATGTTAGTGTGTTTGGCCCTTTCAAGAACTATTTTAGGTCAGAGCGCGCTGCATGGATGGCAAAGAATCCAGGGGTTGAGGTGAAAAGGTTCGAGCTAGCAGAGCTTGCAAGTAAAGCTTTTGAAAGGGATTTGACACCATCAAATATCAAGGCTGGATTTAGGAGGACAGGAATCTGGCCACTGAACTATGATGCTCTTATGCATGATACTGGTTGTAGCCAAGCGTTTCATGTGGATGGTCAGGAAGAAGGGAATGCTCAAACAGGTGTTGAAGTGCAAGAAGTAGATGACCAAGATGATGTTGTTGCAGTTGGTAATATGATTTCCCTCCCTCAAGGACACTTATATGATGAAGATGATGAAACTGTATGTGAAACACAGTATAACCATGAACAAATTTGCAGTAACATGGAGATCGTTCCACCAACTCAAGAACATGAAACTCATGTTGCTGATATTGTTAATGACATTGTTGAACATGCAATTGACAATGACCAATTGACATTGCCAAGCCAAGTAACCTCACCTTCATGGCTAGCAGAAGCAATGATTAATATGAATGCACATAGTGTCTCAGCAACCAATGAACAAAGCATGAACATGCCCTCACAACCAGCAGAATTGAACAGTGAAATTGTTCATTTTTTGTGGACAATAGATCAATGGAAGAAGATGAAGCACATAATGAGGCATCAAATGAAGATAATGATATAGTTCAATTAGTTCCATCAGATATTGAAAGGGAAGTACCAAGCAATGACATGTAGGTGGGAGGGGTGGAGAAGATACTTGGCTGGTTCCTAAAGCTACCAGTAGAGAGAGTATCAATGAAAAAAAAGCAAGGTGCACCCGGTAGTCTTTGTTTGGGTCGAAGCTTACAGTTACTCACCTCAGAGGACTATATAAACCTGTTAGTTGAGTCTAAAAAAAAAAGAAATTTGAAATGCAAGAATTAAAATAGAAAAAGAAGGATCTAGTCAAGGAGAAGAAGGCAGCAAGGATTGTTGCAGCGCAACATTGAGCAGATGAAAGGATTGAAAGAGATAAAGCAAGGCAAGTTAAGGACCAACAAAAACAAATGGCAAGATAGGAAAAGGAATCAAGAAAGGAACAACAAATTCTTGAAAAGGAACAAGGGATGATCAATATGGTTGACAATGATACAAGAATAGATGATGAAACCAGGATTATTTCAAACTCATTGGACTCCATTGCAGATAATACACCATTATTCCAAGATCTCATAAACATTCAAGTGCCTCACTATCAAACTGAGGGTTTACCCACTTGCCTTATTCCTACCAGAGTTGGTGTCAATTCTATGTATGCTCATTACACACCTCCACTTAATGCAGGGGTCAGTAGTGAAAATGTGAGGTATGGGTACTCAATACCTCCATGGTTGGAAGCTGCAAATTAGACTCAATCATATGGCAACAATCAACCATTTCCTAATCAACCCTTGACAGGTAGGCCAACCTACCTGGCTCAAGAAGGTAACTCGGGGAGTTTTTGCACTCAAGATTCTCAGGGCCATAAATAATAGGGGTGTCATATGTTTTCGGTTGTAACCACATTATGATGTGGATTTTGGATGGATAGTATCTTTTTCTTGTCACAAAAACATTTTGGCTTACAACCTAGGTTGTTTTATTTCATAATGTGTGTGACATTGTAGCCAAAATCCATTTTAGAAGGAACATCTATAGTCTATTATAATGTAGAAATCTTAGAAGATTCTCAAGGCCATAAAGAATAGGAGTGTCATATGTTTTTGGTTGTAACCACATTATGATGTGGATTTTGGATGGATTGTATCTTTTTCTTGTCACAGAAACATTTTGGCTTACAACCTAGGTTGTTTTATTGCTTTGAAACGCTAACAACATTATGGTTCTATGCATTCACGACATTGAAAAGCCAACAATAGCTTGGTTGGTTGTAAACTAGTTTTGTTTGCGAGCTAAGCACAAATGTTTATAAAAAAATTGATTAATAACACTGAAAGACTATTTATTACAATGGAAGAAATATAGTTTGTCCTGGTTAAAAACCTAAACAAGGATCAAGTCCTGACCTACCTATCTATTGCAGTGGAAGAAATATAATTTGGGCTGGTTAAAAAACCAAACAAGGATCAAGTCCTAACCCGCCTTTCGTTATTGCACTACTCTCCTACTGAGATACATGGCTTCTTGATCAGGCCTATGCCATGTTCAAGTGTGGATTGACAGTCAAACACCTCCCCTCACTCAATATTCATAGTTAAGATTTAGCTATAAGAAACTCATAGCGTGCAACCATGGTTTCCATAACATGAATAAATTTAAAATTCCAAGATCAAGCAAGTAATATTCATCTAGTGATGTGCGATAGTACCTAATCACAAATTTTTATAAAAAATTGATTAATAATATTGAAATACTATTTATTACAGTGGAAGAAATATAGTTTGTCCTGGTTAAAAATCTAAACAAGGATCAAGTCCTGACCTGCCTATCTATTGCAGTGGAAGAAATATAATTTGGGCTGGTTAAAAAACCAAACAAGGATCAAGTCCTAACCTGCCTTTCGTTATTGGAATGCTCTCCTATTTAGATACATGGCTTCTTGATCAGGCTTGTGTCATGTTCAGGTGTGGATTGACAGTCAAACACCTCCCCTCACTCAATATTCATAGTTAAGATTTAGCTATAAGAAACTCATAGCATGCAACCATGGTTTCCATAACATGAATAAATTTAAAATTCCAAGATCAAGCAAGTAATATTCATCTAGTGATGTGCAATAGTACCTAATCACAAATGTTTATAAAAGATTGATTAATAACACTGAAAGACTATTTATTACAGTGGAAGAAATATAGTTTGTCCTGGTTAAAAATCTAAACAATGATCAAGTCCTGACCTGCCTATCTATTACAATGGAACAAATATAATTTGGGTTGGTTAAAAAACCAAACAAGGATCAAGTCCTAACCTGCCTTTCGTTATTGGACTGCTCTCCTATTGAGATACATGGCTTCTTGATCAGGCCTATGCCATGTTCAGGTGTGGATTGACAGTCAAACACCTCCCCTCACTCAATATTCATAGTTAAGATTTAGCTATAAGAAACTTTGGCCTATGAACTCTAAATGCAATGGCTACATGGTACTCTCAATATTTTTCTATTCAGTGATCTTAGGCAGGAAAAACAACAACTCAATAATTCACGTGCACAGATTAAAATGGGGAAAACAACAACTTTTGTGGTATCAAAATCAATCATAACCTGCTAGTTTGTGTCTTTGTTAAGCAATGATTCAATCAAACAATATTACAATGACTATCAACCAGTGGTAAACTTGCAGATAAACTTGAAAGAATGAGAAAGGTCTTCCACATCAAAACAATATTTATAAATGATTTAATATTTTACAAAATAGTTTCAACTCCAATGATGTACACATGGAAAGGAAATTATTTATTAAAAAAAACTGACTTTGCAACACATGCACCCCTTGGGATCTAGTGCTACGCAAATGTGTTTGGATGATCCATAAAGAACATGGAGTAAAAGTGAGATGAGGAAAATTCACCAATTTCTGACATTCAAAGAGGAGGTAAAAAAAGATCTGAAAGCAAAGAAATCAACCATAAACCTTGTTCTCAAAATGCATTACTCTTGAAAGAACTGAAAAATAAATTATTGGCAAAGGAAAATCCATATATATCGAGTACATGAATTAGAAAGGAGAAAAGAAAACTGAACAGGTAGTGTCTAATTTTAGATATATCCTAAGGCCTTGTTTTTATAATCCTAAGCAAAACTTAAACTGAGTGAGATTATCCAATGGCTGGCATCATTCAGTGGACTAAATGAATACAGTGCTAGACTTTCTGTCATCACTTCTATCCACCAATGTTAAAAGTCTGGTGATGATTGGACAGGGCGACATATAAGTTTTTCATAGATGAATTAAGAAGTATATCTCAGTATAGATTTGACTAGGTATCTTGGCCTCTGCATGATTAGTTTGTTCATCAAACTTAATAGAAACTCTGACTCAAGAATGGGAACCGATAAGGTGACTCAAGACAACTGGCTTTCTCGAAGATCGCTTATAACATAATTGAAGCTATAGAGAAATTCTAGAAGATGTTTATGTAGCGATCTAATAAGGGATGGGACCAAGCAGACATGAAGCAACTTGCAACGTTAAAGAAAGACAAAAAGCAGAAATTAAAACTTAAAACAGTGTTCATTTACTTTGAAATCAAAGTGCTGAGTTCATTCACACATACATGTTCTAGATTTCCATTCCCCTTATAGTTTCCCTGGTACTGTCTTCAGTTTGAGTAGACAAAAAAAATGATACTATTGCGGATTCTAATTGTTTTGTGTCCAACACATAGCTTGTGACTGAATAATAATATACTTCCATGGTAATAAACCATTCCAAACAACAATGATAAGCAAACACAAAAATGAACTTCTAAGAAAAAAAAAAGTGAAAACCTCCATTATTAGAGTTTGGCAAGACAAAAATGACAAAAATTTACCTAGCTTAGCCAAAATTTTATGTTTCCCAGAAAAGCAAAATACCAAGAAATATCATGAGCCAAACAGCACAAAAATCATAGCTTCAAAACCCTAAACCCTCAAAACCCCTAACTTGCAAAACCCTAAACCCTCAAAACCCCTAACCTACAAAACCCTAAACCTGCCTGAAACTCCAAGTGCAAATTTAACAAAAATTCCAATAGGAAGGTGAGGTGTTGAAAAACACAGAAGGTGAGGTGTTGAAAAACACAGTGGCAATGGCTGGTAGGATTTTTCCTACCGGATAGAAGTCATGTCCAAGCGTCTTCCATGTCTAGAGCTCGCTAGACCTTCTCCAGAGCTTGCCAGACCTGCAACAAGTTGGAAATTAGCCAATGCAGAAACCAAAAAACCAAAAAAACCAAACAAAAACAAAAAAAACCTGAAATTACCTGTAAATTTACCTTCGACCTCGAACTGGCTGAAATTGGTACTGGCTCCTCCCCAAACAATAGGTCGCATGAATGAAACAACCACCAAGGAAACCCTAAACCTTTGACGGTCCAGAATGAACAACAATTGCAGGCGGAATGAAACAAGAACAACAGAAACCCTGTTCCGTTAATGGACGCGTGCAAGCAAACAATGGCGGACAACAACTCAACAATGGTGGACGAGGCGCACAGGTAATGGAGCCGTCCCGCGCCATCGTCAGCGGAGGGCTTCGCCCAAACACCGGACCCGAACAGAAAAATAGGGAGCAGAGCACACATCGCGGCAAACAGGGGGAAACAACCAGGTGAAAGGTCGAAAAACAGGTTTTGAAGGGCTGACACGCACCACAACACGTGGCAGTCCACGTCGGGCACGTGTCGTACATGCGAATGTGATGTGCACGTGGGTGTAGGTGAGGTGGAGGGGAGGGTGCATAGGTAATGGCGTCCCTCCGCTAGATAAGTTTCTCGACGAAAGCATATTGGTAAGACCTTCAAATTATTTAAAAAGTCAACCAATTTTCTTCCACTTGAAGTTAATCTTTTATAAAAAGTTAACTAACCTTTTTCCACCTCAAGTTCATATAAGAAGTTTTTGGCTAAAAACAAAATGAATATACATGTTTGGCTAGTTTTAATTAAAAGCATTATAAAAAACTAATAATCACATTCTCATGTTGTGATGGAGGTTTGTGGTTATTAGTACTAGCAAAGATCCATATTAACTTTAGATCTTCCAAGTCGTGAGAGACATCAAATCTCTCGAGATGCAAACCTTTTGTTTAGTGCAAAACTCGAGAAAAGATTCATGTAGGCTCTTGGTAGATTTTGAGTTAAGATGTATCTATGTTGGTTTTCAGAAAAACACTAATAAAATGTTTTAACTGTAAGATTTTTTTTTATTTTGACTCATTTTATATAATATATATGTAGTTGACATTGCAATATTGATTTATATTTCATATTCTCCAAATTAAAATGTTAATAAATTCCTCCTCATATTCTAAAGTAGAAAACATATATCAATTGTTGGCAGCTTGGTGCTCGCATTAATGTCAACACAATGAGTCAGGAAGTTGTGCATTGACATTAAAAGACTTGTGGGCTTGTGTCGATGATTAGAAGGTTGAGAGAGGTGTTCTGGGATGATGGTTGTAGAGATTGATGTAAGTGGAAGCAGTTCTGGATGGAGGAGATTGAGTTTTATAAGTTTTAGAACACAGTCGTAGGCTTGCTTCGTCATCCGAGTGACACTGCTACACTTTTGCACTCTTTCTTTTGTGTGCCCATGACAATTTGTTGAGGCTTCCCAACATATGTCCATGGAACTACTTGTAGGTGGAAAAAATAAAAACCATGAGCTTAACCATTGAATTCTCCCAAGGTATTGATTGAGAACGTTTAATTGAATTGGTCTGAGCAATCAATTGATCCCGTTGAAGTTGATTTGGTCTCATGTTGAATGTGTTGAGGAATCATTGCATGTAGGTATTAGGCTTTTATTCCTCTTTCTTGATAATTAGTTGTGATTTATGTTTCCTTCTTTCACTTCTTTATTATGTTGTCTTTCATTAAGAAATTACCAAATTAAATGTACCTACCAGTGGGAGCAAAGGTTTCTTCATAATCTATTCTTTCCTTTTGAGAGAAACCCCTTACAATAAATATTTCTTTGTATTTTTCTATGCTTCCATCAATGCCATGTTTTATTTTGTAAATCCATTTGGAAGTGACAACATATTTGTCA
The DNA here is from genome assembly GCA_031772625.1 of Pinus tabuliformis. NCBI lineage: Eukaryota > Viridiplantae > Streptophyta > Pinopsida > Pinales > Pinaceae > Pinus > Pinus tabuliformis. The sequence goes on along the minus strand of CM062810.1, from coordinate 904,885,765 downwards.
CTACGTCTAGGAACGATTTCCCTATAACACCCTCCTCCCATATCTACCCAAGTAACCGGCCAACCGGGGTAAACATGTGACGAGAGGCTACTACGATATGATTCAACCTCCTAAGTATCCTTAAGGAAGTGGAATCGATGAAAACCCATTAAACATACCTCCCACATCAGCAATAACACTCCCAAGAGCCATCCCAACCACACAGGTATCATGCCCCTCGGTCCCACTATGTTTTTAAACTATTAGACCTCTTTACGCTCCCATGTTATGGGCATGCCAATGTCTAGAGAGCTCTGGACGCTCCCATGCTATAGGCATGCCAGCATCCAGAGAGCTATGGATGCTCCCACAAGCCCACATACCTGCATCCATAGACTATTTCCAACAGACTTGTGCCAGAGTTTGCGAGATTTAAAGCACTTTTCAAGCCTAGAATTTCGGCCACTACCCATAACTTGTCGTAACTTCCAGAATCCATTAAACACATGATGACAAAACTAATAAACCAAAAACTAACTCCAGGACTAGGCCTGCCCATACCCAACTGGGGCTAACATTCTATCAAACACTTCGCATCAATACAATCTACAGGCCTAGGATACAAGATAGAGCATGAATGACTGAAAATTCTTACAAGACATGACAAGAAGGATCACCACCTTCTCCCTTGAACTGTTATGACATCAATTAGGTCTTGCATCCATTATCCTTTCAGTTACAAGTAAATACATGAAATAACCATGATAATAACCAGTCATATAACCAACATTAAACCATGAAAATAACAGTGAGATATCAACTATTAAATACACATATTAATTTGTACAAAAGTAAGAGAACTTATATTTTATTAAACATAGGAAAATCCGACCAGGTTTGCGACTTCCACGTACCACCAGACCATAGACACGGTTGAACCAAATCCCTCTTTCATCCAGTCACCCCCATGCCATATTCCAAGCATGAATGTGGGGTCTCATGGATAAACCAATCCAAAAACAACCAAGGGAATCCAAAGGTTAAACCATATCCCCCCTCACCAAACTGTGATCACACCAAAACTGGTGCTCCGATCACAAAATCAAACCAAACTTCGAATGACATCCGAAATCGATCACTATCCTTGAGGAATTTCTCGTCTCATTTTTCTCTTAGGCTTTACCGCAATTCAATCTCAGATCACTAGGCCCTAAACTGAGACACCTCCCTAAGGATTTACCGTGTATCCTGCTAAAAATGATCAAGGGATTCCTAGGCCTTTGGGAGTGAATCTTGAGACCACCTCTGCCTTGGATTTTGAAATCCATCCAGCAATTCCAATGCTCAAAACTAAGATCAACATACCAACATACCATGGCGTCCAGAAAAATCCAACGCTAGGCTGAAAACCACTGTCATAACCCAGGAAAACCATGCCACCAATAGCGAAAGAACCATACACCAACATGCAAATCCATGCATGTCAAAACTAGCTAGGAAATCACACATGCAATATGTTACCTACAAGTATTCTTGTTGAAGTTGTTTGGTCCTTCTCTTCCCTGCTTGCTCCTTGCTTTCCTTCCTTCCCTTTTGCTTGCTTTTCCTTCTTTTCTCCAAAGCTAGAGTGCTCCAAGAAAGCTCTAAGTGTCCAAGAGTGAGAGAGAGAGAGAGAGAGAATAATGAGAGAGCTCCAAATATGAACAATAAAAGGTTACAAACTGATCCTCGAAAGCCTTTTTATCAATTAGGCCTCTATTTTCTTCATTTTCCATTATTTTCCTTCATTTTCCTCCTCACATGAAACCTGTGACCTTTCACCTTAGTTTTGTCCTATTTTCCTTTATTTTCATAAATAAATGTGTCAAAATGTCTTTTTTCCTTTTAATGCCTTTGTCTTTGCCTTTACCAATTTCCTTTAGCCATAAACACATCGAGTGATGCCCACTAGGATATCTTTGCCCAACATAATAAGTGTCCCTTAACCGTGGTCTTATTTTTCCTTTATTAACTTTTATTACATGAAATTCTCACTAGGGCTATTACAGAACCCTCCCCCTTAGGGAACACTGTCCTTCGTGTTAAACCACACCAAGACCTCAGCAAAACTACTGAAAAGAAAACATACTACCCATGGAGCTTTATAACTTAGCTCGTTGCAGTGTTTACAATGAATGACCCACTCAAAAGCAAAACATCGTGACAACATGACAAGATAACAACCATACCACTTACTTTAGCTTTATAACTTAGCTCATGTCGGTAATTACATCCATATACACATGTACATATACCAAAACATCAGAAAAACATATTCCAAACATATACCAAACATCAAACCAAAACTGTTTTGCTTCAACCGACAAACAATGAAGGATACATGGCCCACATTTGATCCGCCATCTCCCATGTAGCTTCTTTGGGCCCAAAGTGCTTCCATTGCACTTTAACTTTCTCTATGGCTCTATTCGTGAGCATGAGATGCTTCCACTGCAATATGCACTGAGGCTCCGGCTGGAACTCTCCTTCTTGCTCCACCTACAATACAGACCAATTAATAACATGATCAACATCCTTTATATAACTTTTAAGCAATGAAACATGGAAAACATCATGGAATTTCACTGTTGGAGGCAGTGCAAATCGATAGGCCACTTATCCAATCCTCTCAAGGATCTCAAAAGGCCCACAAAACCGTGGTGCCAACTTGGCACATGATCCAATCCTCAAAGAGCCCTTCTTAGGCTTGATGTGCAAATACACATGCTCCTCAACCTGAAACTCCTTAAATGCCTTGTGTTGGTCCACATAACTCGTTGTTTATCCTGTGTTGCCTTTAGATTCTTCTTTATAACCTGCATTTTTATTCACTCAATCACTCCAACTGCTGCAAGTATTACAACTCTGCCCATGCAATGCCTCAAATTGACTCATCCTCAATGACTCTTGATAACCATTTTTGTATGAAAACTCAACCAATGGAAGATACTCCTCCCATCTCCTCTGCTGGTGCATCACATATATCCTCATCATATCCTCCAAGATCATGTTGACCCTCTTTGTCTGTCCATTTGCTTGCGAATGATAAGTTATACTAAAGGCTAACTCTATACCTAAGCTTGCAAATAGTTCCTTCCAAACCTTGGAAGTGAACTTTGCATCCCTATCTGACACAATATTCTTCAAAACACCATGTATTCTCACTATCTCTCTGATGAAAACCGGTGCCACCTCACTGAATGAATATATAGGCTTCACTGGAATGAAGTGGGCTACCTTGATCAACCTGTCAACCATGAGCACAATAGAATCATGTTGTCCCATTGTCCTCGGAAGACCTGTAATGAAATCCATGGAAATGACCTCCCATTTCCATTATGGAATTGCAATAGGTTGTAGTAGACCACTTGGATTCCTACATTCTGCCTTCACCTACTAACAATCCCAACACCTAGCCACAAACTCTGCCACTTCCTGCTTTAGATTCAGCTAATAGTAGAATTTCTTTACCTCTGTCAACGTCTTATGATATCATGGGTGACTCGAGTATGGCTTGATGTGAAACTCCCTCCAGATAATCTTCTTGAGCTCACTGCAATTTGAAAAATTGATCATGCACCTAAATCTCACCAAACCATCTGTCATGAGACGATAGTCTACATCTTGATAACATGTACCTATACTTGTACTTTGTTGTAACCTGTGCATAATATCCATATATTTTTCATCCTTTTTTCCTACCTGCAAGATCCTATCATGTAAATCTGTCCCATAAGAGCTCATAGTTGCTATATGATTCACATGTACCTTACCACTAAGCATCTGCAACATGATTATCCTTTCCCTTAATGTTTCTAATCTCGAAGTCAAACTCATTAAGGGTAGCTAACCATCTAGCTTGCCTAGCATTTAGGTTCAGCTGGTCAAACAAATATCTCAACCCACTATGATCGCTCATCAATACAAACCTCCTACAAAGAATATAGTGCCTCCACATCTTTCAATTTTCGTGACTCATAGCACACTACTTATCCTTACTGCATAAGGACTCCAGCAATTCCTCTCTTGCAAGCATCTGTACACACTACAAATTCTTTGTCCGGATTTACAATCTTTAACACTCGGGCATGTGTCAATAACTACTTGAGCTTCTCAAAACTAGTTACACATTCTTCTGTCCATTCGAACTTCTTACCTTTCCTCTGCAATGATGTGATAGGATATGAAATGTGTGAGAAGTTCCCGATGAACCTCCTGTAGTAACTTGTCAATCCCATGAATGATCTCACCTCATCCACATTCTTAAGAGCTTCCCACTCCATGATGGCCCTTATCTTTTTTGTAGCTACTACTATTCCTTCCTTGGAAACAACCTGTCCCAAGTAATGCACTTTTATCTGAAATAAGTTACACTTGCTAATCTTAGTATACAACTCATGCTCTCTTAGAAATCTCCACACTACTGCTAAATGTTTGGCATGCTCTTCCTCATTATTGGGGTATATCAAGATGTCACCAATGAATATAATAACAAACTTGTCCAGATAAGGATGCAACACACTATTCATAAAACACACAAATGTAGTTGGAGAATTAGTCAAATCGAATGGGACTACAACAAGCTCATAATGCCCATACCTGGTCCTAAACGGAATCTTGTAGATATCCTCTTCCTTTTTGCGTACATGATGGTATCCCGATCTCAAGTCAATCTTAGAGAACACTGCTTCTCCCTTCAACTGATTAAACGAATTATCAATCCTTGGTAATGGGTACCTGTTCTTGATCATTACCTTATTCAGTCGCCTATGATTGATGCATAATCTAAGATTACCATCTTTCTTCTTTACGAACAACACTAGTGCACCCCAAGGCGATACACATGTCCTAATGTATCCCTTGTCAAACATCTCCTTTAACTGCAATTTCAACTCTACTAGCTCTGAAGTGCTCATCTTATAAGGTGTCTTCGATGTTGGTGCTACCCCTAGCACCAACTCAATAGAGAAATCATCTACTTCCCTGTGAGGAGGTAACTCTAGAATGTCTGTTGGAAACATGTCCTGATACTGCTGCAATACATGGTACCTCTTGAAAATTTTTGCATCCTCAACATCTTTTTCCTTGTCATTAGATATATGCATTGGAAACATCACACAAACTTTTCTGCAACTATTCTTAGCTTGCATAGCAGTAACCATTCTCAACGATGTAGGATTCTTCTTTCCTCGCAAAATTATCTTTTCCCCACTATCATCCACACGCTCAATGGCCTTGTCGAAGCAATCCACTTTGGTCCTGTGAAGGTACTGCCAATCCATACCCAAAATCATACTATATGATCCGAATGGTAGTACCTTCAAATGTATTGTTGTAGGCATACCATTTAAATCAAATGCACAAGCTCTTACTCAGTGGTAAACTATCTTCTTCGTACCTGTAGCCAACTGTACCAACCAAGATTCTATAGGCATTTCTTTTCTCAAACTACACTTATCCACCAATTTAGGGTTAATATAAATATAGTTAGATCCAGGACCAATCAAAATAGAAACAACCTAATCACAAATCTTACCATTCATCTCAATGATAGATGCCTGATTATTCGCCTGTCTGTTGTCCACAACTACATAGATCTAAGGAATGTTATGACCAATATCACCAATTGTATGTGCCTCCTAAGCACTATCAATATGGGGTCTACCACCTTGATACTGTGAACACAGTAATAACATTCAGACAATAACCATTCTTCTTCCTCATAGATTTTGCGACATCCCATTCAATGTTGACACAACAACATTCACAACCCCCCAAACCCAGAGATACAGTTCCCATTCAAACAGAAACCAAAATGCAAAACACAGTAATAACATTCAGACAGAAACCATTCTTCTTCCTCATGGATTTTACGACATCCCATGCAATGTTGGCACAACAACACGCACAACCCCCCAAACCCAGAGATACAATTCCCATTCTTTGAAGCATAATTCCATAAAGAATCAAGGTCGACGTCATCATCCCGAATACAAAAAAGAAAGAATTCACCCCAGAATTCTAGAAAAATAGGATAATCGTCTTCCTACACTGATAGTTCCATCAAATTGTATAAACAAGAATCCTACATACTATCTCCATATTTGCTTGACTATAGGAGGAGAAGGAGAATGTCACATACCTCGTATTTGTCATCCTGCAAATGCCGACGAAGTCCCCTTTCAGAGTGCTCCCGCTTGCAAGTTTCCAACGTCGCGCCACTAGCTGAATACAACACTGGAGGAGCCAGAACCAATTTACTTCACCAGACAACCACTTTTGCCACCCAAATTCCCAAATGCTTTGATGATGGCACGCTCTGTCGTGCATTTCATCTTCTCCCATGCAGCCACCACCATATCTCCTCCCACTCCATCTATTGTTGGTCTAACCGATCTGTTGTCCAGCACGCATGATCTTAATTGAGATAATCATGATCCCCATTGGGATCCTCAACTGGATCGCACCCCAATCAGGGTAACTGTGAAGATTAAGTTTAATTAATAGAAGTTTAAATTTAATATAAATGTAAGTGAAGTGTAATTAATAAAAGTTTTAAGTTTACTTCTTATTATTATTATTTTTTAAAATTAAATTTTAATGGCATAATTTTTTATAAAATTGATTAATTATTTAAAAATATTTTTATTATATAAAATAATTTAGCATTTTAAAAGATTCTTAATATATTTAAAATGTATAAATTATACATTTTAAATTTATAATTTTAACATTTTTTTTTAATTTTATATCAAATTAATTGAAACATATATTAAGGAAAAAATAAAACAAATAGTATTTAAACCACTTAATGATGGTAGTTATTTTATTACAATTATGGATATATTTAAAAAAAATGCAAAATACATGTAAGTGTTAAAAAAATTGGACAAAAATGCAAAATACAGGGAAGTGTTAAAAAAATTGGACACAAGTGTCTATGTGTAGGTACATGTGGGAAATTGAAATAATCACTGAGACTATATAGTGTTTATTCATACATATATGTTTTTTTTAAGAAAAAATAAGTAAAACGCATGTGAAAATGGAGGTGAAAGAAATTATTAGAAAAATGTAATATTATTAAGATAAAAAAAAAAATTTGATATAGAATATTATTAATATAATAAAGATATATATATATATATATATATATATATATATATATATATATATATATATATATATATATATTTGTTAGGGTATATGAGTCTTCAGGGAATTGACATGCCTAACTTGTGGTTTGAGTAGCCTCAACTCATGGATATCTAAGTCTTCAAAATCTCATGGGATCACATACACTATGGGCCACACCAACCTTTAACCTGGTTAGTTTTTTGCCCAGTGAATTTTGAACCATTGCCTTTTACACCATGAAATTTTAATAAAACACATTGTCATCAATTGCATTATTGATATTTATTTTAATATATTAAATTAATATGATTCGGAAATTTAATTAAAACAATTTTTATTTTTTTTTGACGAAAACGGGTATGGGGTATTTATATTCCTCTTGGGCTGAATGCCAATAATCTGATTACATAGAGGTCTTCTTTATTCTGATGCGGGTCACATTTGTGTGTGAATATGCATCTTATTCTTACAAAAATCTTCCTTGATCTGGTGTCCATGCTTTTAAGCGTTTCCCCCCATTTGAAGATACAAACATATTGCTTTAAGAGAAGACAGTAAATCATTTGATCCTGTATCTTAAGGTATGGGATCCCATGTTTCTTCTTTGTCTTTCTGCTTGGTTCCTGTTGAGAGTAGAGTGGCTTTGTTGGCCTCTTTGTCTGCCTCTTTGTTAAAGGCTCTCAGCACATGAAAATAGCTTAATCTCTGGAAGCGTTTTCCAAGCCCCTTGATTCTGGATATCAGTCTAGTGAGCTTGAGATCTGTCACAGTGGTGCTGGAAGCCATTGCATCTATTATAATTTGAGAATCCCCGATAACATTGGCTGTTTCAACATTTGTGTCTTGGAGGATCTTGAGTCCTTGATATAAAGCTAGAGCTTCAGCTTGCACGCTGGTTGTATGTCCAAGCCCCCATGCGAAGGAGTGAATTATTTCCCCATTTTGATTTACTATGACCCCTCCTGCACCAGCTTTGCCCGGATTTCCCTTTGCTGCCCCATCAAAGAAAAGAGTATGTCTTGAAAGCGCATTGAGCCATTCTTTAAAGTCGCCTTCAGATTTTCTTATGTGCCAATTTTTATGAGAAGGGACAGCTCTGTTTGCTGGATGGAATTGCAAGCCAATGAGTGTACCCCAGGTGATGTCTTGTTGACTGAGGTTTGAATCGTCTTTAATGTCAGCTAGGCATTCCCTGAGTTGGCTTTTAACTTTGCTCTCTAAGACCTTGCTGTTCTGTTTTATGTCTCTAAATATTCTTCTATTACGTTCAAGCCAAATTTGCCAGCATATTATCTTTGGAAGAATGTCCCAGGCTGTTTTTACTGCCTGATTTTTTGAAGGCTGTCCTGGATAGTTGGCTGTCCATTTTGAAAACAGCTCCACAATGGAGCTTGGCAATAAGGGATTGGGATTCAAATTCTGAACAAAGTATTCCCAGATTCGTTTGGAGAACGAACATTCCAACATAATATGCGCTGCTGTCTCTGATTTTTCTTTGCACAGTGGGCATATAGAAGGCCCCTGGATTCCTTTCCTCTGCAGTATATCGTGGGTGAGTATTTTTTCATGACAGAGCTGCCAGGCGAAGTGATCTGTCTTCGGCCATGAGGGGGTGCGCCATACTCCATGCCACGGCGCTGGATCTGGAGGAACGTGCGGTTTCTCCATTAATTTTCTGTAGCCCATGGCCACGGTGTATCCTCTGCTTTGCGTTCCCCATCCCTTGCGATCCTGACTTCTCCTCTGCGTGGGGGCCAGGCCATGTAGATGCTCTGTCAGCATGGTCCATTCCCTGCGCAGGTGATCCGGCACTTCCACTGCTTTCCAGCCCGTCCAGGTTTCGTCATGCCACAACGATATATCCCATAGTGTGCGCAGGCCATTATTGTTCATCCACGTTCGCAGGTCCCTTGTGGCGATTTTATTTTCAAGAGGCTCCCTGTTCATAATGCGATCGGACCAGATATTTATCCTCCTGCCATTCCCGGGGATCCAATAGGAATGATCTCTGATTAGGGGGCCTGCTTTGATGCAGAGTTTTAGGAATGATGAATTCTGCTTAATGAGAGGCGAATTCTGAGCCTGAAATTCGTTCTCTAAGCATCTTAATCGGGATCCCCTGAGATACTTTTTCCATAAGGCTAGCTGAGCCCATCCAGGTTTGGGCGCAATGATCCTCCAGATGGTCTTTGCTGCCATGGCCACGTTCTGATGACCTATATTTTTGAAGTTTAGGCCACCTTCCATCAACGGCTTGCCAATGGTTTCCCAACTGATAAGGGGGATTTTCCTTTCATTTTGCTTTCCGCCCTTCCAAAAGAATCTGCGCATAAACTCATCCATCTTGCTGAGGATGGTTGAAGGAGCAAGGAGACCTGCAAAGTGGAAAATTGGGAGGCTGGACAGCACAGATTTTACAAGAATTGACTTGCCAGCAGCGTTGAGCCAGCGAAAACCCCAGGACTGAATTCTAGATTTGAACTTTTCAAGCTGAGGATGCCAGTCTTTGACTGAGAGTCTTTTGAGGCAGATAGGGAGGCCCAGGTATTTAAAAGTGGTCCAAGAGGATGAAGCAGCAAAATCCAGGCATCTAGAGATAGCAGATAGAGTTCTTGGCGAAGTATTCCAGGAGTAAATATGGCATTTATTCTTGTTAAGGGCGCTGCCAGAAGCCTTGATAGAAACATCTAAGGCAGCTTTGAACTTGGAAGCTGAGGAGAGGGTGGCACTACCTAACAGCAAGGTATCATCCGCAAATAAGGCGTGGTTTAAGCTTTTGACCCCTCTGGCTATACAAAGGCCATTGATCTCTTGGTCTTGCAATTTTCTTTCTAACAGGAAACTGAGGACAGAGGCTTGAATGACAAAAAGCAGAGGGGAAAGAGGACATCCCTGCCTGAGGCCTCTCGAGGCTTTGAAAAAATCAGTGGCTCTTCCGTTTACTAGGGGAGCAATCCAAGGCTCTGAGATGCAGGCCCGGACCCACTTTATAAAATTTGCTCCAAATCCAAATTTACACATTACTTTTAACAGAAATCTATGATTGACTCGATCAAAAGCATTTGCTAAGTCTAGTTTGATCACCATACCTTGTTCCTTTCGGTGGAGACTTGAGTGTATTGCCTCCTGAACGAGAGTGTAGTTATCCACGATTTGCCTTCCCTGAATGAAGCCTCCTTGATTTTCCGGAATTATTTTTGGTAGGATGGACTTCAGCCTGTTTGCGATGACCTTGGTAATTAATTTGTACCCAGTGTTACATAGCGAGATTGGGCGAAATCTGCTGAAGTTGCTGGCTCCTTTTTCCTTTGGAATGAGAGCTAAGAAAGCAGAGTTTGTGCTGCCTCCTATTTTCTGAGAATTTTGAGATTTTTGTACCATTTTAAGAAGATCCTTTTCCACAATCGGCCAGCAAACTTGGAAGAATCTGGCAGAGAAGCCGTCTGGTCCCGGGGCCTTGTCGGGCTCCATGTCAAAGAGGGCTTTTTTAATTTCCTCTTTTGTGATTTTGGCCTCTAGGATCCTGTTCATACGGGGAGAGATTGCTTGAGGAATAATGTCTAGCAGCTCTTGATGAAGGAGTGTCTTCTGATCTTCAGTGAATAGATTTTGGAAATGCGTGTAGGCTGCTTTCTTGATGTCTGCAAATTCCTTGTGCGTGACATTATTTTCCTTGATCTCAGAGATAGTATTGAAACTTTTCCTAGCCTGGGCTTGCTTGTGGAAGAAGCCCGTATTCCTATCTCCAGCTTTCAGCCAGAGATTTCTCGATTTTAATCTCCAGTATTCTTCTTCTGCCAAGCAGGCCTTATGATAGTTCTGTTGTAGATGGGTTTCCTGGTCTATCAACTCCTCTGTGATTATGGCGCTCTCCATGCAAGTTTGATGAGAGGCAAGGGAGGATTTGATGACTTTCCTTTCAGTTGCTGGATTTGGGAGAGTTTTTGCCCAGCGTTTCAAAACTCTTTTTGTCCTTCTGAGTTTTTCCTCCCAAATGTAAAAAGGTGAGCCTTTGACAGGTTGGCTCCAGCAATCTTTGATTGTTTGCATGAATAGGGGTTCCTTTACCCAGAGTGGACTGAAGCGGAAAGGAATGGGGCCCAGATCTAGGTGGGCAAGCAGCTCTAGCTTTATCGGCTTATGGTCCGAGATGCTAAATGGGAGAATATGCATTCTGGATTCTAGTCCAAGAAGCAGGAAAGAACTTTGGATGAAAAATCTATCTAGCCTGGCAGCTATATGCCCAGGACCTATTCTTTTGTTAGACCATGAAAACTTACCTGTTGAGGGTTTGATGTCTATCAAGTCCCATTCTTGCAGAAGATCCTCCGCCCATTCTCTTGCCGGGTCTCGGACTATGCTTCCTCCCCTTTTCTCAGATGAGTGGAGAGTGAGATTGAGATCTCCAGCAATGATTACATTTTCCAGAGTTGTCAGATCTGCCTGTTGTTTTATGGTGTCCCAGCACTCCTTTTTCTCTCTTATGTTGACTGGAGAGTATACATTGAAGATAGTGATGGTTTCCTTTGTGTCAAGGTTCTGCATCTTTAACATCAACCAATGAGTGTTGGTTGCTTCAGAGGTGAGTGCATATTTGTTGGAGTTCCATAGAGTACCGATTCCTCCTGAGGCGCCCCTGGCTGAGTTAGCTCTTGCTTCGCTTTTGGGCCACAACTTTTTGCTTATTTGCAGGAAGAGTTTTTCTTCCATTTTGGTCTCCTGGATGAGAAGTATATCTGGGGCTTCTGTTCTTATTAGGTTTCTTATGCCTTCTTCCTTAACTTTGCTCCCCATACCTCTACAGTTCCAGGAGATAGCTTTCATTATTTATGCTTCTGCTGGGCTCCCTTGGAGCCTTGGGGCTGATTTTTCCCCATTTTGGGCTTTGAGGCCAGGAGCTTTTCCAGCGTTGGTTGGCTGCCCTGTAGCTTATCTTTGTAGGTCTGCTGCTCTCTTTTCTCTTTGTCTGTTTTGCGACCCCTTGCTGATCTTCTCACCGAAGTTTGGGATTCGCCTATTTCTCCTTCTTCTTCTGACTCCTCAGTTTCTTGTTCTTCTTCTTCCTCTTCTTGGAACGTGTCTTTAGGATTCTCAGCTTCTTTGGGGGAAGCTGGAGGTGTGCTTTTCCTTGAGGATTCTGGCTTTTGTATCTCTGCTTCTGGAACATCTTCTGTCGGTTGACTTAGAAGGACAAATTTATTTTCTTGCGTCTTTTTTGTAGGGGGTTTCTGAGCGTTGATCTGAGGGTTGCCTTTGCCCTGTTGTCCTCCCTGTTTTTGTCCCTTTTGATTGGCTCTGGTTCGTCTTACTTGATTCCAGCCCTCTTCATTTCCTTTCTCTGGCTCTGGGTTGGTCGGACAGTTTCTAGCGAAGTGTCCATACACGTGGCATTTCCTGCATTTGAAAGGCAGCTGTTCATAATCCAAGATCTGCACATGGGACCAGCTGCCGACTTTGATTTTGATTGCTTCTGGTAAGCCTTCTTCTAAGTCTACCTCAACACAGATCCTGGCACAATCGTACTGGTCCTTGTTGCTTGCCCGATCTATGAATTTTCCTAGGGAGTTGCCGATGTGCTTCAAGGAGTCCCAGTTCCAGCAGTGAACCGGCAGATTTGGGAGGCGAACCCATACTGGAACAGCCTTGGGGACATCTACCGCCGGGTCGAAATCCGGTGTCCATTTATTTAGATAGAGGCCCTGAGGGCCCATGAAGTACGGTCCGTTTCTAAAGATCAGGTCTTTGTCTTCTCTGGAGGTAAATTCGAAGAGAAAAAAACCTCGCCCTAGAAAGTATGAGGTAACACTTTGGCTGATCAGAGGCGCCCAGTTCCTGTTGACCCATTGCTCTGTAGTTTTCGGGGATGGCCAAAGTCCTGTGAATTGGCCAATGAGTCCCCGATCCGCCAGCGACAAAGCTACCTGCATGGGAGTCTCCGGAGGCAAACAGATCTCTGGAATTTCATCTAGTTTCTTGACAAATTTAGAGGCTTCGTTTCTTTTCTTTGGAGGCAAGCCTGCCAGAAGTTGATGGAATGCCTCTGCGGCAGGATCAGAGGGAGGATCATGACCCTGAGTCTCCATCAGGCTTAATGCCGGCCGCCACCGAGGCAGCACAGCAGAGATCTCTCCCTAGCCAGAGGGGCGACAAGCTGTCAAGATCCGAATAGTTCTGGATTCGAAGAGCTGTCTGGATCGGTGAGCTAGATCCGATCAGATCTGATTTCTTGAGGCAGAGGTTGCTAGTCGGTGAGAGGCGCAGGGCTTAGAGCCCGTGAGGGCAGATCGAGGAGAGCCGAGGCCTGGTCGCAAACCCTCGCAGCGCAGCTCCGCATCCCAAATTTTTCGTTCCCAATTAAAACAAAAATTTAAATAATATATATTTTTTAATTTAAAAAATATGAAAAAATGTAATATTATTTTTCTAAAAAAAAGTGTATAAATAAAAGATGATATACATACTATAAAAAGTGATATTATATTTTATTATTATAAAATTAAAGTTTATAATTTCTTTTTAATTAATCATAAATATTTATAAAAAATAAATTAATAATTATATAATTTAGATAGATTTATCTTAATAATTTATCTCTTTTTAAATATAATAAATACATAAATAAAATGATAAACCAATAAATTTTTAAAAGAAAAAATCTTTAGAACTTCATCTATATATATACAAAATTATATCATACAAAAATATGTCATCTTATGTAATATAAAGCTTCTCAAATGACATTATATTAATTCATAACTAACATACCCATGAAATTGGTAAATGGTGTTAAAGTGAAATAGACGATGAATATGTAGAACATGGTTAGAAGGACCTTATATTATTTTTGCTACAAAGTTGTGTTTAAAGTAAAACCTCATCGTAAGATAGTTCCAAACTCCTCGATTGCCTTTCACTACCTTACACTCAAATTCTGCGGAGAAGATGTAAATTTTGACTTTCTCATTCTTTAAAATCATGGAAAGTTGATAAAATTGTGTAGGAAAGAATTCAAACATGAACATTAAAAAGTAGGTAAAACATAATTAGGAGGAATTGATTTTGTGAGTGGATTTAAATAAATAAGTTTTGAAATTTGATTTTTTAAATATGTATTTAAAAATATTTTTAATTATGTATTTATTATTTCTATAAACAAATTTAGATAAATAAGTTTTAAAATTTGGTTTTTTAAATATGTATTTATTATTTTTATTTTATAGAATTTAGATAAATAAATTTTGAAAATATGTACTTAATAAATGTTTTTTAAATATGTCTTTATTATTTATATACATAAATTTTGAAAATTGATTTTTTAAATATATATTTATTATTTCTATTTTATAGAATTTAGATAAATGAATATTGTTGTTTTAAAAGTATATTAAATTTAAGTTTCCAAATAAAAAGAGATTTTAGAAAAAAAAAAAATTGTTTTTATTTTTTTAATTTATAAAATTTTTATATTATTTATAATTATTAAAATATTTAAAAATCTAAATAAACAATAAAATGAATAAAATATATCACTAATATAATATCATATTATAGAGAACTCCAATCCGAATTCTAATTTAAATTTGGTAACTATGATCCTATCAAAATATAAAAAAATAGATACACTACCCGTAAAACACACAAACAAGAATAAACAAAGATAGAAACCACACATTGTTCATTCATACGTGGACATCTCTACCTCACAGAAAAAGACAGTGTTTCCCTGAATTAGTGAATAGGGTTGAAAAGTGTTCACATGTCAACACCATCCAACGCGGCAATATTTTCGGGCCATAACTTATGGGATCACCGAAAAACTTGTGACCCTTCAAATATTTAAAATATTAAGTTTTTTTTTTTTTTTTTTTTAATCACATGGTGAATCAGTAACTATCAAGTTTAATCCACGGGAGACCCAGGATCAAACCTCATAGCTGCCACGAAACAAAATTGGAAATGGACACCTTGTGTTTAAAAAGTCGAAGTGTTAATTTACATTAACTTGTATTGCATTTTTTAAAAATTTGCTAAGGGTTTATTATTATCTTGGTTGAGTCTATTATTTATATTTTAACAAAACGTTGTACGATTTTACACTACAAAATAATAATACACATGAAAATAAATTTTAAAAGGGTTTATTATCTGGGTTGAGTATATTGTTTATATTTTAACAAAACGTTGTAAAATTTTACACTACAAAATGTATATTATAATAATATACATGAAAATAAATTTTAAAAAGGTTTATTATTTTGGTTAGGTATAAATTTTAAAAGGGTTTAAATGTATATTATAATAATATACATGAAAATAAATTTTAAAAAGGTTTATTATTTTGGTTAAGTATAAATTTTAAAAGGGTTTATTAGGTTGGTTGAGTGTATTGTTTATATTTTAACAAAACCTTATACAATTTTACACTACAAAATAATAATACACATACACATACACATACACATGAAAATATGTTATAGGTTTCTTTCACCGATGTAATTCATTTAACTTTGAATACTTACGTAATCCTCCATCACTCTTTTAAATCTAAATACAAAGTAACATTATCAATTCATAAATTTTAAAATTATCAAGTCATGTTGTTGTAGTGCTCATGTTCTTTTTTAAGATGTGTTGAAAGAAAGAGCATTAGTCGATTTTGTCAAAGATATAAATGTTAAAGCTTTCTTGGAATTTTTAAGTATCTTCTCCATAATAATAATAAAAAAAACAAAGTAAAGCTAACCTACATTCACATGTAGTGCAAAGGAAAAAAAACAATATTAAAGATGCTTAACCATGTTGCAATTGAAGTGAAGTAACGTTTAAGTGAATCAAAGCGTTTGTGTTATTTTAAAAGGTTGGGACGAATATCTTAAAGGTATTTTAATGAAGTTACATATGAATAACTGGTTGGGACGAATATCTTAAAGGTATTTTAATGAAGTTACATATGAATAACTGTATGGTAAGTGGATATGATGGTTGAGATTTTAAAATATTTATTTGTTGTTAATTTTTTTTGTCTCTAGGAAAAATCTTAATTTTGTTAATGATAACAAAATTACATTTTGTAAAAGCAGAAGCGTATATCCAATAGCTAATCAAAATAAAAACCAACACAAAAATAACAAGAAAAATAATGTACAATGGGAAGAAAATTATGTTTTTCTCCCCCTTTTCTTCTCAACCTTCCGCCACTCCCCCTAGTCGGTAAGGATGAAAACAGTACGAGTGAGGTGTCGTCCTCAGGGCGAGGATTATCCTTGTCTGAATCCGAGTGGTCTGAAGAATGTTGTCTTTTGGCACCACTGGTATCTGATGTGTCTGGTATCTTCTCCAGCAAAGAGTCCATCAGATCTGTTATTACATGTTCCATAGTTTCTGGCTCCTTGTGGATCTGATTGTTCTCTTGGGGTATGGGGGGTTCTTGTTATGAATCTTCCTCATTAACTAGGACATCTTCAGGGTCTGGTGGGGGGAACTGCCATCCCTTGGGTTGTTTTCCTACTTTCTTCTTCCTTCGCATATCCTTTTTGGCTTCTGGGCATGTGTTTTGAAGATGCCTTGTTTGGCGACAAATTCTACATCTAAATGCAATATTTTCATAATCTAGTATTTGTGTCCAGCATTTCTGTTTATACTTGAGTTGAATTTGGTCTGGCAGACCTTTGCTGAGGTCTACTTCCACACATATGCGTGCAAATGTGTAGATTTTTTCCTCCGTTCTTTCTGTGTCCATTTTGATGAATCGCCCAATGGTGTTGCCTATAATAGACAGGACTTGAGGGCTCCAGAAGTGTAGAGGTAGGTTGTGAAGACGAACCCAGACTGACATTCGAGATACAACCATTGTATTTGGATCAAATTCTGAGAACCATAAAGTAATGAAGAAACCCGTGAATCCCATGAACCATGGTCCTTCCCTCATGATGATGTCTCTTTCCTCTGCTGTCTGAAATTAACTCTATTATCATGATTCATAATTTTTAAAAATGATATATTATAATTTTTTAAAATCTACATATAAAGTAATGATTCATAGATTATTGTGTGACATTCTAGAGTTAGTATTAACTATAAGGGAGATTTATTTAAAGTCTACATATAAAATAAGGATTCAAAGATTATTGTGTCTCATTTTATAGTTAGTACTAATTGTAAGGGAGATTTACATTTCTTTCCTGATATATTATATTTTTTTAAACTTTATATATAAAGTAATGATTCAAATATCATTATGTCATGTTGTACTAACTATAAGGGAGATTTACATTTTTTCCTTGATATATTATAATTTTTTAAAGTTCACATATAAAGTAATGATTCAAAGATTATTGTGTCACATTTTATAGTTGGTATTAAAGTTAGTATTAACTATAAGGGAGATTTACATTTCTTTCCGTGTTCAATATTAAATTGACAAGTATATCTTTAAAATAAAAATAGAATATTTTTTAAATAAAAATTAAATAAATATATATGTTTGGTTAGTTATAATTAAAAGCATTATAAAATACTAATAATTTTATTCTTATCGTGCTTGCTAGGTTTGTTGTTATTAACACCAGTATAGATCCATTTTAAGTACGGATCTAACATGAGCTGACAGAAATCAAATTTCTTTACGTGCAAACTTTTTTAGAGTGAAAAATACAATGTGTTATTTTTCATTGTTTAAATTGTATTTTTCAATGCTAAATAGAGTATATATAGGACCAAATGAAAATTTTAACCATAATTTTTTTTCTATATATAGATATATGAAGTTGATATGGACATAAATTAGTTAACATAGATTTTCAAATAGTTTATTTAAATCTCTGGTTAAAATATTTTTGAAAAGTATAAGATTTAAACCTGTGATTCATACATTTTTTTACTTCTAATTACTTTACAGCATATGCATTTTTTTTAATTATAGCCGACATTATTTTGAAATTTAGAACATAATTTTTATTTTTATTTTTATTTTAAAGGGGCACTGACGGACCAACAAACTTATACATACCCCCGCTCAACCAGGATAGATCCATCTTAGGGAGATGTAAAATTTATTCCATGCTTAACATCAATTTGAAAAATGTCTCTTTTAAAATAAAAATAAAATATTATGTAAATAAAAAATCAATGTCTGTTATAATAAAACTTGCACAACCACGTCCACAAGGTCTTAGATAGATGGTGATAGAGTGTCCTATTAAGACACTCCTTTATGTGAAGTCACCGATTCAATTCCCCACCTTGATCGGATTATGTATTGGATATGATGAAGATATAGTCCCACCAAAAAAAACTAGCACAACCACATTAAAAATATTAATGTGGTTGATATAGCCCAAAAGCTTCATTTGTATCTACCATTGATAAATAAACATGGTTGAGCATGCCCTAAAATACACATGGTTGCCAAATTAGACATGGTTAACCAAAATTGCCAACTAATATTAAACACTTGTAAATGTTTAACCAATATAAAACCTTACAACAATCTTTACATTTCTACTCAATTATTTATCATTAATTATTTAAAAATAAAAAATTATCAAAATTATTTAAAAATAAAAAAATCATCAAAAATAAAATAAAATATTATTAATAGTTGACAATTTAAAATATATAATAATACCAAATAATAAATAAATAATTTAGTATTTTTCTTTTTTTTACTTAATACTACTCATTCTCAATACTTTACTAAAAACAATAAACAATCATTTATTTATTATAAAATCATTAACTTACCATAAAGTATACTTTACTAAAAACAATAAACAATCATTTATTTATTATAAAATCATTAACTTACCATAAAGTAAAAAGACATATGAAACAAAACTCCATAAATAAGTCTTAAAAAACATTGTTCTCTTAATAAATAAATCTGTGTGTCTTCCGGTAAAAGAGTAGATAAAACAAAACTTCATAGGTAAATTAAAAAATATTATTAAAATGTTTAATTAATTTTTACCACGAGAAAAACGTAAAGTGAAAACAACAGTGAGTGACAGTCATCAAACTCCAATACCGGCCTTATTGACTTAAGCTCAAACGTGTCCTTTTTTTGGTTAGATAACCTGATTTCCATGAACGTGTTTGCCACGGATTTAACGCCTTCAATCTCATGATGATGTCAGTTTTAGGTTCGATTGCCCGTCTGATTACTAAACACAAACCTTTAGTTATAGATAAGACATTCAATCTTTGTCGTTGATGATTTAAAAAGTCAATCAATCTTCTTCTACTTAATGTTTATAGGAAGCTTTTGGCTAAAACAAAATGATATATATGTTTGGCTAGTTTTAATTAAAAGTATTATAAAATACTAATAATCAAATTCTCATGTTGTGATGGAGGTTTGTCGTTATTAGTATTAGCATAGGTCCATCTTAACTTTAGATCTTCCAAGCCCCGATAGAGATCAAATTATGCAAACCTTTTGTTTAGTGCAAAACTTGAGAAAAGATTCATGTAGATTCTTGGCAGATTTTGAGTTAAGATGTATCTATGTTGGTTTTGAGCAAAACACTAATAAAATGTTTTAACTGTAAGAATTTTTTTATTGTCAGTCGTTTTATATAATATATACGTAGTTGACGTTGCAATGTTGGTTTATGTTTCATATTCTCCACATTAAAATGTTAATACATGCCCCCTCATATTCTAAAATAGAAAACATATATCAATTGTTGGCAGCATGGTGCTCGCATTAATGTCAACACAATGAGTCAGCGAGTTGTGCATTGATGTCATAAGACTTGTGGGATTGTGTCGATGATCAGAAGGTTGATAGAGGTGTTCTGGGATGATGGTTAGAGAGAGTGATGCAAGTGGAAGCAGTTATGGATGGAGGAGATTAAGTTTTATAAGTTTTAGAACACAATCGTAGGCTTGCTTTGTCATTTGAGTGAACACTGCCACACTTTCGCACTCTTTCTTTTGTCTGCCCACGACAATTTGTTGAGGCTTCCCAACATATGTCCATGGAACTACTTGTAGGTGGAAAAAATAAAAACCATGAGCTTAACCATTGAATTCTCCCAAGGTATTGGTTGAGAATGTTTAATTGAATTGATCTGAGCAATCAGTGGATTCGGTTGAAGTTGATTTGGTCTCATGTTGAATGTGTTGAGGAATCAATGCATGTAGGTATTAGGATTTGATTCCTCTTTCTTAATAATTAGTTGTGATTTATGTTGCCTTCTTTCACTTCTTTATTATGTTGTCTTTCATTAAGAAATTACCAAATTAATTTACCTACCAGTGGGAGCAAATGTTTCTTCATAATCTATTCCTTCCTTTTGAGAGAAACCCCTTACAATAAATATTTCCTTGTATTTTTCCATGCTTCCATCAATGCCATGTTTGATTTTGTAAATCCATTTGGAAGTGACAACATATTTGTCACTAGGTCTAGGAACGATTTCCCTGTAACACCCTCCTCCCATATCTACCCAAGTAACCGTCCAACTGGGTAAACATGTGACAAGAGGCTACTATGATATGATTCAACCTCCTAAGTATCCTTAAGGAAGTGGAATCGACGGAAACCCATCAAGCATACCTCCCACATCAGCAACAACACTCCTAGGAGCCATCCCAACCACGTAGGTATCATGCCCCTAGGTCCCACTAAGTTTTTAAACTATTAAACCTTTGGATGCTCCCATGCTATGGGCATGCCAACATCTAGAGAGCTCTGGACGCCCGCATGCTAGAGGCATGCCAGCGCCCAGAGAACTATGGATGCTCCCACAAGCCTGCGTACCCGCATCTAGGGACTATTTCTGGCAGACTTGTGCCAAAGTTCGCGAGATTTAAGGCACTTTTCAAGCCCAGAATTTCGTCCACTGCCCATAGCTTGTTGTAACTTCCGGAATCCATTAAACACGTGATGACAAGACTAATAAACCAAAAACTAACTCCAGGACTAGGCCTGACCATACCTACCTAGGACTAACATTATATCAAATAGTTCGCATCAATACAACATTAGGGGAATTTTGAGGTTTAAAATGGGCCTCCTAAGGAAATTATAAAATAATAGTGGAAATAATAAAATAAGATTAGATTATATTGTCAAATTTTAGAGGGAAAAAAGGAAAAAACTACGTTTTCAACTTATCTCCCTATGGGTTTACTCAAATTTCGAGCAGAAACACTCGTTGAATGTAGAACTTGATTCCTCATCCAAGGAGTACCCATGTTGCATACTTTCGAGGGACCCTGCTACATGAAAATAAAAAGTGTGATTGCAATCACATTTTTTCATGTATTTCTCATTTTTTGTGTAGTAAGGTCCATCGAAAATATGCAACATAGGTACTCCTTAGATGAGGAATTAAATTTTGCATCCAACAAGTACTCCCGCTCAAAATTTGAGTAAAACCTTAGGGAGATAAGTTGAAAATACAATTTGAAAAAGTAGTTTTATTACATTATTATTTTTTAATATTTTTACTTTTTTACCACAAAAATGGTGAATCATCCCCCATGGTTGACATCATCATCTTGAATCCTATTGGTTCTTATAAAGTTTATTTTGGTTGTACATTTTTTTTAGGAGGCTCATTTTAGACCTCAAAAGTTCTCTAATGTCTACAGGCCTAGGATATAAGATAGAGCATGAATGACTGAAAAATCTTACGATAATGACAGGAAGGATCACCACCTTCTCCCTTGAACTATTATGACATCAATTAGGTCTTGCATCCATTATCCTTTTAGTTACAAGTAAATACATGAAATAACCATGACAATAACCAGTCATATAACCAACATTAAACCATGAAAATAATAGTGATATATCAACCATTAAATTCACATATTAATATGTACAAAAGAAAGAGAACTTATCTTTATTAAACATAAGCAAATTTGACCAGGTTTGGGACTTCCACGTACCACGAGACCATAGACATGTCTGAACCAAATCCCTCTTTCAGCCAGTCACCCCGTGCCATATTTGAAGCATGAATGTGGCATCTCATGGATAAACCAATCCAAAACAGACCAAGGGAATCCAGAGTTTAAACCACCTCCACCCTCACCAAACTGTGATCACACCAAAACTAGTGCTTCGATCACAAAATCAAATCGAACTTAGAATGCCATTCAGAATCAATCAATATCCTTGAGGAATTTTTCGTCTCCTTTTTCTCTTAGGCATTACCGAAATCGAATCCCGAACCATGAGGCCGTAAAATGAGACACCTCCCTCAGGAACAGGTCAATGGATTCCTAGGCCTTTGGGAATGAACCTTGAGACCACCTCCGCCCCAAATTTTGAAATCCATCCAGCAATTCCAAAGCTCATGTTGAAAATAGCAACAAGAAATGCTAAATATAGAAGTGCTAAAAATAGCACTTCCATAAACAGCATTTCGGGATACCTTCCTATTTTAGTTAGTCCATGAATTAAAATAGAGAAGTAAAATTTGAATTTGATCTTAGCAGTTGTTTGTAAAATAATTAATTAATTCATCTTGAGTTAATTAGTTGTAGAAAATCAAACATGAAGTCTATGTGGGGACATGCAACAGTTATCCCATTGATTGAGGAATTTATCCCTTAATTAAAGAGATAAGGATGAGTTGTAATTAGTTAGCTCAGTTAACTGAGTTAAGTCCAATTAGATTAGTTCAAATAGTTTATTGAACTAATTGTGAGTTTAGTTAGTTAATGCATGCTTGCATGTAACTGCTACACTTCAGATAACTGAATATTCTCTTATAAATAACTCATGCATGTCAGTTCAGACAAAGACCCAGTTGAGATTAGATGATGGGACAGTGTACTATCAGTTGCCGAAATATTCCATGGAGGATATCTCTTGCATGCAGAAGGAATTCATTCCTTGGAGATCGCGCAGTTACTTTTGGGTTTAGTGAGTGTGTGATGAGGCCAATTCACACAGGTGGCAGCATTGGACCCCAAGGAAAACTGCACAAGGAAATATGAGGCTTGGAGGGATGAGGGAAGTCATATCTTGTGTCTATTAAGTGTGTGCACTGTATTGTTTGATTGCAGAGAGAGTGGGATAGCTTGTGAGCTGATTCTTTGTGTAATCTGAACATATTTCCACTTGTATAATAATACAGAGATTGGGGTTTTAGGCTGAGGCTTTCCCCGGGTTATTCTTCTGTGTTCATGTGTGATTGATTTCTCATCCTCAGTTATATGTGTTCTATTTGATCTTGTTCATATTCGATTAAGCTTCCGCAAGTTTGTTGTAGAAGTAGATCTTGTATTTTGCTTTAGTATATTGCATAATCAGTTGATCTACAATGGTAATTTCTACATGGTATCATAGCAAAGGTGATCAAAGCGAAGAAAAATATACAAAGAAGGGAGAAGTTCGAAGTTTGAAGTTCCAGATTATAAAAATCAAGTTTTTATCACTCTCAATTTCACCAATGGTGTTTAGCGGTTTAAGACTCGAGTATGCCCTTGATGGTAGCTCGAATTATATAGCCTGGAAGGATCGCATGGAAGTAGTATTAGAGGACAACAGTCTAAAGGAATTTATTGATTAAGAAGTCCCCAAGCCGGCAGCAGCGAATGCTACAGAATTGGCAGAATGGAAGAAATGTGTGGCTAGAGCGAGGAGAATCCTCTTGGAGGGAGTTCTAGACCACATTGTCTCGAGCCTCCATGGAAAGGAGACACCGTTTTCGATGTGGAAAACATTGAAAGATCTATATCAGAACAACAGCAATCAGAGGAAGTTGGTTCTGAAGTACAAGCTTCGGAAAATCAAGTGTGAAAAGGGCGACATGATCTCTACATATCTGAACAATCTCACCACCTGCATGGATGAGCTTGGAAGTGTAGAGATCATGACAGTCGATGATGACATGGTGAGTCTTGCACTCCTCGGTCTTCCTAAGAGATGGCATAGCTACCAAGACTTGGTTAATGGAAGAGAAAAACTACCAGATTGGGAACGAATTTGGTTGGATCTGATGCAGGAGGAGATAAGAAGAAGCACCAGAGATGGATCCTCATCAAAGTAAGATGATGAGGGAAATCTAGCCTTATTGAGTAAGGTGAGGAAAGGGAAAGGGAAGGCATCCCATCCCAAATCCAATTCTTCCCATGGTGGGAAGAAGTTTGACAAATCAAAAGTTCGTTGCTTTCATTATCATGAAGTGGGCCATTATGCTACGAATTGTCCACAGAAGAAATCCAAGAAGGGATCCTCAAAGGGATCTAATGGTGAGGCACTAGCCTCACAATTTGAGTTGGATTTCTCTCTTATCACATGCATGGTTTCATCCATGGTGGGATGTGTGTGGTACCTGGAAAATGGAGCTTCATTCCACATGTCAGGTGATAAGAATCTTTTCAGTACCTTGGAGGAGAAGCATCTCCAGATGCAGATTGAGATGGGCGATGATGGAAAGTATTGTGTTTCAGGTGAAGGTACAGTTGTGTTTCAGAGGAAGCATGGAGCTCATCTCACCCTAACTGATGTAAAGTATGTACCAGGTCTGAAGAAAAATCTTGTGTCCGTTGCTATGCTAGAAGATAAAGGCTATGATGTAGTCTTTAGTAAAGGACAGGTATTCCTAAGGCATATCAGCACTGGACAGACCAAGCGAATTGGGATTCGAATAAAGAATCTCTACAAGCTGGAGGTAGACGACTGTGATGCATTGAGTTCCAAATATGAGATGGTGCAGAGCCAATATGTTGGCGAGCTATGGCATAGAAGATTGGGCCACTTGCACCATGGAGCCCTGAAGATCATGCTGCAGATTTCTACCGGACTTACCAAAGGAAAACTGGAGTAGAAGGATACATGCAAAGGTTGTACCCTGGGTAAGTATGCAAATTATTCCTTTCTGGATTGAGACAGTAGAGCTGGAGGAATCCTGGAGCGAGTTCACTCAGATGTTTATGGACCTTTCTTTACAGCGTCCACTGCTAAACAAAGGTACTATGTTATTTTTATTGATGATTTTTCTTGTAGATGCTGGATCTACTTTATGCAAAAGAAGGATCATACCTTTTTGAGGTTTTGTGATTTTAAAGCCTTAGCAAAGAAAGAATTTGGAAAGAAAATAAAAGCCTTGTGTAGCGACAATGGTGGAGAGTATGTCTCCCAACAGTTTAAGGACTTCTGCACTGCAGAAGGAATTAAACAAGAGTTGACGGCACCCCATAACCCATAGCAGAATGGGGTGGTCGAAAGGAAGAACAAATCGATTGTGGGAGCAGCTCGAGCGATGTTGCATGACCAAAGCCTACCACTGCATTTGTGGGCTAAGGCATGCAATACAGCAATATACTTGCAGAACAGAAGCTCGCATCGTATACTGGGAATGAAGACACCTATGGAGGCCTTTTTTGGGAAGTGACCAGATGTGAGTCACTTCCAAATCTTTGGATCATCAGTTTATTGTCATGTGACCAAAGATGCCCGGAAGAAGCTAGATCCAACAACTGAGTTGGGAATACTTGTGGGGTACACTGATACACCCCACAACTATTGGGTGTACCTGCCTACTAGTCAGAGGACAGTGGTACGTAGGGATCTAAAGTTCGATGAGCAGAAAGCCATGTGAGTATCACTTGAGAGGGAGCTCAAGTTGCATGCAGAGGAGGAACTTTCAGTTCCTAAGGAGGAGGAGCCTCAGATTGATGCGGAGCAGCGACATGCAAAGGATTCGGGAGTGGAGACATCCACTCATGTTGAGACTTCCAGAGATGGGCGGAAACATTCAAGGGAAGATGATATGTTGATGCTGGATGTGCGGGAGAATGTGGGATAGCCATCTTCTCTGTGCAGACAGAGGAGGTCGCCCGATCGGTACACTGGGTACATGGCCCTGGTTGGGGAGTGTGTAGAGTCCGAACCTTCTTCATTCAAGGAGGTAGTGCAGCAACCAATTTGGGTTGATGC
Source organism: Pinus tabuliformis (assembly GCA_031772625.1). Taxonomy (NCBI): domain Eukaryota; kingdom Viridiplantae; phylum Streptophyta; class Pinopsida; order Pinales; family Pinaceae; genus Pinus; species Pinus tabuliformis. Next base: position 904,859,706 of record CM062810.1, on the reverse strand, counting down.
AATGGTAGAGGAGTACGACTCTATCATTTGGAATAGTGTGTGGGATGTTGTCCCAAGACCTCAGGACAAGTCAGTGGTTAGTTCTAGATGGCTTTACAAGGTAAAGCAGGCAGCTGATGGCAGTGTTGAGAAACATAAAGCAAGGTTTGTTGCCTAAGGTTTCTCACAGGTCAAGGGGATCGACTATGATGAGACCTTTGCTCCTGTAGCAAGGTACTCATCTATCAGATCGATGTTGGCACTATCAGCTCAGATGGGTTGGAAGATCCATCAGATGGATGTGAAGACAACATTCCTCAATGGGAAGATTGAGGAGGAGGTGTACATTGAGTAGCCAGAGGGTTTCGAGACCTTTGATCGTGAGTCGCATGTGTGCCAACTCAAGAGGGATTTGTATGGGCTGAAGCAAGCACTCGTGCTTGGTACACCAGGATCAAAAACGATTTCACCGGGTTGGGCTTCACCAAGAGTGAAGCAGATGCGAACCTTTACCACATCATGGTAGAAGGTAAGCCATTGATCATTTTTCTTTATGTCGATGATCTGATTTTGACAGGTGATGATCAGCTGATCCAGTCTTGCAAGGAGGACCTTGCAAGAGAGTTCAAGATGAAAGACATGGGTCTTATGCACTACTTTCTAGGCATGGAGGTGTGGCAGAAAGATGGGGAAGTATTTGTGTCTCAAGGAAAGTATGCCAATGAGATACTCAGGCGCTTTCACATGGAGAATTGTAAGCCCATGCAGACTCCTCTAGCTTGGAACTGGAGGAAGGAGGATGCTACTTCAGGTGAGGTAGTAGCTGCTACTGTTTGTCGACAGCTTGTGGGTTCACTTATGTATCTCGTGAACACATGACCAAACTTATGCTTTGCGGTGAACCAGCTGAGTCAAGCTATGGTTGAACCTATGAAGCTGTTTTGGAAGGCAACGAAGCATGTGCTGAGATACCTCAGAGGCACATCTCAGTTTGGATTGTGGTATAGACGGACAGAGGGAGTGAAGCTTTAGGGCTTCATAGATGCGGATTGGACTGGGAGTCCATTAGACCGAAAAAGCACTTTTGGAGGAATCTTCAACCTTGGTTCAGCTGCAGTTTCCTGGTACAGCAGGAAACAGAGGTCAGTTGCACTTAGCTCAATAGTGGCTGAATACATGGCTGCTAGTCAGGCTACATGTGAGGCCATTTGGATGCGGAAGATTCAAGTGGGATTGTTTGGTTAGAGGATGGATCCAATGTGATCTACTCAATAATCAGAGTTGTATCAAACTCTCTAAGAATCCAATTTTTCATGACAGGTCCAAGCACATTGATATCCAGTATCACCATCTTTGAGACTATGTGGTCAAGAGGATCATGTTGTTGCTGTATGTTTCGACTGAGGAGCAAGATGCAGATAGGATTGGGGTTACTGATAATCCCTTTCTTGTTGAGAGGGAGTGTTGAAAATAGCAACAAGAAATGCTAAATATAGAAGTGCTAAAAATAGCACTACCATAAATAGCATTTCGGGATACCTTCCTATTTTAGTTAGTCCCTGAACTAAAATAGAGAAGTAAAATTCGAATTTGATCTTAGAAGTTGTTTGTAAAATAATTAATTAATTCATCTTGAGTTAATTAGTTGTAGAAAATCAAACATGAAGTCTATGTGGGGACATGCAACAGTTATCCCATTGATTGAGGAATTTATCCCTTAGTTAAAGAGATAAGGATGAGTTGTAATATTGAGTTGTAATTTATCCCTTTCTCCTTGCTTTCCTTCCTTCCCTTTTTCTTGCTTTTCCTTATTTTCGCCATAGCTAGAGTGCTCCAAGAAAGCTCTAAGTGTCCAAGAGTGTGTGAGAGAGAGAGAATAATGAGAGAGCTCCAAATATGAACGACAAAAGGTTACAAACTGATCCTCAAAAGCCTTTTTATCAATTAGGCCTCTATTTTCTTCAATTTCCATTATTTTCCTTCATTTTCCTTCTCACATGCAACTTGTGACCTTTCACCTTACTTTTGTCGTATTTTCCTTTATTTTCATACATAAAATGTGTCAAAAATGTCTTTTTTCCTTTTAATGTCTTTGTCTTTGCCTTTGCCAATTTCCTTTAGCCATAAAGACATATAGTGATGCCCACTAAGATATCTTTGCCCAACATTCAGCTTGGAATATGTGTCCCTTAATCGTGGTCTTATTTTTCCTTTATTAACTTTTATTACATGAAATTTTCACTAGGGCTGTTACAGAACCCTTCCCCTTAGGGAACACCATCCTCCGTGTTAAACCACACCAAGATCTCAGTAAAACTACTGAAAAGAAAACATACTACCCATAGAGCTTTACAACTTAGCTCATTGCAGTGTTTAAAATGAATGACCTACTCAAAAGCAAAACATCATGACGACATGGAAAATAACAACCATACCGCTTACTGGACCTTTATAACTTATCTCATGGTGATAATTACATCCATATGCACATGTACATATACCAAAACATAAAAAAAAACATATTTCAAACATATACCAAACATCAAACCAAAACTACTTTGCCTCAACCGGCAAATAATGAAGGAGACATGGCCTGCATATGAACCACCATCTCCCATGTAGCTTCTTTGGGCCCAAAGTGCTTCCATTGCACTTTAACTTTCTCTATGGCTCTATTCATGAGCATGAGATGCTTCCACTACAATATGCACTAAGGCTTCGGCTACAACTCTCCTTCTTTCTCCAACTACAATACAAACCAATTAATAACATGATCAACATCCTTTATATAACTTTTAAGCAATGAAACATGGAAAACATCATGGACTTTCATTGTTGGAGGCAGTGCAAGTAGATAGGCCACTCGTCCAATCGTCTCAAGGATCTCAAAAGGCTCGCAAAACCGTGGTGCCAAATTGACACATGATCCAATCCTCAAAGAGCTCTTCTTGAGCTTGATGTGCAAATACACATGCTCCCCAACCTGAAACTCCTTGAATGCCTTGTGCTGGTCCACATAAATCTTCTGTCTATCCTGTGCTGCCTTTAGATTCTTCTTTATAACTTGCATTTCTTATTCACTGAATCACTCCAACTGCTGCGAGTATTACAACTCCACCCATACAATGCCTCAAAATGACTCATCCTCCACGACTCTTGATAACCATTGTTGTATGAAAACTCAACCAATGGAAGATACTCCTCCCATGTCCTATGTTGGTGCATCACATACATCCTCAACATATCCTCCAAGATCCTGTTGACCCTCTTTGTCTGTCCATCTGTCTGTGAATGATAAGTTATACTAAAGGCTAACCCTATACCTAAGCCTGGAAATAGTTCCTTCCAAAACTTAGAAGTGAACTTCGCATCCCTGTCTGACACAATATTCTTCGAAACACCATGTAATCTCACTATCTCTCTGATGAAAACATGTTCCACCTCACTGGATGAATATATAGGCTTCACTGGAATGAAGTGAGCTACCTTGCTCAACCTGTCAACCACGACCATAATAGAATCATGTTGTCTCATTGACCTCAGAAGACCTATAATGAAATCCATGGAAATGACCTCCCATTTCCATTCTAGAATTGCAATAGGTTGTAGTAGACCACTTGGATTCCTACATGCTACCTTCACCTACTGACAATCCCAACACCTAGCCACAAACTCTACCACTTCCTTCTTCAGATTCGGCTAATGGTATAATTTCTTTACCTCCGTCAACGTCTTATGATATCTTGGGTGACCCGAGTATGGCTTGATGTGAAACTCCCTCAAGATAATTTTCTTGAGCTCATTGAAATTTGATAGATAGATCATGTACCTAAATCTCACCAAACCATCTGTCGTGAGATGATAGTCTACATCCTGATCACATGTACCTGTACTTGTACTCTGTTGTAACATGTGCATAATCTCCATATATTTGTCATCCTATTTTCCTACCTGCAAGATCCTATCCTGTAAATCTATCCCATAAGAGCTCATAGGTGCTATATGATTCACATGTACCTTCCTGCTAAGAGCATCTGCAACCTGATTCTCCTTTCCCTTAATGTATCTGATCTTGAAGTCAAACTCATTAAGGGTAGCCAACCATCTAGCTTGCCTAGCATTTAGATTCAGCTAGTCAAACAAATATCTCAACCCACTGTGATCGCTCATCAATACAAACCTCCTCCCAAGAAGATAGTGCCTCCATATCTTCAATGCATGTATGATCGTTGCTAACTCAAGATCATCTGTCGAATAGTTCTGCTCATACTCATTCAATTTTCGTGACTCGTAGCACACTAGTTGTCCTTCCTGCATAAGGACTCCAAAAAGTCCTCTCTTGCAAGCATCTGTACACACTACAAATTCTTTGTCCAGATCGACAATCTTTAACACTGAGGCATGTGTCAACAACTTCTTGAGTTGCTCAAAACTAGTTACACATTCTTCTATCCATTTGAACTTCTTACCTTTCCTCTGCAATGATGTGATAGGATATGAAATGTGTGAGAAGTTCCCGATGAACCTCATGTAGTAACATGTCAATCCCATGAATGATCTCACCTCATCCACATTCTTAGGAGCTGCCCACTCCATGATGGCTCTTATCTTTTTTTTATCTACTACTATGCCTTCCTTGGAAAAAACATGTCCCAAGTAATGAAATTTTATCTGAAAGAAGTTGCACTTGCTAGTCTTTTCATACAACTGATGCTCTCTTATAAATCTCAACACTGCTGCTAAACGTTCGACATGCTCTTCCTCATTCTTGGAGTATATCAAGATGTCATCAATGAATACAATAACAAACTTGTCCAAATAAGGATGCAACACACTATTCATCAAACACATAAATGTAGCTGGAGAATTAGTCAAACCGAATGGGACTACAACAAACTCATAATGCCCATACCTGGTCTTGAACATAGTCTTGTAGATATCCTCTTCCTTGATGTGTACATGATGGTATCCCAATCTCAAGTCGATCTTAGAGAACACTATTGCTCCTTTCAACTGATCAAACAAATTATCAATCTTTGGTAATGGGCACCTGTTCTTGATCATTACGTTATTCATCGGCCTATAATCGATGGACAATCTAAGAGTACCATCTTTCTTCTTTACGAAAAACACTAGTACACCCAGGGCGATACACATGGCCTAATGTATCCCTTGTTAAATATCTCCTTTAACTACAATTTCAACTCTACTAGCTCTGAAGTGCTCATCTTATAAGGTGTCTTCAATGTTGGTGCTTCCCCTGGAACCAACTCAATAGAGAAATCTACTTCCCTTTGAGGAGGTAACTCTGGAATCTCTGCTGGAAACACGTTCTGATACTACTACAATACATGGTACCTCTTGAAGATTTTTGCATCCTCAACATCTTTTCCCTTGTCACTAGATATATGCACTGCAAACATCACACAACCTTTTCTGCAATTATGCTTAGCCTGCATAGCAATAACCATCCTCACTGATGTAGGCTTCTTCTTTCCCTGCAAAATTATCTTTTCCCCACTATCATCCACACACTCAATGGCCTTGTCGAAGCAATCCACTTTGGTCCTGTGAAGGTACAGCCAATCCATACCCAAAATCATATTATACGATCCCAATGGTAGTACATTCAAATGTGTTGTTGTAGGCATACCATTTAAATCAAATGCACAAGCTCTTACTTAATGGTGAACTATCTTCTTTGTACCTATAACCAACTGTACCAACCAATATTCTGTAGGCACTTCTTTTCTTAAACCACACCTATCCACCAATTCAGGGTTAATATAAATATAGTTAGATCCATGATCAATAAAAATAGAAACAACTTGATCACAAAGCTTACCGTTCATCTCAATGATAGATGCCTGATGATTCATATGTCTATTTTCCACAACCGCATAGATCCGAGGAATGTTATGAACAACATCACCAATTGTATGTGCCTCCTGAGCACTATCGATATGGGGTCTACCACCCTGATACTGTGAACAATCCCTCTTACGATGATCCTTGCCACATATCTAACACTGCAATGGCACCATTGCCTCTAGCCTGCTGCTCTCCATGTCCCTTCTCAGTTGTATTGAACTTCTTGTAGGGGACTACATTTTATTTCTCAATCTCATTTTGAGGTCTTCCTTGTTTTGGTGGCCATTTTCCTTTAACTTTCACATTTCCTTTCAAGTCACGCTTAGGCTCAACTTTGCACTTTGACTTCTCATAATATTGTTTCAGCTTTTGGATGGCCTCCTCCAGTTATATAGGCTCATTGAACTCAATCTGGTCTTTGTATGCTACTCGATGTCCATTGATGAATCTCTGAACCTTTGCCTTCCCCTCCTTGAGGTAACGCATATATCTCAACAACTCTAAGAACCTGCTAGTATACTCATCATCTATCATGGAACCCATCTGCAACTCATAAAACATCTTTCATCATAGTACCTTTCCAACAAATACTTCTTCTTGAAGAGCCTCTCAAACTCATGCCAAGTCAATTCATCCTCATAAATACCTTTTACATTCTTCAAATCTTCCCACCAACTATCTGCTTTACCTTTAAGACTGAAGGTGGCTATCCTTTCTTTCATGTTTTCTTAATAATCATGCAATCTGAAGAAATTATTCATACCAAGAAACCTTGCTTCTGCATCCTGTGATTTCTTCATCTCTCCATCAAAGGTAGGTGCCTTTTCTTTCTTAAATTCATTCGGAAAGTATCCCCTATCACTCCTCTTGTAAGGATGATAATGATGACGATCATGATGCCTGTCAGAACCAAAACTAGAATAGTACATGTGTCTATCACCCCTCCTATCTGGAGTATCCAAGGACCTGCCATCTCTGATCATGTCACCTCTATCTGACCTATGACCACCATGAGACTTGTTGCTATATGCCCCATTATTTTTTTCCTCCTTATCATGGCTGATCCAAAGTGGTCCCTATCACTGCAACTCTGACAAAATTTGAAGGAATATTGCATTAACCTTTGCTTGTTTCTCTTGTGCCTGCATGATTTTATCATTGTCCACCTTACAACTCCTTATTTCTTCCATCAAGATTCTCAACATGTCTACTAAATCAAAGGAGTGTCCAACACCATGTTTCTCATTTGATTCATAGGGAGATTCTTTGTAGTCTACCATCTTGCTATCCATTTTGATCTCTTTCCTACAAGGCATACTATGTCAGCTAAACCAAGTCACAATAAATCAATGTACCTTAGTATACTTCGGGGAGGATACCTTGTCTGCAAGATCAACAAATCAGCGTGATACATGTACAATATAATCATGACAACATATAGAAATGTAACACATAAGCATGTAACCATATATCCATCATTCTCACTAGAGTTCAGTCATCAATGCATGACCATATCAACTACACATACCATGACCTCATGCATGACAACAACAACCATGTCACTGTACACTAATAGTACACAAGCATAAACAACATGTAACCAATCATACACCCATGACGACACACTTCACACAACAACATCTTCCTTCACATGGCGACATCACTACAACCATGACCGACACCATGCATATGCAACAAGGACATAGACCACAAAGATTATTAACACACGTGCAACTGACATGAATGCATGACAAACACACAACCCATCCAGCCCGAGGGGTGAACCATCCTTTGATACCACTTTGTAACACTCTCCTCACATATCTACCCAAGTAACCGGCCAACCGGGGTAAACATGTGACAAGAGGCTACTATGATATGATTCAACCTCCTAGGTATCGTTAGGGAAGTGGAATCGACGGAAACCCATCAAACATACCTTCCACATCAGCAAAAACACTCCCAGAAGCCATCCCAACCACACAGGTATCACTCCCCTGGGTCTCACTAAGTTTTTAAACTATTAAACCTCTAGACACTCCTGCGTTATGTGCATGCCAACGTCTAGAGATATTTGGACACCCCCACAAGCCTTCATGCCTATGTCTAGGGACTATTTCCAGTAGACCTGTGCTAGAGTCCGCAAGATTTAAGGCACTTTTCAAGCCTATAATTTTGGCCACTGCCCAGAACTTGTTGTAGCTTCCAGAATCCATTAAGCACATGATGACAAGAATAATAAACCAAAACTAACTCTAGGACTAGGCCTGACTATCCCCAACTGGGACTAACATTCTGTCAAACACTTGGCATCAATACAATCTATAGGTCTATGATACAAGACAGAGCATGAATGATTGAAAAATCTTACGAGACATGACAAGAAGGATCACCATCTTCTCCCTTGAACTGTTATGACATCACTTAGGTCTTGCATCCATTATCCTTTCAGTTATAAGTAAATACATGAAATAACCATGATAATAACTAGTCATATAACCATGCTTATAACCAACATTAAACCATGAAAATAGCATTGAGATATTAGCCATTAAATCCACATATTAATAAGTACAAAAGAAAGATAACTTAGATTTTATTAAACACCGGCAAATCTAACTAGGTTTGGGACTTCCACATACCACCTGACTGTAGACATAGCTGAACCAAATCTCTATTTTAGCCAATCACCCTCGTGCCATATTCCAAGCATGAATGTGAGATCTCATGGATAAACCAATCCAAAAAAAACCAAGGTAATCCATAGGTTAAACCACCTCCACCCTCACCAAACTGTGATCACACCAAAACGGGTGCTCCGAACAAAACCAAACAAAACTTTGAATGTCATCTGGAATCCATCACTATTCTTAAGGAATTCTCCATCTTCTTGCCTCTCAGGCTTTACCATAATCCAATCATGTATCACTATGCCCTAAATGGAGACATCTCCCTTAGGCTTTACTGTGTATCCTGCCAAAACCGGTCAAGGGATTCCTAGGCCTTTGAGAATGAACCTTGAAACCACCTCCACCCCGAATTCTGAAATCCATCTAGTAATTCCAAAGCTCAAAACCGAGATCAACATCCAAACACACCATGGCATCTGGAAAAAGGCGAGGCTAGGTTGAAAACCACTGCCATAACCCAACAAAACCATGCCACCAACAACGAGAGGATCATACACCAACATGAAAATCCATGCATGTCAAAACCAGCTAGGAAATCACACATGCAATACATTACCTGCAAGTATTCCTGCTGAAGTTGTTTGATCCTGCTCTTCCTTTCTTGCTCCTTGCTTTCCTTCCTTCCCTTTTGCTTGCTTTTCCCTCCTTTCTACAAAGCTAGAGTGCTCCAAGAAAGCTCTAAGTGTCCAAGAGTGAGAGAGAGACAGAGAATAATGAGAGAGCTACAAAAATGAACTGACAAAATGTTACAAACTGATCATCAGAAGACTTTTTATCAATTAGGCATCCATTTTCTTCATTTTCCATTATTTTACTTCATTTTCCTCCTCACATGCAACCTGTGACCTTTCACCTTACTTTTTTCCTATTTTACTTTATTTTCATAAATAAATATGCCAAAAATGCCTTTCTTCCTTTTAATTCCTTTTCCTTTTCCAATTTCCTTTAGCCATAAACACATCCATTGATTCCCACTAGTATATATTTCCCCAACATTCAGCTTGGAATAAGTGTCCCTTAACCATGTTCTTATTTTGCCTTTATTAAATTTTATTACATGAAATTTTCACCAGGTTTGTTGCATTCCCAAACCTCATTCTTCATCATAGATTGATATTCTTCTTGCATTGGTTTCTTCTATTCTTCTTGATGAGTGTCTTATTCAAAGGTAGTTAGTTATGCTTCGATTAACTTGGTCATGTATGTTGCATACCCTAAGTAACGTTTTGGTCTTTTTTTTTCTCTGGAAGTTCCTTTAGTTGCTTCATATTCTTTGACATCTTCAAGTGTAGCTTTTAACCAATTTGGCCTCTTATTTGTTTCGAGAATGATTATAGGTTGGACAGGTTCACTTGGACCTTCTGCCTCTAAGTTTGTAGGTGACTTCTCATGTTTCTCTTCTTCTTCAAATACCAGTACACCTTCTTCATTGGATTCGATCTGTATATTCTTGCATTTCTTGTAGGCATGATTTTCATCAAATACAACATCTTTGAGAACTTCAATTCGCCGATCTTCTTTGATGTAGATTCTTAAGCCTTTGGTGAAAGTCTATAACCAACGAAGATACATTTTATAATTGTAGAGTCTTATTTCTTTCTATTTTGTTTTGGAATATGAATGTATGAAGGACATCCAAAGATTCAAGGTTGGTCTGCACTTGACTTCTTCCTTGAAAACACTTCTTCTGGTGTCATATCGTCAAGGATTCAATTATTTCTTATATTTTTTATGTATATTGTTGTCATGGATGCTTCTCCCCATAGAACTTTTGATAGGTCTTGATCAAATATCATAGTCCTTATGAATTCTTCAATGGTTCTATTCTTCCTTTCTACTACTCCATTTTGTTCAGGGTTGTAAGGAACAATGAGGTCCCTCTTAATGTTTGCTTCTTTACAATATGCTATAAGTAATTTTGAACTGCATTCACCTCCATTGTAATATCTCAGAGTTTTTATATTTCTTTCAGTTAGAGTGTAACTTCGAATCTAAATTCCCTGAACTCCTCAAATACTTCATCCTTTGTCTTGAGAATATAGAGCCATGTCTTTCTAGAGTGATCATCAATGAAGGTCACATAATATTGGTGGCCTCCAAGATATTTATTAGACATGGGCCCACGTACATCAGAATGAATTGGATCTAATATCTCAGATCTTGTATCACTGCTTGTAAAGGGTTCCTTAATATTCTTTCCCAAGGAGCATCCCTTGCGTACTCCTTCATGGTCCTCCTTGATGTTGGGGATGCCCTTCACCATTTGACTTAGAGAGGGTATTATCTTGTAGTGAATATGTCCATATCTTCTATTCCAAATTTCGATGGTACTAATTTCCATATGAACAAGGGCTTGAGGAGATGGAGTTATAAATCTATATAATCTTCCTTCACGAATCCCAATAACCCTTTCCTTTTCAAAAGTAGAATATTTTCCTCAAACCAAAACTTTACCATCTACAAAAGCAACTCTATCTCCTTTATATTCTAAATAAGAAATGGAAAGTAAATTCTTTTTCAAACTTGGGACATAGAGGATGTTGTTGAGGTGTAGTTTTGCTCCACTTTCTCGCTTCAATGATGTAGATCCAAGGCCATTGAATACATAATTGTTGTTGTCTCCAAGTTCCACTGCATGTGATGATGATTCTTTTGATAGAGTATGAAGTTGTCCACTTTCTCCTGTCATTTGTCTTGAGGCTTCACTATCATTAATCCATGCATCATCATCATTAAGTGTACTTGTAAGTGAAACCAATAATCCTTCACTTTTGAATCTCATATATAGATTGTAGATGATTCTTCCAACCCAACTTCGTGCGATTTTCATTAGATTGAGTTTCATCTTCAAACAAATTTCCATTGAGAGAGTGATCTTTTCTTCCAAGTTTTTTTTCCTTCCTTCAATTGATAGCCAACAAAGTGACCTTCAACTAATCCTTATTTAACCATGGCTCTGATAACATGTTGAGAAATCAATGCATGTAGGTATTAAGGTTTGATTCCTCTTTCTTGATAATTACTTGTGATTTATGTTGCATCCTTTTACTTCTTTATTATGTTGTATTCCATCAAGAAATTACCAAATTAAATGTATATGAATATCACAAGAACAAGAAACACAAGATGTAGGCACTCAACCAGGCCAAAACACCTATCTAGGGGAAAACCCAGTCCAACTCTTCCACTAGTAGATTCAAATCAACATGCGACAATCCAAGACCCTTTAGACCTAGACAAAGACATACTCCAATCACCAAGTCAACCATTCCTTCAAGTAGATGATCTCAACCAAATTTTCCAAGTGCCATCTTCCTCAAATGCAACTTCAATCTAGAATTTGGACCCCCAGTGTAACAACCTCAGGTTAAAATTTCATGTAATAACGGTTAATAAAGGAAAAATAAGACCAAGGTCATGGGGCACATATTCTAAGCTGAATGTTGGAAAAAACATCCTAGTGGGTGTCACTTTTGGTTTATTTATGGCTAAGGAAATTGGAAAAGGCATATGCAAAGGAAAAGAGACATTAATTGGTATTTATATATCAAAATAAAGGAAAATAGGATAAAAGGGAGATGAAAGCTCAAGGGTTTGCATAAGAGGGAAATTGAAGGAAAAATGGAGGAAACTGAAGAAAATAGAGGCCTTAATGGTAAAAAGGCTTCTGAGGATTAGTTCACAACTTTTGTTGTTTTGGCCATTTATCATTTTTGCTTTGGAGTTAGTTTCAGAGATAGAATAACACCAAGAGGAGAAAGAAATAAATAAAGCAAAGGACAAGTAAGGACATTTGGATCAAGTAGCTTTAGCAGGATGATTTTGCAAGTAACAAGTTGCATGTGTGATTTTCTAGCCGAGGTGTGAATGCATGGTACATGCATTTGTTTAATTGGTTCATATTTTGTCATTGGCATGGGCCTTGTTAGGCTTGACAATGGTTTCAACATTACCTTTCCATTTCCTATATATCCATGGTGTGATGGGATTCTTTTCTCGATTGAGCTTTGGATTGTTGAAAGGTTTTGGAACCGAGTGAGGTGGTCTCAGGAAAATTCCCAAGGGTTGGGTGTGGATGTGGTTTAATCTATATGAAGCCCTCAAGAGGTGGGTGGATACAGGAAAATTCCTCAAGGTATTTGTGAAGAAACTTTGAGGCATCCAAGCTTGTTTTGGGATTTGTGTTCTCTTGACCGGTTTTGGTGAGATCGTGATAGCCAAAGGATGGAGGTGGTTTAATATATGAGAAGCCATAATTTTTTATGTCTTGAGATCCCACATTCATGCTTGGAATATGGCACAAGGGTGATTAGCTGAAAGAAATATTTGGTTTAACTGAATCTATGGTTGGGTGGTATGTTGAAGTCCCTGACTTGGTTGGCTTTTTCATAAGTTAATAAGAGTTATTATTCTTATTGTGATTTATGAGTACTTGTACTTGTTATTATGTTTATTTGATGGTTGTCCTTATATTATTAATAATATGGTTATATGTTGGTTATAAGCATGGATTTGTAATGTGCTCTAGTTATGTCAGGTTCAAGATTTGATAAGTATTTGATGGTTAATGAATGCATGGGTTAATAAGTGTTATTGCAACTATTATGAGAGGGAATTAGACCTTCCTAGTGATTCCCAGATAAGTTTCAAACTCCTATGATCATATATGCATTCATGACCTGTAACTTACATGTTTACCATGTGTTTGATGAAATGAATATCATGGTTAGGCCTGATTAGGCCAAGTTCTTGGTCAATTTTTGTATGAATAACATTGTCATTAAGTCTTTTATCATTTTGGGAAGCATTAGGAAGTTCTGAGTGGTTGTCTAGAAGATGGTATGAAATTGTGGTTCATATTTCGGGACCGAAGGCACTAAAATAAGCAATTTGGGTCACAACCGCATGGAGAAAGTCTTGTGAGTGTGGTTGGAAGGCTTCAACTGCATGAAAGTTGTGTCAAGAGTGCAGTTGGGAGTCTAGGTCATTAAAACAAATTTCCAACTCATTGATTGAACACTTGGGGTGTTTCTTTAGCTCCCAGGTGTTCTGTAGTCCCTGTATGATGTTAATTTATGGTCAGTAAGTCTCAGTTGTAGGCCCCACTTCCTTAACTAGAGCTAGGAGGTCGGGTCATGTCATAGTGGAAATCCATTTCACATTTACCCATAGAGCTTGTAAAAGTGGGTAAATGTGGGAGGGGGAGTTACATATTGGTATCATAGCAGGTTTTTGTTCTGTTTGGGCGATATCTAATACCACATGGTGGTATCAGAGCATGGTTCAAATACTTGGACTAGATGGTCTAGATGCATGTTGTTATGCATGAATTGCCATGGTCATGGTTGTTGTGTATGAGGTCATTGTATGCAATTAGTATTATCATGCATGATGTCGATGTATTGATATGATTATGTATATACATGTATCGTGCTAATTTGCACTGATTTTGAAAATGAGAAAGCCTCCCCTGAATTTCATTGAGGTATGTTGATTATGTTTATATTTGGTTTATTTGACATGGTATCTTTGATGGAAGAAGAAGATCAGAGATCACTAGCAGAATGGTGGATTATAGTTCACGAGACTCTCCTTATAGATTAGATGAGAAACCAAGATATGAGTACTCTCCCGGCATAGCATATACCTTGAGAAATGACATAATCATTCAGTCATAGGAAAGACTTGCGAGGGCACAGGAAAATAAAGAAGAAGTCAATGTAGTGATCCTTCATAGTTTTCCAGATTTTCGAAGATAGGGACAACCATAGATCATTTATGGATATGAGAACAACATTAATGAGGAATATGGTAGCAGGTTTCTTGGTGGGCACAGGTCAGAGAGGGATGACACGGTCATAGGTGGAAAATGGATGGATACACTTGAAAGGATAGGTAGTGGTTATGGGTTCTACTCTAAATCTACTTCAGACAAGTAGCATGGTCATCATCACTATCATCCTTATAGGAGGAGTGAGAGGGGATACTTTCCGGATGAGTTCAAGAAAGCCAAGCCACCTACATTCGATGGAGAGCTAAAGAAACCAAAGGATGTGGATGCATGGTTTCTTGGGATGAAGAAGTTATTTGATCTATATGACTATATAGATAACATGAAGGCCAATACAACTATAGTCTCAAAGGGAAAGTGGACATTTGGTGGGAAGATTTAAACCATTTCAGAGACATCACGGCAAAGGAGTTGAGTTGGCATGAGTTCAAAAGACCCTTCAAGAAGAAGTACTTATCAGAGAGGTACTATGACGGAAAGGCCGAGGAGTTATATGAGTTAAATATGGGATCTATGATAGATGAAGAGTACACGGCTAAGTTTCTATAGTTGTTGAGGTATGTTCCTTATCTCAAGGATGATAAGACAAAATTTTAGAGTTTATCAGTGGACTTCCATTAGCATTCAAGGATCAGATTGAGTATGATGATCTTCGATCAATCGAAGAATTCATTGGAAAATTGAAGAATTGTTATGAGAAGTCAAAGCGTAAGCTTGAGTCTAAGCAGGGTTGGAAAAGGAATGAAAATACTAAAGGAAAGTGGACACCAAAGCGAGTAAGAATTTAGGATGTGGGTGAGAAATAAAATGTTTCTCCTTACATGAAGTTTAATGTGGTAGAGAAGTGACATGGACCTCAACTTGGATAGAAGCAGAATAAGGGTAGTGACAGAGAACCGTTGCATTGTTGGATTTGTGTAAAATATCATCACAAGAAGGATTGTTTGTTGTATCAGGGTGGTAGACCTTAGATTTATAGTGTTCATGAGGCATAGGCAGTTGGGCATGTGGTCCAGAGCATTCCTCATATTTATGTAGCATTTGATAACAACTAGGTGTATCACCAGGCAACCATTGTTGAGATGGAAGGTAATCTCTGTGATCGAGTTGTTTCCATTTTGTTTTATCCTGAATCTAATTATAGTTATGTTAATCCTAACCTAGCGGATAAGTGTGGTTTGAGAAAAGAAGTGCATGCAAAGTCTTGGTTGGTGTAGTTGGATAAAAGTACTATGAACATAGTTCATCATTGGGTAAGAGCTTGTGCATTTGAGCTGAATTGTATGTCCACATTAGCACATCTGAATGTGCATCCTTTGGGATCATACAATATGATTTCGGCTATGGATTGGTTGTACCTTCATAGGACTAAGGTGGATTGTTATGAGAAGGTTATTGAGTGCTAGAACGATGATGGAGAGAAGATAATCTTACAGGGAAAGAATAAGCGTACACCGGTGAGAATGGTTACAGTTATGCAGGCAAAGCACAACTATAGGAAAGGGTGTGTATTTTTTGCAATGCAGGTTTCCAGTGAAAAAAGTAAGGATGTTGAGGATGCAGAAGTCTTGAAGAGGTATCCGATTTTACAATAGTTTTAGGATGCATGTCCAACATATATTTCAGATTTTCCTCCTCATAGGGAAGTGGAATTCTCTATTGAGTTTGTACCAGGAGCAGCACCAACATCAAATGCACCTTACATGATGAGCACACCAAAGTTAGTGGAACTAAAGTTATAGTTGAGGAAATGCTTGATAAGGGATACATTAGGCCAAGTGTGTCACCTTAGGGTGCACCAATGTTGTTTTAAAGAAGAAGGATGGTATTCTCAAGTTGTGAATTAATTATAGGCATTTGAACAAGGTGAGGATCAAGAACAAGTATATGTTACCAAGGATCGGTTATTTATTTGATCAGTTGAAGGGAGAAACAATGTTCTCAAAAATTGATTTGATATTAGGGTATCATCAGGTATGTATCAAATAAGAGGACATCTACAAGACTGCTTTCTAGACCATGCATGATAATTATGAGTTTGTTTTGGTTCCTTTTGGTCTGACTAATTCTCCAACTACTTTCATGTGTTTGATGAATAGTGTGTTTTGTCCTTATCTGTAAAAATTTATGATAATGTTCATTGATAATGTATTGATATATTCTAAGAATGAGGAAGAGTATGCAGAACACCTAGAAGCAGTATTGAGACTGTTGAGAGGGCATCAATTGTATGCCAAGATTAGTAAGTGCAGTCTCTTTCAGACATAGGTACATTACTTGGGAAATGTTGTTTCCAAGGAAGGTATAGTAATGGATCCATAAAATATCAGAGCTATCATGGAATGGGCAACTCCTAGGAATGTGAATAAGGTCAGATCATTCATGTGATTAGCAAGTTATTACAGGAGGTTCATCAGGAACTTCTCGTGGATTTCCTATCCTATTACATCCTTGCAGAGGAAAGGAAAGAAGTTTGAATGGATAGAGGAATGTGCAGCTATTTTTGAGCAGTTTAGGCAGTTTCTTACAAACGTTCTAGTTCTAAAGATTGCATATCCAGATAAAGAGTCAGTGTTGTGTACAGATTCTTGCAAGAGAGAACTTGGTTGATTCCTAATGTAGGAAGGATAGGTGCCATGCTACGAGTCAAGGAAACTGAATGAGAATGAGAAAAACTACATGATTGATGACCTTGAGGTTGAAGCTATCATTCATGCATTAAAGATGTGGAGACATTATCTTCTTGGCAGGAGGTTCGTCTTGACTAGTGATCACAGTGGGATGAGATACTTGTTTGACTTCGAGATCAAGTACATTAAGGGTAAAGCCAATAGGTTTGTAGATGCTCTTAGAAAAAGAGTGCATGTACTTATAGGTACTCAAAGGACATAACATGAATGAGTCATTTTAATGTGAGATGGATGAGGCTGCCAAAGAATAACAAAAAGACACCTAAATTCCTACTAATCATAGTTTCCATGTATGCTTTCGCCTTTAAAGTAGTGCTCCATTATGAGTAGAGACTTTAGTAACTCTCTTGCAAGTCTTAATAAAGATGATTTAGATATCATGCTTTGGTGTTATAGTTATAGTATTCAAGTTTCTTTTTCATCGGTATCATTGTATGAACCTCTTAACTTTGTTTTAATCCCCTTATTATGTTTTGGTAAATATATTTTGAGCAACTATTTTGTATTGATAATCAGAAATATATATATGAATAAGAGAAATGAAATTTCAAAAAATGAAAAGGTATATCAACTATGAATAGTTTGGAATTATCATTTATGAAATAAATGTCTTAATGATAAAGCATGAATACAACATTTTTAACAACTTAAGGAAAATAAATAAATATATCATCAAATACTCCCCTAAGTGTTGATGAAAATATCTTTTCTGCTTTTGAAAATATTATTCCAGTATTTAAGCATCCCAAATGAAAAATATCCTTGAATCCTACTTTTTCTTGCAAAATAGAAAATTGGTACCAGAATTCTCAATACTAATTAGATAAAATATGCTAGTAAACAATTAGTATGCAATAATAGACAATATTGTAATGCAATCATTTCCAACTTCACATAAGATTCCAAACATAATGGTTATAGCTTACTTTATTGAAAAGAAAAACTAGAAACAAAACTATCATAAAGAAATAATAAGTGGGTAAGAAAAGTAATAGTTGAACCATGCTGCTAATTGAAATAAGCCTGTGTGACAATATTCATTAAAACAATATGCAGTTGAACAAGACCCCAACAAAAATATGCAATATGAACATAGATCTCCCATTTTCAATTAAATTATTTTTAGTTGTTAACATCCCCACTTATACAAAAAAGAATGAGAAAGATGTTGCAGTATATTTTCGAACTAAACTAACTATTATATGCAACATTTATTTATTTATTTATTATCATATTCTACTTGAGAAAAAGAAATTAATCTCCTCAAGTATATCAGTATTTCCAATGTAACCATGTACGTAACAAGTATAAAAATGCATTTATACTCAAGTTTAGAATATAATCTTCAATTCATACCTGAGTATGAAGAACGAGTTGTATCATTGTTTGAGAATACCCTCGTTTGGGAAGGTCACCGGAGGAACGATGGCGGGTCTTCGAGCACCTAGGGTTTCAAAGCGAACACGCTATGCTGCCGCCGTCCCCAGAGAGCAGCCAGGCCCCGGATCTGCTTGGCATCTGGTTGATGGGATCTCAAAAATCGAGTTATCGTTGTGGTCCTCCCTGGATTTCACTGCAGGAAAGAATACACATGGATCGGATCAAAGACGCCAACGACAGAAGGAAACATCTCCCTTCATGGAGCAGGCCGACATTCTAATGGTGGATCTGGGTTTTTTTCCTCAAAACCCTGGGTTTTACGCTTCAACACAGCTCGATTATACACAGATCTGGGTATCTGATCTAGTACGCGTGGGGGATCCAGACCGGCAAGGCAAAGATGTCTGTGCATGGTGGAAAGAGAGGCGGCTGACGTTTCCTCTGCACCATTCCATTCCTCGACTTGATGGAGCTGAGCAGCCCCTTCCGCGTCCCGTTTCAGTCAAGATTCTGGTGGGCGATGTCACTTGGCTCCGAATCCATTTCAGGGGCGAAAAATCACTGGGGTTAGGGCCGATTTATGCAGGTATAGACCGTTGGCTGATCACCAGGCCAATCGATCCATTGCTGTCTTTTGCACGCAAAGAGGGGGGACTGCATGTTGCAGATCCAACCCAGTCCAAAAATGCATGGCTCAAATTCTACAGATCCAGGCCGGATCTAACAGATTGGAGCAAGACTCAAGACTATACGGAATCCAGCCAACAGATCGGAGGGAATAAGTATCGAATGATCAGAGGGCAAGCTTTCTCCATCACACAAAAGGTAGATCGACCCAATAAGAGGCAAGATCTGGAAGAAGGCACACAGCTTGACCATCTGGCAACCAGCATAGACACTGGTTCCAGCAGAGCTCAGCCAGACCGCAAAAAACAGGTAACCAAAAACAGATTTCAGATTTTTATTAAAACCCCTGAGAAGAAATCTCTCTTAGTTTGGGTAAGTGGAAATAGCTCTGTTTCGCTGTTAAAGCAGCAAATTTGTGCTTTGACTGGCTATCCTGGCCAGATCCAGCACCTAGTCAGTGGAAGATGGTCTCTCCAGGACCACAGAACCCTGGGGAGCTACGAGATCAGCCCAGGAGAAACCATTGCTGTGAATCTCAGGCTGAGAGGAGGGGCACCATTTCAGGGACAGCCAAGCAGTTCAGGAGGGGAAAAGGGGAAAACAGTACCCCAGCATAAACCTAAGGGAGCTCCATCATATAAAAACATTCTTCAAGGCAACAGCGAGTCAGGACCTCCCCCAGATCAAGGTGGATATACACCTCAGCCATACATAGTAGAACAGCTAGGGCAAACTCCAACCCTTAATCTTGATTCCACAGGGATGGATGACTACGTTAAGTCATATGAATCGCAGGCCCTAATATGTCGATTCAACAGTTTCTGGCCAACACCAACGAATCTATTCCACTGGATCTTCAAAAATTGGACCATGGAATGCGATATACACCTGTGCTCCAAAGGGTTCTTCATAGTCAGATTTGCATCCATGGAAGTCAGAGATACAATCATCAATAACGGGCCTTGGTTCTAGGGAACGGCGGGGCTGTTTATAACCCCATGGTTTACAGACTTCGATCCAAACAAAATGACAGTCACCAAAGTGCCGGTATGGGTTCGTCTTCACAACCTTCCCCTGCATTTCTGGAGCGAACGAGTCTTGGAAGGAATTGGGAACAGCATCGGGAAATACATCAAAACAGATATGGAAAGGATTGATGAAAGGATCTTCACTTTCACATGAATCTGTGTGGAAGTGGACTTAAGTAAAGGGCTGCCTGACAATATAAGGCTGATATACAAACAGCAAATTTGGTTGCAATCACTAGACTATGAAAATACTGCCTTTAGATGTAGGCTCTGCAGACAAACAGGACACCTGCAAAGCACATGTCCAGAAGCCAAAAAAGTGAACAGCACAAGAAAGCAGAAAGGGAAGCAAAAGAAAGGTTGGTTCTTTTCCCCTCTGGTCTCAGATGATGAAGAATCAGAAGCGGAAGAGGAAGACACTACCACAGAGAAAGCCGAGGCTCCCCAGGAAACGGGGAACCAAAAGGAAACCACAACAGATACCAAGGTTGTTCAGCTTCACCCAAATCAGGCAGAGAAGACAAACGATGAACAGAACATGGGAGGGATAAAGCGGCACCACCAATCAGACACATCAGACTCAGACAAGGAATTAGGCACGCAGAAAGCAGAAACACAGTTAGTTATTGCCTCGATCGAGCCCACTCAAGGAGTATGGCGCAAGGTCGAAAAGAAAAAAGGAAGAAAAACCTGAAGCGTGAGTCTTACTCACAAATGTAATTCAGGTTTTTCTTGCTCTCATTTCTTTTCCTCTCTCTCTCCCTCTTTTCTCTCTTTCTCTCTCTCTCTCTCCTCTTCTCATCATTTTTGCACGTTAGTCCTGTAATGTTGCGGAGGGTGCCATGGCACCCGAGCCCAATGGGCAGCTTATGGAAATGCATCATGCATCTGCAATTGTAACTTTTCATTTTTTAAATAAAAGGTTACAGATTTTTTCTTCGGAAAAAAAAAAAAATGAAGAACGAGTTGTTTTAATGATGATGTCAAGAAGTAAGGAAGAATGAAGGAGTGGTATGGCCTTATAGTTTCTTGAAACCAACTTTCAATAAAATCAAAATGCTCTTGGTTTACCTCTTTATTTCACTCATTTGGCATATCCTCCTTTACCATGCCATGCAGATCTTCTAACATTAGGTGATTATCCTCTTGTGTGCTTAGAGGATTTGTAGATAGGCATGTCAAAAATTCTTCAATCTCAGGTTCTAATTCTTGCTCTCCATCAAATGTAGTCCATGATTCTTCAGTTTCCTCAACAAGTTTGCAAGAGTAAATATCTTCATGTGGATGTGATTCATGGAGTTGTTGTTCTTCTATCGATTCTGGGAAGGAAGATAATTTCTTGGCTACTGTCAAGATTTGTTCTTCCTGAGAAGAAGAGATCCCAGCTGCTGCTAGTATTTGAGAGAGTTCTTCCAAACTCTTGATCATCCTTGAATATTTCTTTGTTGGTTGCTAATCCTTATCATGCACATGGATTAGTGTATGAAATTCTTATTAAAAATCCTAAAGAAATAATAAAGAAACATGCTTAAAACAAAGGCAAGCAAACCAATCATGTACTTGAAGCGCCACCGTGCTACTAGAATCTCATTGTCACCAAGTTATTTGTTCACACGAGTTAGGCTTATCTTCTTTTCATGCATCAATTTAAAGGAAAACACATTTGAAAAGAAATAAAAATGAGACTTTGGATCTTACCTTTAATTCTACGCATCTGAAAAAGAAACTAGAAAATCAATTAGAGACAAACAGACTTTGTAGCAACCCCCAACTAAAGAGGATGCGTGGATCTTCACTCATGTATTACTATCTTCTCTACCCTCTAGTTTCCTTGCAACTAAGATTGCACAGAAAACTTGTGAAAGCAACTATTCTTTATTCCCTTTATCATATCCCTGGCAACAACGCCAATAATGTTGGTTGAATTATATGTATTCTAATTCCAACATTTAATTATCGAATCCGGATTCATAAGACTTAGATATGCAATCACATGAAATGCAAGACTAGAGCCTATTCTAGCTTATGCTAACAATTAAAACTAGAAAAAACTATTCACTGAAGATTATCACTTGTCACTAGACTATGGGACTTTAATGCTTATCAGGTTTTGAACCACAATATTTCATTAACAATGTTCATGCGGTTGTATATATGTAGCTTATTAGGTCTTGAGACTTTAGTGGTTTTAATCCTATAGTAATGAAAACCCATTAAACACACTGCAGAAAAGTAAATTGCATAAAAGTAAATGTCATCAACTATAAGCAAAAGAAAACAAATCTAATATTAATACTATGTGAAATACAAATATAATGAAAATGCAAAGAAACATGAAATCAAATGGAATTCACTTCTTAAACCTAAAAGGAAGTACTAAACACTAAATTGAAAGCATGAAAGTGAATAGATATAAGTTTTATCTAACATAAATTCATTGGAAAATAAAACTAAATTTAGTTAGATGTGAAACTAATCTACAAAACTCATGAAGCATAGCAACGCTTACCCATGAAGCATAACAACATTGAGAGGCCCTTCCTGGGAAGTTAGTGCTACTAAGAAAATCCAATATCAAGCTAAGAATATGTACCACAACTCACACCATCAATCCTTTATTCACATCAAAAATCTATGTTACAAATCAATTCTCTAAATCTCTCCAAAAACTAATCATTGATCTCCTCTATTACAATAATGAAAAAAATCCTATTGATATCTATCATTTGAAACCTTATTTATACATAAAATTCATTGGGGAAAGATAAGATCTAATCCTCTTAACTTAGAAAATAAACTTACAATTTTAGAGGAAAATCTCATAATACTGGTTTTTTTGCAATTTTATACAAATTGGTGTTAAAGAACTAACCATATATTATTGACCATGATGTATTTTGGAAATTTGTTTCTATTGAATCTAATTTGTTATACTGTGAACAAAAAAGTCTCTTGGAATTTCCTAATTCGCTTCCATGGCCTCGAAAATCGTGCCCAAAGATGATTGTTTGAATATTTTTCCAATCTGGGTTTTGCATAAATTTTATACAAAAATGCTTCGAAGAACCAACTATAAATTTTAAAACGTATTGAATTTTTGGAAATGGTTTGAGATACAAATAAATTGTTATGTTTTATAAAAACCCATTTTCCATATTCTTGTGAATCTCCACCATTTGCATGGAAACGAGACAAAACATGGCAGTTCCAAAACTGTCACCTATTTTTGGTTGTAACTTAAATCATGTGCTAGTATCCCATGTATGAGATGGGTATATTCCAAGGCTTGTAGCAACATATTAGGTCCATGTCGCACCTAATTTTCCATGCTAGAAAAAATAAAAACATATTTTATAATTTTGAATTATTTTCCCTCCATTTGTGCAAGTGCAGAATTAAGTATCGGATTGCTGGACTAATATAAAGATAGAAATTTTCATAGTCAAACATGCTCCTTAGACACATAACCAAATTAGTAAACCACCATTGATAAAACCACATTAAAAACTCATCTAATCATTAAAAATACAAGAAATCATTAATAATTAACCACAAGGTAAAATGAATGCATTTCGGGAAAATTGTTAATATGATAGTTACGAAATATGTTGTAAGGCTATGAATATCGACCATAAATGAAATGTTTAGATAACCAATATGATAACATATCTCGGGCCCAAAAATAAGCTTGGAAGGTTCTAAATATCTCCAGCTTAGGGTATGAAGGTCACATCCCTACCATTAATGCTTAGTATAGATGGCTATGCATGAATGGAATTCTCTAAACTTCCACATGATTAACATTCTTCTACATAGGAGTCAACCTCCTCTAATAAAAAAACTTTCTCTTTTACTAGGGTAAGACATAAGGCCTAAAAATATGTTTACCTTTATATGTATAAGCATAGGAATCTCCACCCAAACCCTATCAGGTAGTGCTTTAACAAACGTCATACACATGGTCCAAGATGAGTCCAATCCCACTAGATTTGGTGGAAAATTAGTGACAAATAGCTGAGAAGCATGTGAAAGAAAGGGTTGAAGCCCTAGAGAAGTTGGGCGAAGGAAACATTGGCAACGACACCACCAACATCATTAGAAAGGGATTACATCCACTAAAAGAAATATTTGATGGAGTGAAATATTTTGGGTTATAATAAACTAGCCTCTCTCGCCAAAATCACAAATTGAGATGTAGAATGTGGCTAATAGATCAATAAGTAAGAATATCTCATTCATTTGCATCAAGTGAGTGCCAGGGGTCTTGTGCTTCTGAGAGTAAGGAAATAAAACAAATATTTGGAAGAATCAAAGGATACAAATATATTCAAAGAGAGTTTTAAGAATGTTTTGAAGGCAAAAGGAGAAATTTCCCTCTCAAATTTCGAATCTCTATTCGCGATTATGCTCTTGTACGGGTCGCACATCGGAATTTAGGGCTTCCCATAGTTTCGTTCAAATGGACAACAAAGAAGATGAGTTTGTAAATATGGAAGAGCATAGGCAAAGCATGTATTGTTAAGCCCTAATTGGGTTTTATCACTAGTTAAACCCTAATAGGTTCCATGAATTATGACAAGCAAAGAAGATGAATAACAGTGAAAGAAAGGGGAATTACAGAGGAGTGTTTACCACCATCTCTCGTCTAATACTCCTATGTAATACTTTATTGGTGCTCTCATGGTCCACTTACTTTTAACCCGATGCCCTTGTGCTCCACGTATTTTTAACCTGCTTCTCTTGTTCTTTCAAATACAGTGAACACAATGGATTTTAACTTGGCGCTCTAAATACACAATGGATTTTAACCTGTTTCTCCCATGGCTTTGGTTCTAACTATTATAATATGGGAAATAAATAGAATAGAAAGGAACAACTATTATATATAATATATTCTATATTATATGTAATATATGATATATAATATATAATATATTCTATAATATATGTAATATATGATATATGATATATTAATATTTTAAATTGAAATATATATATATATATATATATATATATATATATATATATATAAACTATTTTATTTTTATACTTGTAATTTTGAAATATTTTTTTATTTTTATTTTATTTCGACGTAGTCAAAATCTTAAACATTATAACATATTCTTGGTGATTTGTATTGGGACACTATCCAAGTCAAGCTTGGATCCCACTATGATAAATCATTAGGTTATATCACTTATATGCACCTCACATGTGTTCCTAGATGGGATTAAAGGCACCCCCTTCCACTTTCATCTTTGAACAAACCTTAGTGAGATTTGAACTTGGATGAGCAAGGGAAATTCCCTCTCCTTTGTTTGTCACACCACATTATCACGTGCAAAAAATGTTTGAAACATGTCATATTTGGTCAACCATGTTGAGACATTATTGAAGTTAAGCTTTAGTGCCATGGATATAAATTGTGGGGTAATACCATTATGTATATATGGTTACCCCCTCAGATCTACGGGTAACTAGAGGATATTTTTTCTTTAATGATCCACATGATCACAAACAATGGTCCCAATGATGACATTTAGGATTTTCCTAGACAATTTCCTACATATGCCTCTCATATCATGCTTATCTTGACACACATGAGATATATTTGTCCATTGATTCATATTAAATGTTCACACTAAATGCATTTGACATGAAATTAGTCACATTGAGTCGAATTGGATAATGAATTATGATGCTTGGAAGTTATGTCTTTTTCCTTTTTCACCTTGGTGGACATCAATGTTCCAACTCTTAGGTAGAAGGGGTACTACTGGGGTACATTGATAGGGGTAGCATGCCCATGCCCCTTACCATACATAATGGTCTCTTCCTATCCCTTCTCTTTTTTGAACCATTAATTCATGACCTATCAATAGATTAAGGTGCTTTAACGACAAGAACTCAACCAATTGAGTTAATCATCAAGGCTAAATACATACCATGATAAGGACACTAAAAAATAATAAAAAATTTCATCTCCTTGAAAGTTATGTTATAATTTTGTTATTTGATTTTAGAATTCTTTGTGTGAGTCGTATTTTAGTCTTAAAACCCTCCCATATGGTCAATAACCATATCAAATTTTAGTGCATACAAGCACAAACTAAAAGAATTTCAATGTTGGCATCATTCACGACCCCCTCTGTGTGACATCAATTAATTAAAGCATTATTTCTACTAATTCGTAAATATTAAGTGATTTGAACTTTTATTTACCCGACCCTAAGAGCGTCGAAATAATTGAACCCACAATCTCTCAATAGAAAATTAAGCTACTTTAATGATGAGTACTCGACCAACTGATTTAACCCTCGGGGATAAATACATACCATGATAACGACACTAAATAATATTAGATAATTTCATCTCCTTGAAATTTATGTTATAATTTTTTTCGAATTATTTTCTGTCACTCATCTTTGATTCTCCAAACCCTCCCATATGGTCAAAACATGCATCCACTATAACCAAGTCAAATTTCAGTGCATACAAGCACAAACTGAAACAAATTTCGACATTGGCCCCATTCACTGTAGAAATTCCATGTAGATTCAAGTTGCTTATGTAATTTGCTAAAACGAAATATTTGAATCTACTCTACTCATTAGTGGAAACAATTAAACGATTAAGAAATAACAACATAAACATGAGACAAGATTCAATCACATATGATCAGAGATTTATCTAAGGGGAAAACAACTACTCAAAACCCCTTCCTATATGTATTTCATTAATTAGATAATAGAGAAGAAATACATTTTTTGACTTAGTTACCGGAGAATCCACAGTACGAACCATTTTCCATCAACGTTTCAAATCCCAACCGGGATCCATCATCAGGACTTTATGAATGATGATATTAGAAGAGCTTAATTGGAGGATATAAATAGCTATGAGGAGAGTAAATTTAAGGATCAGCTGAATGTCGGCTTGTTTTTTTTTCTTTTTTTTATAATATTTAATTGTAGATTTTTTATTTTTTGAATAAATTATTTTTACTCATGAGTTAATATATTAATTTTTACTGATGAGTTAATATATTAATTTAAATTATTATTATTAAAATCCTTAACCTTAATGCTAATAATAGTCTTAATAATAATAACTCATTAAAGCATTTAATATTTAATATATGTTAATATAATATTATTAATTTTAATTTTGTATGTGAAATGATTAATTATTTTTAATATATATTAGTATTTAATGAATAGAAATATTAGTATATTGTATTAATATTTAAAATTATTTAACATTATATTAATATTAATAATAATTAATATATTAATTAATTAATTAATATATTAAAATAATTAATATTAATAAATATTAATAATGTTAATAAATCAATATTAATAATAATTAATAATTAATAATCTCTTAATAATTAATTAATAATAATTAATATTAATAGTTGATAATTAATATTAATTGATAATTAATATTGAGACATCATAATTAATTAATATTAATAATACCTATTATTATGAAAAAATTTACCAGGGTATGTTTTAATTTTTATAAATAGTCTTTACTAATTAATAGATTTTTAATTAAAAACTTAATAATAAAAAATAATTAAATATTTTATTATTATTATTATAGCAGGGTTACTAACTACTAAATATTAGAATAGGAGAGGGATACCTACCTACTGATTGCTATACATGGGATGTGTTGGTGATCTTAATTTCTCTGATCAAGGGAAGCCAACTCCCACTAATCTCCATACCATTGTCTCTATTCAGATTATGAGGATGTTTGATAATTTCAAGTGCTTCTCTAATCTTTCGCCTATGATGTTGTTCTTCCCTTGCGACAATTGAGGCGCTTTCCAAGCAGATATGGTGCTTAGTTTTTGAGGAGTGCTCCGCCAAGGCCGAAGTACGAGATCTTTCATTCCTAATATCAGCTCCATGTTCCTTGAGTCTTGTCTGCAAGGAGCGACCTATTTCACCAATGTAGCTTTTTCCACATGAACAATCTATTTTATAGACTCCCTTAAGTTGATGTTTATCAATATTATCTTTTACAGACCTCATACCTTGCCTAATAGTTCCAAGTGCTGAGAATTGCGTGATTATGTTTTTCTTCCTTAGGATCTTAGCAATCTTATCTGTTACTCCATGAATATAAGGTAGAAATACCCTACCACACTGAGGTTGGTCTTGAGCCTTAGGTTCATGAGATAACATCCTTCTTTCAGCTTTCTCTATGGCTCTTTTAATCTCTTGTTCTTTGTAGCCTATACTCTTAAAGGTTGAAACTAAATGCTTATTCTCTTCATTCAGATGCTCAGAGTCATAAATTCTAAGGGCTCTGATAGCAAGAGTGTTTAGAACACCAAATTTCTGGGCTAGGTGATGGTGGGAATCAGTGTGGAGGTAGCTTTCTGTGTGGGTTGACTTCCTAAAAAACCTTATGCCATAAAGAGCCATCCTCTTTTCTAATGATGAGAACGTCTAAAAATGGGATGCTCATGTTTTCTTCCAGCTCCATAGTAAATTTTATTTCTCAAGCCTCAACAATCTCTACATTAGTATAATCTACCTCACTACTTCACAAACTGACCTTGGCCGATACTTAGCCAATTTTCTTCCTTCCCAAGCTCCTATTTCCTTGCGTTGTTCAATAAGGAATTAGACCCCTATTCATTAGGGAAATGTCTCATTGAGAATTGCACAATTCCTTTAGGCCTTTCTTTGACTCCATGCACCACTTGTACAACCTGGAAAATTATACAGCTAATAGTACACTACCCTTGAACTCCAATCTCAACTGGGTAACTTGAGTTATCCGAATGCATCAATTATTTTGGGTTGATTGATAAGTTAACTGAAATATCAGTTGAAGTTACACCCCACTACTGGATCCTCCACGAGTTCTTAATTAGTTAGAACAAGTTAAACTCATCATAACTCAAATTAAGTAAACCTGGTTGCTAAAAATTAGAAATCAATCATAACTAAACATAACTCAAGTGTCTCCAAATCGAATTAACTAAGTTAACTAAGTGACAAGGCCATGTCACCTCAATTAACTACCTCCAAGTATTTTTATGAAATTAGAATTCGAATTTCTCCTAATTAATTTTTGGAATAATTAAATTAGGAATTTCTTGCTACATTTTTCAACACTCCCTCTCAGAAAGAAATGGATTATTTGAGACCTCGATCCTACCTCTATGAAACCCAAATTTTCCTATTGAAAATTCCTTTATCAAGATGTCTGCATCATGTTCCTCTGTAGGAATTTAATCCAACAACATGATATGCCTCTGCACACAATCTCGTAGATGGTGATGTTGGATGTCGGTTTGCTTGGATCGATCATGAAAAAATGGATTCTCAGATAGTTTGATACAACTCTGATTGTCACAGTAAATCACAGTAGGATCCATCTTTTGGCCAAATAACCCAAAAATAATTTTTCTCATCTAGATAGCCTCACCTGATGCTTGAATTGAAATCATGTACTATTCTTCTCCTAAGCTGAGTGTAGAAGATCTGTGCTTCCTGTTGTACCAAGACACTGTTGCCGACGGAACACTGAAAATGCCTCTTGATGTGCTCTTCCTATATGATGGTCTCCCTGCCCAATGTGCATCTATGAAGCCTTGTAGCTTCACTCCCTATATTTGTATGTACCAAAGACAAAACTGAGTGATGCCTCTGAGGTATCTTAACACAGGCTTTGTTGCCTTCCAATACAATTTGGTTGGATTAACCATCTTGACTAAGTTAGTTAACTTCATAGCACATGTCCAGTTGTGTGTTCACATAAGTGAACCCACAAGCTTCTTGTATATGGTAGCCTCCACTACTTCACCTGAAGTAGCATCTTCCTTCCTTGAATTCCCTGCCAGAGGAGTCTCCATGAGTTTTCTCTTCTCCATGTGGAACTTCTTCAATATCTCATTGGCATACTTTCCCTGAGAAACTGCATCTGCATCACTTTTGGTGAATTCCAACCTGGTGAGATATTTTTCGATCCTAGTGTACCAAGCGGGGGTGCTTCTTTCAATCCATACAGTGCTCGCTTGGGTCTGCACACATGCAACTGTCTATCATATGTCTCAAATCCTTATCGATGCTCAATGTACACCTCTTCCTCAATCACTCCATTGAGGAATGTTGTCTTCACATCCATTTGGTGGATCTTCCACCCCATCTGTGCTAACAGTGCTAGAATTTACCGGATGGATGAGTACCTTGCCACTGGAGCAAAGGTCTCCTCATATTCAATTTCTTCCACCTGAGAGCACCCCGTGGCCAAACATTTGGCCTTGTAATTCTCGATGCTACCATCTACTACATGCTTTACCTTGTAAAGCCATCTAGAACTCACCACTGACTTATCTGTTGGTCTTGGGACCACTTCCCAAACACTTTTTCTGACAATGGAATCATATTATTCTACCATAGCATCAACCCATACTGGTTTTTTCATTGCTTCCTTGAATGAGGGTGGTTCATTCTCTACAAGCTAACTCATGAGATTCATGTAGTCAGTCTACTGTTCTGGTGACCTCCTCTACCGACACTGAGATGTGGGTGTTCCCACATTCTCTCTTGCATCATGCAACAATTTGTCAACTTCCCTAGTTCACTTCCTTCCTTCTCTGCATGTCTCTGCTTGAGTGGTTGTCTCCACTCTCCGCTCCTCTACTTGTGGTTGCTCCACAACTTCCTGAGGTTCTTTGTTTGGAGCCAAAAGCTCTTGATCATGCTGCAAATGAAGCTCCCTCTCAAGAGAACACCTCATTGCCTTCTCCTCATCAAATTTTACATCTCTTATTACCACTGTCATCCTGAGAGATGGAAAGTACACATGATAGTTGTGAGATGTATAAGTGTACCCCACAAATATCCCCAACTCTATTGTAGGCTCTAGATTTTTCCTTGCATCCTTGGAAACATGACAGTAAACTGATGATCCAAAGATCCTAAAGTTTGACACGTCAGGTTTCTTCCCTGAAATATATTCCTTTGGTGTACTCATGCCAAGAATCATGTGAGGATTCCTATTATGCAAATAAGTAGTTATGTTGCACGCTTCATCCCACAAGTGAAGTGGTAGGTTATGGTCATGCAACATCGCTCGTGCATCTCCCACAATAATTTTGTTCTTCCTCTCAGCTACCCCATTATGTTGTGGGTTATGAGGCGATGTCAACTCCCGTCAAATGTCTTATTTTGCACAAAATTTCTTAAACTCATTCGACACATATTCTCCACCGTTATCACTCTTGAGAGCCTTTAATTTCCTGCTAGTATTTTTCTCAACAAGTTCTTTAAACTCAAAAAATTTGGAGAATGTTTGTTCTTTCTTTGCATGAAGTAGATCTAGCACTTCTGTGAGAAATCATCCACAAATATAACATAATACATGTGCTTGGCCTTGGAGGATGTCAAGAAAGGTTCACACACATCTGAGTGAATCCTTTCGAAGATTGTTTGCAGTGTACTATCCCGACCATTGAAGGTGGCTTCATGTACTTCCCCAATGTACACCCTTTGCATGTATCTCATTGCTCTAATGCACCTTTGGGAAGGCCTATAGAAATCTGATGCATGATCTTCAAATCACCATGGTACACATACCCATGTCTCCTATGCCATAATTCATTGATGTCTCGCCTTTGCACCTTATCTTCTATTGTGCTCAATGTTACACAATCTCCAACATATAATTTGTAGAGGTTCTTCACTTGAACCCCAATCTTCTTCACTTGTCCCATGGTGATGTGTTGTAGGAAATCCTTCCCTTTGTTGAATATCACATCATAGCCATGGTCTTCCAATACCGCTACGAAAACCAGATTCTTCTTCATAACTGGTATATACATCACATCCTTGAGCCTGAGAGGGGATCCATAATCCCTATGGAAAGTAACTGTACCAACACCACTTGTGCTATACCTTCCATCATCTCCCATTATGATGTGCATCTAAAGATCCTTCTCCTCCAAGTCACTGAAAATGTTTTTTTTGCCCATAATATGGAATGAATCCCCAATATCCAGATACCACACACTACCCATCACAATGCTTGCCATGCATGTAATGAGGGTGAAGTCCAATTAGAATTGGGAAGTCAAAGCTTCACATTTCACTCCTCTTGAGGAATTATTTCCATCCTTATTGTGTTGACACTTTGTGGCATTGTGTCCCAGCTCATGACAGTGAAAGAACTTCATCTTTGACAAGTCTTTCTTCTTTCTGTCTTGACTGGAATTCCCTTTGGATTGGGATTTCTTCCCCTTCCCTTTCTTTTCCTTTCCTTCCAAGGCACAGTTATCCTCATCACCATGCTTGGATGAGGTTCCATCTCTAGTGCTCTGCCCTATCTCTTCTTGTACCAAATCTGACCACATTCGTTCCCAATTTGGCAGCTTCTCCCTCCCATTTATCGAATCTTGGTAGTTGTGAGAGCTCTTAGGAAGGCCTAGAAGTGCTAGGCTTACTATATCATCTTCTGCAACTATAATACCAACACTCCCAAGTTCATCTTGACATAGTGTGAACCTGCTCAGGTACTGTGGTATTGTGTTGCCCTTTTCCATCTTGATCTTCCGAAGCTTGTCCTTCAGTGCCAACTTCATGTGGTCACTGTTGTTCTGAAACAAGTCTATCAAGGCTTGCCACATTGCATATGGAGTCTCTTTCCTATGGAGATTTGAGACAATATGATCTTGAACTCCCTCCAATATGATCCTCCTCTCCTTTGCTACACACTTCTTCCATTCTACTAGATCTTAAGCATCAGATGTTGAAGGCTTCAGAATATCATTATCTATGAATTCCTTCAACCCATTATCTTCCAACACTACCTCCATCTTGTCCTTCTAAGAAATATAATTCGAGCTACCCTCAAGAAAATACTCGAGTCTTATTCCATAGAAAGCCATCCTTCTAGATCTGAAGAATTATCCTTCAAATTCGATTCACCTATTGTGATTCTTGCTCTAATACCATGTAGAAATTCCTTGTAGATTCAAACTACTTATGTAATTTGTTGGCATTATGATACAGGTATGATACATGTGTTGTCCTTGAGGGAAACTCACTCAGATGACAAATCATAGTGCAGCAGGTCAATAACAAAGAATTAATGATCAGAGAGAGGTATATGTAGGTTCACCATGACAAAGGAGCGTATACACGCGGGTTAGCAGACCAAAAGGTGTGTATAACATACACATGCACTTTCACAGAAGGAAAGGCGCGTACATGTTGGAAAACTAAGTTTTGGTCCGTGTTATTTGGTCCATGGTATTTTTATCCATGGTATTTGGTCCGAGGTATTGACCCCAGGTATTGGGTCCAAGGTATTGGTCCTACGTGGTTTTGGACCATGGTATTGGGAGAGGCCTAAACCTATATAAGGAGGAGAAGATCATTAGGCCAAAGTGTGCAAGTGGTGCAAGTATTGAATATCTGATGAAGTGTGAGATCCAGTATGCAGGTTATGGGTTTGTGATGCTTTGCTTGATCTGAACTAAGGATGCACCTATGTGGATGATGATGGACGATGGATCGGGATCTTAAGGCTTGGAATGTATTATTATTATGTGGTTTGATCATGGATAGTCTAGATCTGAATTACTGATGCATATTTTATTGTATAAATGTTATGATCTAGGTATGTCTGATGTCTAGGGTAGCTGCAAAGTTATGAGTAAATATTTGTAGATTTGTACGCGGGTTCGCTTTGGTAAAGTGTGTATACATGCAAGTTCGGCTCATCAGAGTCACGTATATAGTATGAAGTATGGTATTTGAAGTTGCAATTGGATTTGGTTATTGTTGCAGAGTTCTGGGTTCTGCTTTGTGTTCTGGTGACTGTGTTTTGATGACAGGTTTCAGTGATTCAGTTGTTGAGTGATTCAGAGATTGATGATGTAGGTGTAGTTGATGGTTGTATTATAGTGGTGATCGATTTTGTGCTTCAATGTTGTTGATGGGTCCAATATGAAAATTGGATGAAACGTGGCCTTCAAATTTGATGTTGTGTTCTAGGAGTATCCAGTCTGAAAATTTATGAAACGTGGTCCCTGGAGGAAGAGAGAAGGTCGTAGCCTTTTGTAGGCCGGCGCCTATGTACTAGTAAATATATCAGCTAGTACAACAGCCAGGGGGTTGTAGCTCCCTTCCAGTAGTAGCTGGAGAACGAGAGAAGGTTGTAGCCTTCTGCAGGTGGGTGCCTGCGTACTGGTATGAGTCTGTGCCAGTATAAGATTCTTAACAGGTTTTTCTTATATTAAAGAAAACAATAGCAGGTGGTTTTTGTCCCGCATTGGGTTTCCACCTTATATCATGGTGTTCATGTGTCTTTCTTATGTGTGATGATCTGTTATGTTTTTACTGCACCTAATTACTGTTTATATGGTTAATGAAGTTCTGATGCACTGATTAAAGATCAACATATGATGAATTAACTGAATCATAAGTTTACTGGATATACGCTAGTTGTATTAAACGCAGTTGCGTGTACACATGGGTTCCTTAACTGAAGTAGCATATATGAATCTGATTATGGAAATGAAAAAGTTAGTGATTTTCTAATACTAATTCACCCACCCCCCACCCTCTCAGTATTATTTCCAACAATTGGTATCAGAGCAAGTCCTTTGGTAGAAGCTTGATCACTTGAAGGAGATCTATAGAACAATGGGAAAGAAAGCGCGTCAGAAGAAGAAGATAGCTCAAAGGAACAGTGACAGCTTGCCATTAGGTGGAAGCAAGTATTCAGATTTTGAATCACCTCAGATTGAAGATGAAAAAGCAAATGAAGCATCAGATAAAATCATAGATCAACAAGATCTATTTAACAAAAGGGAGAGTGCCCTCAAAGAAGAAGTTATCAGCTTAAAAGCTCAGCTGGAGTGTGCCTTCAGAGTACGTCAAATGCTGCAGGAGCAGAATGAAGAACAAGAAAATGAGATTCTCAAACTAAGGCAACAAGTGGAAGAAGGAAGAAAGTCTGAAGAAATCTTGAAGAAGCAATATCTGGAAAAGGAAGAACAACATCAGGTTGAGGTAAATATCTTGAAAAGTAAATTAGAAGAAAAAGATAAAATATTATGATTTCAAGACAGTACTAAGATTTTGGATGATATTCTTAGTAGTCAAAGGTCACCTGCTATCAAAACTGGTCTTGGTTTTTATGAATCTGTTGAAGGTGAATCTAGCTCACAAGGTGAGGCAAGGAACTCTAATACAAAATCTGAAATTCTCAACAAGGAGATGAGAGGTCAACCCCATCAACAACCAAAGAAAGAAAGTCTTCAAAGAAAATCCTTTACTCCTAACTGTGGAAGAGATAGAAGGTTATTTACTTCGATGAATAATGTTGCATGTTTTATATGTCATAATCTTGGGCATGTTGCAGCTAGATGCAGAAGTAGAATGGTTCAAAACTATCACACAGAAATATCATCACGTTCTAGGTACTTTAAGGGATATTGTTTTGCTTGCAATATGTTTGGTCACAAAGCCATTGAATGCTATAGAAGGAATATGAAACATATGAGATGTT
Source organism: Pinus tabuliformis (assembly GCA_031772625.1). Taxonomy (NCBI): domain Eukaryota; kingdom Viridiplantae; phylum Streptophyta; class Pinopsida; order Pinales; family Pinaceae; genus Pinus; species Pinus tabuliformis. Next base: position 904,824,104 of record CM062810.1, on the reverse strand, counting down.
ATGCATGTAACAATCTTGGACATATAGCAAAGGAATACAGGAGAAGATTTTGGGCACCATACCAAAAGGAGAAAACATCATCACAGTCGAAGATATGGAAGAAAAAGGAAGTACAGTATAAAGATGTGGCATAGCAGAGTATACAGACATGACAGATTCAGAGGGAGCTGAAAGTATGAAATTTTAGTGTTCTAAATCTCATACGCAGGTTTCATGAAGACAAGTCGCGTATATACGTGAGTTTGAAGCTGCACAGTTGCGTATATGTTAGTTTGAGGAAAAGCTGTGAGACAGACTCGGGAAAAAGGGTCTGATATGGTTCAGGCAATTATTTTCTTTGTTTGATTACAATCTGCTGATGATGTGTGGAAATGTGTTGGTACTCACAAGATGTTGTTTAGAATTGCTTTTGATCCTAACTTGATGGTGATGATGCCTTGATACTTATTGCTGATATATAAATGATCAAATCTGACAGTGAATAGATGGAACAGGTTCAGGGGGGAGCATATGCTTCGAATAATGCATTGTTGGCATTATGGTTAGAAGTCTTTGGTGATGATGCTTATGTGGCTAAATGATACATCTTGCTACTTATTGTTGGTTGGTCAAGAGAATGGTATTACAGGTTATGGGTCCGGATGCTTATGGTGCAGATCATATATGGTGTATGATAGTTGCTGATGACTATCATGGTCTTGTTTAGATTGCTGGTCTTTGTTATAAAAGTCATGAATATCATTTGGTGTAAAGGTCATATTTGTACCCCCACTATGCATGGGAAGGATGATGTAATAATTTCTATTTTCAGTCATGTATAAACATTTGGTATATCCCCACTTGGTTGGGTGGATGAGTCAAAATGGTGTATCCCCACTTGGTTGGGAGATTGATGTATGTATGAGTCATTGGTGATAGGAAGGTCATACTCACTTAGTTGAGTTGTAGAGTCATGTTATTCTATTGAAAAATATTTTTGCAGACTCGGCATGTGCTCAGGGGGAGCATGGACGGATTGATACATCTCAGCATGTATAAAGGGGGAGCTCAATCAGAGATTTCAGCATGTACTCAAGGGGAGTATGGATAGCATAATGTATATCAAAGGGAGAGAATATCTTGGTCCGCCCTTTGCCCTTGATGTCAAAGGGGGAGAGTGACTTGGTGTGGTTGTTTACATCAAGTCCAAAGGGGGAGATTGCTGGCATTATGATATAGGTATGATACAGGTGTTGTCCTTGATGGCAACTCACTCAGATGACAAATCATAGTGCAGCAGGTCAATAGCAAAGAATTAATGATTAGAGAGAGGTATACGTAGGTTCACCGTGACAAAGGAGCGTATACACGCGGGTTAGCAGACCAAAAGGTGCGTATAACGTACACACACACTTTCACAAAAGGAAAGGCGCATACATGTTGGAAAACTAAGTTTTGGTCCATGGTATTTTTATCCATGGTATTGGTCCATGGTATTTGGTCCGAGGTATTGACCCTAGGTATTGGGTCCAAGGTATTGGTCCTACATGGTTTTGGAACATGGTATTGAGAGAGCCCTAAACCTATATAAGGACGAGAAGATCATTAGGCCAAGGTGTGCAAGTGGTGCAAGTATTGAATATCTGATGAAGTGTGATATCCAGTATGGAGGTTATGGGTTTGTGATGCTTTGCTTGATCTGAACTAAGGATGAACCTATGTGGATGATGATGGACGATGGATCAGGATCTTAAGGCTTGGAATGTATCATTATTATGTGGTTTAATCATGGATAGTATAAATCTGAATTACTGTGCATATTTTATTGTATAAATGTTATGATCTGGGTATGTCTGATGTCTGGGGTAGCTGCAAAGTTATGAGTAAATATTTGCAGATTTGTACGCGGGTTCGCTTTGGTAAAAGTGCGTATACACGCAGGTTTGGCTCATTAGAGTCGTGTATACAGTATGAAGTATGGTATTTGAAGTTGCAGTTGGATCTGGATGTTGTTGCAGAGTTCTGGGTTCTGCTTTGTGTTCTGGTGACTGTGTTTTGATGACAGGTTTCAGTGTTTCAGTTGTTGAGTGATTCAGAGATTGATGATGCAGGTGTAGTTGATGGTTGTATTACAGTGGTGATTGATTTTGTGCTTCAATGTTGTTGATGGGTATAGTATGAAAATTGGATGAAACATGGTCTTCAAAGTTGATGTTGTGTTCTAGGAGTATCCAGTCTGAAAATTTATGAAACGTGGTCCCTAGAGGAAGAGAGAAGGTTGTAGCCTTCTGTAGGTCGGCACCTACATACTAGTAAATATATCGGCTAGTACAAGAGCTAGGGTGTTGTAGCTCCCTTCTAGTAGTAGCTGGAGAACAAGAGAAGGTTGTAGCCTTCTACAGGTGGGTGCCTACGTACTGGTATGAGTCTGTGCCAGTAAAAGATTGTAAACAGGTTTTTCTTATATTAAAGAAAATAGCAACAGGTGGTTTTTGTCCCGCATTGGGTTTCCACCTTATATCATGTTGTTCATGTGTGTTTCTTATGTGTGATGACCTGTTATGTTTTTACTACACCTAGTTACTGTTTATATGGTTAATGAAGTTCTAATGCACTGATTAAAGATCAACATATGATGAATTAACTGAATCATAAGTTTACTGGATATATGCTAGTTGTATTAAACACAGTTGCGTGTACACGCGGGTTCCCTTAACTGAAGTAGAATATATGAATCTGATTATGGAAATGAAAAAGTTAGTGATTTGCTAATACTGATTCACCCCCCCCCCCCAGTATTATTTCCAACATAATTTGCTAAAACATCAGCAGAAACAATTAAACGATCGAGAAATCACAACATAAACATGAAAAAATATTCAATCACATATGATTAGAGATTTATCTAAGGGGAAAGAAACTGCTCAAAACCCCTTCCTATATGTGTTGCATTAATCAAAGATAGAGAAGAAATATATTGCTTGCTCAAGCCTCATTAACCTATGCACTAGTATAATCTATCTCACTGCATCACAAACTAGCTCTGGCAAATACTTAGCCAATTTTATACCTACATAAGCTCCTATTTTCTTGTGTTGTTCAAGAAGGAATTATTCCCCTATTAATTAGGGAAATTTATCATTGATAATTGTGCAATTACTTTAGGTCTTTCTCTGATGCCATGCACCACATGTAGAACTCGGAAAATTATACAAGTGATAGTACACTGCCCTTGAACTCCAACCTCAACTAGGTTACTCAAGTTATCTGAATGTATCAATTATCCTAGTCTGATTGATGAGTTAACTGAAATATCAGTTCAAGTTACAAACCACTACTAGACCCTCCACTAGTTCTTAATCAGTCAGAACTAGTTAAACTCATAATAACTCAAATTAACTAAACTTGATCGCTAGAAATTAGCAACCAATCATAACTAAACATAATTCAAGTGTCTACAACTCGAATTAACTGAGTTAACTGAGTGACAAGGCCATGTCACCTCAGTTAAATACCTCCAAGAATTTTTATGAAATTAGAATTCAAATTTCTCCTAATTAATTTTGGGCAAAATTAAATTAGAAATTTCTTGCTACATTTTCAACATTCACAACCCCCTCATTGTGGGGTCAATTAATTAAAGCATAATTCCACTAATTGGTAAATGTTAAGTGAATTAAACATTTACTTGACCTTGAGAGTGTCGAGAGAATTGAACTGTGACCTCTCAATATAAAATTAAGGTGATTAATTTAAAAATGGGAACTCAACCAATTGAGCTAACCACTAGAGCTAAATACATACCATGAAAACGACACTAAATAATAATAAATAATTTCGTCTCCTCGATATTTATGTTATAATTTTATCATTTGATTGTCGAATTATTTCTATGAGTTGTATTTGAGTCTTGAAACCCTCCCATATCATTAGTGTATGCATCTAATATAACCATGTATTGAAGGTGCTAGATAATCCACCAATGTTAGGGGGTCTCCCCGGTATGAAGTCCCAATCAGACCCCACACCATTTGGGATAGGAGCCCCATCCGAGACATCAACTCAGCAGGCATTATGGATGTGTTTTTCTCTTGGATATCGAATGTAGATACAAGAGTCAGACCAAGTGTAGTATGTCTGAAGAATGAGAATGAAATCAACTCTCCATTGATGACTTGCATAACATGAAAAAAAAACATAACAACAACATAATAAGTGAAAGCATTCCTTAGGGAACAATCATATAGTTGAAACAAACGAAGACATACACAAGTAAGAGAATGCTAGAAACCAAATGGGAATTAGTTCACAATTATTCAATCGCATTAACATTGAATAAGGGGGTCAAATATTCAAATCCAACACACTAGCTTCATGAAACAAAATAGTTCATAAGCATTTAACAGTGTGTCAACCCACATACATAAATGACAAATGCATTAAAATTCATTACAAATTCTATTAACATGTATAGGAATCAATGCATGAATTGAAATATTCTCATTATTATTGTCACCCATTCAGGTACATGTACACAAGCTCGTCAAAAACCAATAGTGGGATGAGAGAAGTTCATATCATCTTCATAACATAGCACTAGTCTCACAATCCCTCCACCTATAACCTACCATGAGTGAATGCTTTAAGCTCCTCAAGCACAAAGTAGCAATCTAAGTATTATCCCATCTTAGGTGCTAAAAGTCCTTTTTCTTCTGGCATGAGGTTACATTTATAGAAATGAGAAGGGTGACCTTTCACCTTCTCCTATGACTTGAACTCCCTCATGACCCTTCATCTTCCAATTAGCTCTTTACCTTCCCAAGGACCTTTCAAATTTCTCATGGCCTTTTATATTTTCTTTTGGACTTTTCCATGATTTTAAAATTTGTCATTTATGACAAATTAATACATTTACAAAGCAATGAAATAATATGTAATAAACTTTGACATAATATTATGTAGGAAAGATATTGGTATTCAAAACTTTGTTAATGTCCTTGTAGCATTGTAAGGTCACTTTGGTGTTTATTAGATCATTCAATATTCATTGTTGACTTGGATCATGTGTTCACGAAGTGTCCATATATAAATAAGCACCAATAATTATGTCATTCCAATCCTGTAAACACATAACCATTCATTAGGATGGAAGATAAAAACCTTTTATTATAATAAAACAAGAGATCATAATCATAAATGAAATGGATTTACACAACTAGTACTAATAGGTAACTAATAGTCCACATCCTTGAAAATATTTTCTCATCTTAATCCTAGAGATAACCCATCATTGTATTCAACTCTAGTCTCAGTCTTTGCTTTAATAGGGTATTTTTCCCTTTTGATCATTTTTTCACCTTATTCTTGACTCAAACCTTCCTTGTTATTTGTAATATCTATTGCACCAATGGTGTATAGCTTCATAACATAATGGAAACAATGAATTTAACACATTTTTTGTCAAGCCTTCGTTTTGTCTAGTTTTATACACCTTTTTTCTTTGAAACCACTCATGTTACCCATTTCTTATGGTCATCATTTCCATTTCATACATTTTTGGGACATTATTGTAAACATGGGCATGATAAGGTAATTTTCTTATTGTTTGACATATTTCCCTTGTTTCTCAATAATTTAAGAGAATTTATGCGATTAATGATGATTAATCATGTGATAAGTGAATATCAACAACTAATTGCTAAGTGCACCAACAGCTGGCCTTGATCTTGCACCTCACATATGAACCTACAACCAAAGAAACAAGAAGTGTATGATTGTTGACCAAGAAGATTGTTGTGTGGGCCTTCAACAAGTGGATTATTGACTAGCACACCTAACAAAAAATGTTAGTTAATCTCATAATCATTTGGTGGAGCTACTTTTCTAGTCCTTTTATCAAAAAATCTATAGTTTCCCATAATAGACCTACATGTAACTAGACTTATTCTTTTCCATGAGTTGTTATAAGGTATATTTATTTTATCCTATAACTTCTTGTGCTGGTTTGAAATATATTATTGTATTTTGAATGTTATAAAAGACCAGCCTGGGCTTATTGCTAAGCAGTAGTCCTTTTGTAAAAATTATAATTTTGTTTCAAATCTTTGGGTCGCTCCTTATGGTCTTGGGAACCTGATTGAGATCAATGTAAAGGAAGATTGGCTAATTTTCTAATGGATATGTTTTTCTAGGTTTTACCTTTTAGTTTGTATGTAGCTTATTGACACTGTGATTTGATTTCTTTTAAGAGGCAATGAGCTGGTTGGATGGGCCTTCCAACCCAGTTCATTTTCTTCTCTCACTGCTCTTCCTCTTTGCTTATTTTATTAGTCTTGGTTCTATATATGTTCTTTGTGTGTGATGTTTATTTATTGATGTGTTAACTTGTCTTAGTGCTCTCAGATATGAAGGAATATTGCATGCTAGCAGTAAATAATTGTGTACTCTACTTCCCTGAAGAAATCCTTTAATTTGAACTTGTTTTATATAGGTATTTGTGGATCTAGAAATTGACACAATAAATCATTGTTGACAGTCATTTTCATGGTCGATCACCATGGGAATGTTATCCTTAAACCACATCGACTTTATCTTATGCACACTATAATGAACAAGTTTTGTTTATGAATGACAATCTGTGGTTTGTATTTCATGTTATCCATGGAGTCTTCATTGTTGCAGGATACACGTGCGCTATTTTTGTTTATGATTTTTTACTATTACATATATTTCTCTATCTTTCCTCGTACATTAAAACATGAGACATGTATTAGTAACATATTGGATTTTAATATTTATGTTGCCTCATAGATATCTATGTTGGAACACTTTGAACTTGAAGTGCGTACACTGTAAGTTTTATTAGTCTATTGTTCATATTTTGGCTCTTTGATTGTATTATTTATCTAAGAATTTTTGCCAAAAGCGCATTGAACAATGCTTATGTATGGTTTGGATCAGTGATATAAAACTCTTATGATACGCACTAGCTACAAAATAATTTGGGTTTCGGATTGCTTCATGGAGGGAATACATTATCAAATTGTAGCCAATTAGAGTAATGGTTTATGCTTAAAAAATCTATATATATTCTTTTTTTTATTTATAAGATTTAAAATAGTAACATCTTACCCCAAATCTTGTGACACGCACTAGTTCAATTTATAAGAGTATGATCTTTAAAGGATTTTAAGTGCACATTTGAATTTTATGAGTTATATATTCATATCTTTGTGATTATTGATATACATGTGATTATAAATGGACATAGTGCAGGTTTAATTGCATATTGGACTGCAAAAACACCCCTTATCCAACACCTAGAGTAGGAGGTGGTCATTGTGCATACCCAATCTTAAAATTTCCATTAAGAAAACGGGACATAAAAATTTTGAATTTTCCCAAACTTCTATAAACTTAGAGTACCCTTTACCATTGTGTTTGTCTCGTCAAAACGAATCCAGTGCTATAAATTTTATTCCTCAATCTGACCCTCAAATTGTGACATATTGACTCCCAAATTTTTTACCATACCACCTCATCAGACTACCACGTCGCTGTCCATTGTTGGCCTACATGGTAGTCAGGCTTTTAGACCATTTGGGATCAACCACCTTCACTTACCTACTGAAGCCTTGCATTACGTGGATTAGATCTTACATCATGGACTAACCATGGCATCCTGACGTCGTCATCCTAGCCCTCCTTATACCTTTGGGATGACGTCTAGAGGCACATCATCCTGCTCTTTCCATGTTGGAGGATTCCTAAGTATGCTTCTCTGATAACCATCGGGGCCATGTCATCAGGCTTACGTGTGGGTCAGGCCACATGGCCTCCTCTCTCATTGATCTACCTTTCAACTCTTACTGCCACCACATGTTATCCCATGTCATCCTTCTTCCTTCACCCTGGAGCCTCCTTTGCTGCACCTCTTTGTTTCACTAGGGTCATAACATGGGGATGACCTGGTTGATGGGACCCCTCTCCACCAATTGGATACGTGCCCCACCAGCGTGGTATGACTTAGGTTGTCCCACTAGTCTCCTCCCAACATTTATGATTGACTCCTTACTTTAATCTTCCGAGGTGAGACCTCCAAGCCTACGTGGTATGGTAGGTCTCACCCCCACAAGTTACTGTTTTTTATTGGACCTATTGGCTCTGATCCTTGCCTATGGGGAAGCTCCTCAACTTTCAAGTTGTATTCCTAATTGGCCAAATGATCCATCGGCCCTATGGTTCTATTACACCACTACTTGAGGATATTATGGGGTGAACCTGTTAGACTAACTTGATAGGTGAGCTAATTCTAGACCAATAGCACCACGAAAATAGTGTGGTCCCTGCCACCCACCAACCTTATGTCATCCCGTAAGTCCTTTTTGGGCGCATTCAATTCTTCCACTCTAATGTTCCTCTAGGGTGATACTTTTAGGGTGATGTCAGGCGACATCATCCTGCCTTTGTGTTCTCAATTCTTCTTAGTGAACCTCCCTCTCATCCTTTCGGGCTAAACTCTTGAGCTTATGTGGATAGTATGCCACCCCTCTGGCCAATGGCATAACCGCTCGACACGTTTTCTTGTTGCATCATCCCCGCACCTCATCCCTCCAATGCTTAACATGATTTCCTGGGGTGAACCTTCTAGGTTCCACCTCTGGGCCATATACATACAGTCGCGACCAATTGCATTAGGAATAAATCAAACATGCCAATCTGAGACTACCACGACTAGGGTTTTCATCGGTGCAAGGATAAGATTAGCCCAAATTTTGTTATAAGGTTACGACTTGCCCTCTTGCACCACTTCAAGTCTTGCCCATGGCCCAACCAAGGAAACCTTATCAACCTCTAAGCTATGGGTCCAATCTAGATTTCGATCGACATCGCAGAAGCTTCCATGGCCTAGTGATATATGCCCTGATGATGGTAGAATATATTCAGATTGATGATAATGCATGGTTGGATAAGCCTGCTTACATGGGCTTCAACTATCCTTCCATTATAATGAAATGAATCTTTCAGCATTAGCATGATTTCTTTTGCACATGTTCAAGGGCTTATAGCCCAGTGAAGGAATATCAATGTATATGTACAGGCCCTGCCAAGCGAGAAGTCCCTTGTGTAATTATTTCATGTTAAAAAAAATGGCCTTTGTGTGCAATGTTCCAAGCGTTATTCCAAATCTTTATGGATCATTTCATTCCTTGTGGCAGTCATGGTGTCTCTGCATTATACATACATACATATATATATATATATATATATATATATAACACATTTAGTGCATTAAATGTCTTATGATTAACACCAACAAGCATATCACATAGTACTTCATTTCTAGTTAGAAGCACACACATACAAATATATTTAACATATCCATCAATACCATCTCCACACCGAGGTGAAACCACATGTTCATACATTGATAGTCTACCTTTTCATCCAAAGATGCAATGCCAATTCGACTAGAATGCAATATAGATTCATTGATATTTCAACAAGTGTAGGAGACTAATTATCTTCAAATTTACAAGGAAATTGAGTCAAGGAAAAGGAATCCTTGCCTAACCATAGACAACTGCAACCATACTCACTTGTAGTTGCCACACCAAGTTAAATTCCAGAGTTTGAGGGGGGGTACTTTCTCAAGGGAATCGATCACCAGCTATCAACTGAAAACAAGGAATCCCAGAAGACCTCTTCCCCAATCCCAACTATTGACTTCTACCATCTTCTTCACCACAAGGAGTCCAGAGGTTCTCTACCTCACCCCAAGTGTGCACACAGTGATTCAATCATAAAGGAAATAACTAGAGGTATTCAATCATGTCTTCCTTTGATGTTGCTTTAGGATTAGCCTCTTCCCAAGCTTTCCAGAGCTCTAGAGCCTATTATCTCAACCCCAGGGGACCCAATTTGTTACATGGATCTAGAGATTACATCTCAACCCATAGCCTCCCTGGACCCATGCTATTATAGGGCTCCATAGACTTTGTCTCTACCCACAATCTCTAGGGTCCCAAGCTATTATAGGGATCCAATGATCCTATCTCAACCCACAGCCTCCAGGGAAACCAAGTTATTATAGGGCTCTAGATACTAACAACTCAACCCATAACCTCCAGGGAATCTGAGGACGAATCCCCTTATCTTCTCTTCACTTCCCGATGAATGCCTCATTGGATGCTCTAAGGTGGTTCCTTCTTCGAATTGTTGCTTGCTTCCCCTCTTCTACTTGTTACTCACTTTTACTTGTTCTGCACGTATTATTCATCCCCATCCTTGTTGCCTTCTTGGTCTCGTCCTCCCAAATTTTTTATCCTCTTTTACTTGCTAACGTTATTGAATGTATAGGCCCATGTCCTTTCTTTTGCAACACATTTAATTTAAGAGCCATCCTATTAAAATCATGCACCCACTAGCCTTTAATGGTTTTCCAAGAAATTCAGGTCTCTTTCTCTACACAAGAAAATCTCACTCAACCCAAGCAAGAAATCCTCCTCCCCAACTCTAGAATTTGTGTCCCTTTGACTCAGTCCCCTTTTTAAATTTCACATATTTGTAAAAATATTTACAATGCATTTTATGAGAGAGCCATGGAGGTAAAGGAAGCCTATATGCCAATGGTCCAATCCTCTCAAGGATTTTGAAAGACCCATAATATCACATGCTAACTTGGCACATGTCCCAATCCTTAGGGAACTCTTCTTGGGCCTAATTCTCAGATAGACGTCCTCCCCAACTTGGAACTTTTTGTGTACCCTATGTTGATCAACATAACTTTTCTGCCTATCTTGTGCCACCTTTCTATTTTATGATTTGAGCTTGCTGCTTCATATCCTTGAGTATATCAGGTCCTACATGGACCTTGTTAACTAGATCACTTCAACTAACAGGAGTGTTGCAAATCCTGCCATATAACACTTCAAATGGGCTCATCCTTATGGATTCTTGGTATCTATTATTATATGAAAATTCCACAAGTGGAAGATATTCTTCCCACTTCTTGGGATATTGCATTACATACATCGTTAACATGTCCTCGAGGATTTTTTTAATCCTCTCCATTTTCCCATGTTTTTGTGGATGATAGGCCACAGTAAATGCCAGTTTTGTTCCCAATCTTACAAACAGTTCCTTCCAAAACCCAGAAGTGAACCTAGCATCTTTGTCTGACACAATCTTCTTGGGGATGCCATGTAGCCTCACAATCTCCTTCATGAAGATTTGTAATATGTCACTAGAGAAGTTAGTGAACTTGACTACTGTGAAATGAGCTACTTTGCTTAGCTTATCCACCACCACCATGATTGCATCATGCTTCTTGGTGGTTCTGGGTAATCCAGTAACAAAATCAGTAGAAATTACCTCCCACTTCCATTCCGGAATGGGGATAGGCTGCAACAATGTTGTTGGATGCTTGCACTCAGCCTTTACCTATTGGCATTCTATGCATTTTTCCACGAAATCAACCACTTCCTTCTTCAAATTCGACCAATAATAGTACTTTTTAATGGTCGTAAGGGTCTTTTGATACCCTGGATGGCCTGAATAAGGTTTAACATGGAACTCTTTCATTAGAAATCTTTTTACTTCATCACTATTTGGCACATAAATTATGTTTTTAAACCTAATTAGGTCATCCTCAGTGAGGTGATATTCTTCATCCTCGCCACTTTGCAGCAAATTTTCTTTCACTTGCTAATATTTTTCATCTTGTTGCCCAGCACTTTTGACTCTTTCTATCAGGTTTGTTGTATAAGAACTTACAATTGCCAAGTGATTTACTTGAATTCTTCTGCTCAAAGCATCAACAACCTTGTTTTCTTTACCTTTTATGTACTTGATTTCAAAGTTAAATTCGCTGAGCATGGCCAACCATCTTCCTTTCCCAAAATTCAACTTAGGTTACCAAAACAAATACTTGAGGCCACTATGGTCTATCATGAGTGTAAATCTCTTGCTAAGGAGGTAATGCCTCCACATTTTTAAAGCATGAATGATGACATCCAATTCTATATCATGGGTTATTGTTGTAGCAACTACAACCACCCTCCAAAATTTTGCATGTGCTTTGATTTTGGAGCCTTCCTTCCTATCCAAGGGAGATTATCTAGCACTGATTCGGGTATTGCTGATTTGATTGAGACTTATCCTTTTCATTTGTACTTTTTTTTCTTGTTTCCACACTTAACTGATTTTCTAACTCACAAGCTAATCCCCCAACTTGGTCTTACAACAATTCTGGGCTTGCCTCTAGAAATTGTGCAATCCATGAGGGCAAGCAACCTTGATGATTGGAATTGCACATTTCAGACTGGCAATCACCCTTGAGCTCAGAAACTACACAGTCATGGAAGGCATCCTCATAGTGAGCCTAGAAACTGCACAATCCCTCACTGAGCTCAGAAACTTCTCAGTGCACTAAGCCAGAAATTTGCCTAATTTCCCAGAATTGTGCAGTCTTTCCCGACAATGTGCATGGCAAGTTTCCACGGAAAAGAAAAAGAAGAAAAAGCTAAAAGTGAAAAATCATCCCTATAAAATAGGGATCCATTATTAGTTTCCTGAAGGTGGCACATTTTTATTTTTAGAAGTTCTACCAAGTGTCACTTTTTTCCTTGATTTTAGGCATGCACATCATAAACCCTAATTTTCTCAAATCTAGTTAATCGATGCCTTTAGAGCTCACTTTTGAATCCAATCTTAGAGCTCTAGAATTCCTAAGGAGATCAAGGAGCCTTCGGTGGAGTTGTCGTCACTTTTCCAATTGAGTTTTGCTTTTATCGCCTTTTGCTGCTTTTTCTGTCACTTTTATTGTTTCACTTGTGTGAGTATTGTTTTCCATGTTTCTCTTCATGTTGGTTGGTGTTTCAACACATTTTAGCTTGTAGAAGTGTTTTTCCAATTTTTTGTTTTTCTTTCGCAAGCATCACATCATTTTTCTTGTTTTCGCAACGATGGTCACCATTTTGGAGACTCTCCTCGCATATTTTTCCTTCTATTTGTTGATTTTTTTTCACTTGATTCACATTGATTCATATGTACTTAGTCAGATCCACACTCAAGCTCACATCATCACTTAGATATGCTTGTTTCCCACACCTTCACTAAGCAGATCTGCACTTTCCTTAGCCAGTTTTTACCTTTCCCAGTTGGGCGTTGCACAATCCTAAGGCTCAAGATGAGAGCTTGGCCTCTAAGACTGTATAATGTGTAGTACAGGTTGGCCCAACTACGCACTGAGTATTTCCAGGGCTCAGTCTACTACCCTTTGCCACTAAGACTGTGTAATGTGCAATCTCTCCCAGTCTCAGGTTGAAATGCACATTTTGCAGTCTCAAGACTCAGGCTATACCCTTGGCTGTTGGGACTGTGCAATGCGTAGTGCCCACAGCCAGTCCCCCTCACCTTTTCATGGAAAATGTGCAATAACTCTCACTAGTTGTCTGGTTTGCTGCTTGATCATGTTTTGAAGTTAGATTTGTAAAAGCTAATGTTTTGTTTCCATGAGTTCCTTTTCTGTCCCACGGGTACTGTAGTTGTTAAGAACTTCTCTCCAGCAGTTATTATTACCATGGCACCCAAGAGAGTTGTGTCAAAATATACCACTGAGAGCAGTACTAGGGAAGCAGTTGAGAAAACGCCAGTGGACTTTCTAGTGTATGCGGACACTAAACTATTTGTAGAAAAGGATTCATATCTAAAATGGCACAAGGTTAAGGAATATTTTCATCAAGGAGCTTCAAAGAATATCTAGAGGACCGACAGGTTTAAATCGGTGTTCAGCAGTTGGGATTACATAGGATTGCCTGCAGGTACCTAGCCTTCCCATGTGCAAATGTCCTTAGCTTATAGTCTAAGGAAGGAAAGAAGCCACAAGATAAAAGTAGATCCTATTGTTATGAAAGAAACTTTAGCAAGTGAGGCAAAGAGGAAACATAGGTTGCACGGAGCAGAACAGAGGGAGAGAGAGGCATAGCAGAGAAGAACAGAGGAAGAGAAGAAAAAGCACAAAGAAGAAGAAATGCAATGCGCAATAGCAGTAGAAACAATGAAGAAGTAAGATGAAGAGCATGAATAGAACCACCCAATAGTAGAGGAGAAGAGCGAACATATGCAGGACAAGGAGATTGCTCAACAGATTGAAGAACTGATTGAGATCGATGATATGGAGGTACAATTGGAGCTATAGATGAATATGTTGACCCGATGCCAAGCACTCCACAGGTCACAATTCAGTCTTCACCACCTCCAACAACAGAATTAGCTCCAAGTGAGGAAGGGGAAATTTTTCCTCTCGATGATGATCCGGTAATGGGCTTGTACAATATGTCGTATGATGAATATAGAAAATTATTATGCAAACATGAAGAAATCATTCTCTTGATGGCCTCGCATCACCTGCATTCATTAGAGAAAGGGTGATAGTGGTGGACATCAGGAAGAATCCAAATCCAACTTGACCTACACAGGTGTAGCAAGATCAAACACTCAGTATTTGATGGTCAAGAATAAGCAATTGGCATAGGATTTATAGGTTGTCAAGAAAGAGGCAGAACAACTCAACATAGCAACACATAACGTAGCTTCCATAAGGGTCCACTTGGAGGAGATGAGAACAACAATACTTGCTGAAGTATCAACACTTGGAGAGACCATGCGAGAACTCTATGAGGATCTCATTACAATACATAAGGTAGTTGTTTTCTTGCATGTCTTGCAACAACAGAGCAAAGACTTCATCAAATCTCTTAGGAATATACAAGCTTCCATTGCATCCGTGCATGAATGGACAATGCAATACAAAGGGGCACTGCTTAAATTGGGAAAGAAAATGAAGCCACAAGAAAATCTGGAGAAAGCAAAGGTTCGAATGTCGATTCATAATAACAGGTAGCTCACCTCTTTCATTAGTAGTATTCAAGCCTCATATGTACAATTATACAACAGTTTGGATGTCTTGGTGAATGCACACAAGATCCCATAATTCGGTTCGCTCACTGAAGCTAAACCCAAGAACCAAGTCAAGAAGGAGATCAAAGAGTACTTGGAATATGTGAGACAAATTGCCACCAAGGAAGATTTGGAGCTGAATAGGAAGAACATGCAGAACTACATTAGTGGTCCTGTCCAAATTAGAACAATGTTGCTCATGCTTCAGAAGGAGGTTGAAACTGGTTCCAAATCATTGTACCTGGATTGCATGGAGGCAAGAGTCCTCTTTCAGCCAAACACCATCCCACAGATTGGGGATGTCATTGCACAATACCGAGGTTGGCACCAATATGTGACCGAGGAGCATCAAGTGGAAGTTGCTAAGCTAGAGTTTCCCAAAACTCAAGCATCATAGTATTTTGTCTTGTTAAGTTGTCTCTACCCTATTTTTTCTTATATGGGTATCAATGTAAAATGTAATATTATTTGTAATTATTTGTAAAGTGGAATTCCATGTCTCAATATTGGAATGTGAAGTATCATAATGTAATGTAATGAGTCATTTTATAAAGAATTTGAAGAGTCATGAGGGGAGTCTAAGAGTCACAAAGGGGAATGTGAAGATTCACTCCCTTTGTTATAAATATATCCTCATAACTCATGCAAAGGGATTTTGGGAGCCAAGCTTTTGGCTAGGCTTGGGCTTAGGAGCTTGGGAGTATTGTGAAGATCCTTGGCTTCTTCGTAGCGTAGAGTGAGTATACTTCTTTGGAGGAGCATGTGTTCTTGAATTTAATGTTCCACTATTAGGGCTAGTGGTCTGTCAATGGTGTATGTATCAATGAAACTCTCACTTATAATAAAATTCAGATCCAACATGCTTTTATGCATATGTTGTAAATATAGTAGGACTATTCTTGTTGTATATGCAACGTATGTTATTTAACTTACGCTCATGCTTATGAACTATTTTTTTTGCATTTGTATGTATCTTGTTGAATGCGTGTTGTTGTATTAATTCATCACCTTAACTTGTGGACTATTCCACATGTTAGCTCATGATGTCATTGTGCTCGTGTGTTCCTTTTAAGCTATGTACTATTACAGGCTTCCAATGGGCGCACTTCCTTTTCCATTTGTGTGTTGAAACCTTCATGCATCACACTTGACTTTTCACAGGGTCACACATCTTCTCTCACCAAAGTTACCGTACTTCACTCTGCATGTTTTCACAGTCAAGGCATAACATTAACATCCATTGTTGGGACTCCTACTCCAAACAGTGTGAGGTCTAGTTGAGACTTCATATCGGGGAGATGCCCTAAATGTTGAGTAGTTCAGCACCGTCAACATTTTCGGTGTTAGAAGGAGGGTTAGATTAAAACATGACCCCTTGAAGTCTGTTTTGAATTTTTGCACTCATTTAATGACTTCTTCCCAAATCATAACCCCAACATGTTTTTCTAGACACACAAATCTCAAAGTGTTGGCGATAATTATTGATGACTTGTCAAATTTGAAATTCAATGGCGAGGGTGAAATAACCTTATTTGAGCACACCACCCATTTTCTTGATTTTTGCACAAAGCACAATATCCACTCTGAGGATGTTGATTGTAGGTTGTTCATTCCCACGTTCCAAGGGTGCATACAAGAATGGTGTCACACAAGGAAAATTTTAAGCATGGAAAATTTTCTTGAAGTTTAAAAACATTGGCGAATCTCACTAATCCCTAATATGCAAACTATAAAATGTTTATTGATATATTTGTAAAATTATTCAAATTTATAATTATTTTATATATAGTCTCTATATAATGTTGGCGCTTTTTAAGGTAAAATAATATTATATTCTAAAATTTGGGCAAGTCATCTTTTATAAAAATTGGAAATTGGTGAATCTTTTTTATGGAAAAATCATGGAAAATTATCCCACTGGGTGAACATTAGCCCCTAAAATTTTCCATGGTGTCACACATTCCCTAATGACTCCATACACTCTTTCGAACACCTTGTCACAAAGTTGTTCTATGCCTTTGATATGTATGATCATAAAACTCTGTGCAAGAAAATTCTAAATTTGTGAAAATCCCTTGATGAATCCATCTAGGATTTTCACAATTGTTTTATTCATTTTTGAATTGAATTTATAGAAGATGATGTTGATTGGTATTTTTTGGTTCACATATTCCTATATCTTGTTCACATTTTAGAAATCTGCATGATCTCGAATCTTTCTAACCTCTCCTAACATTCCTCGGTATTAGAGATTCTAAATCTACAATGGATGAGTTTGATATTCCAAGTGACCCTTCGCCCCCTTCTCATCGAACAACTCCAATTGCACATGTTCAGGTGGGAGAATTTGAGAATTAATCTATTGATCTACCACCATCTTCTCCCACCCCACATACTCAGAATTTTAGCGTAGGTTTGGACTGTGAATCTGATGGTTACGATGAAGTGTTATCTCCTCGTCCTCCATGCTTTGCTTCCTTTGATACTTTGGATCGTGGGTTGTTGTGTTCACCTGTTTTGAATCCTTCTTTTGATGTTCATGAGGATCAAGTTTCGGATGGAGTTAGTGTTGAGCAACCAACTTGCGATATCATTTATGATGATTATGTGTGGGAGCCCATAGTTGAACAAGAATCTGCAATGAAGGATGATTCTTCTCCTTTTGCACCTCTCCCTCATTATCCTGACATCTTCCACGATCCTATCATCCTTGTTAAATATTGTGAAGAATCAGTTTCCAATCATTCTAAGAACACGTGGAATGTCAGTTTTTCATCCGAATGTGGAGAGGACAAATATGTTTTTCCTAATCTCTCCAATCTCTCATCTTATATTTATGGAAATATCGAGGGTGAAATTTCTCGTTTTCAATCATCCCCTCTTTACCATTCGTTATATCATGAGGATGCCTTTGTTTGTAATATTGAATTTTCTGATCATGGTTGTCTTGATCTTTTCATTGATTCATTTTATCATGATTCTGATTTTTCCACTATCAATCTTTCCAAGCCACCAATATTCAATGATCCATCTTCTCCTAAATTGGAACTTCCCCAAGTTGTCAAGGCACTTCAGGTTCTCATAGTCTTGAGGTTAGTTCCACTTTTGATCAGAAATGTGTTGAATCTTTCTAGGCTCCTCATCACTCTGTCACACCCATTGAAATTCAATTTGTTTTACAATTTTTGCATCCTCCATTTGTACCACACGATCCTATTACTCAATCATTGGAGGAGTCATATGTGGCGAGCATGGTTGAAAAATGAAACTTTTCTTATTTCTTTATGTTCGCCTGTTTTCGTAGTTCAAAATTTTGTTCTTGTATGTCCTCAGGTCGTAGTGTGTCTAAACGACACAATGCCCCCGCAGAATGTCTTCCATGTGCATTTATTTCTTTATTTTTTGCACATTCTTTCAAACTTCGAATGTTTTTGTTTGCATTGTCTTATCTTTTTTGTTTGTTGTTATGATTATATATCTTTATTTACATGCATTCCCTCACGTATGTAGGCCAGCTAATGCGCTAGTGGCTACATTGGAAGTATCATTTCATGTGATTCTAGCCTATTCATTGTTAGGTTAGGATTAGGATTAACTATTTTCTTTTCTTGTATGTTTCTTTTATTTTCTCTCTTTTACTTTCCGCTCCGCACTTTTCTTCTGTTCATTTTCTTTTTAGTCATAGGGCAGCTTCCGCATGAAACCGTGTTTGGATTCTCAGACAAGTAGGGTGAAGTTCAAGAGGAAGTTTTACTACTATTGACCCCTGGTTATTTGTTTATTCCATTTCTTGATGTCAATCTTGAATTTATTTAGTAGATGATACTTTGATGGAACATATGTTCCTTTTGGAGAAATTCATAGTGAAATCGTAATGCTTTCACTTTTAACTAGTACTGCCTACTCTAATCGGTCTTCTATTTTTTGGTTAATTCGTTTCAACTAACTTGAGTAGAGTAAGGAGGGGAGGAAAACCTTAAAACGTATGTGAGAGGTGTATGTAAATATCCTTCTCTAAAGGGACAACCTCTTCTGATCTCAATAAATCGAGATCCCTCTTCCACCCCCATGAAATAAATAAGTGCCTATGCACAACTATTTGAACAAATAAAAATGAAAAAAAAAAAATGAAATAAAGGACAAAATAAGAGAAAGACTTCCTGCACAGAGAGATGAAGCAAACAACTTCATCGGGGTATTGTCCAGGCTCACTAGAAGTGGAGCAATGTTTGTGTTCTTGAAGTGACTCCGTCGAGGTATTGACCAAGCCTATTGGCAATGGAGCAACACCAGAGATGAAAACTAGGACTCAAACATTTTATTTTACTTGTGCATTTATATAATCCTCATCCCCAATCAAAACAACTCAGACTAACTTGGCTTGTTATGTCTGTTATCGATAAAGAGAATGGTAGGGACTATATCTTGAACTCAAGATAAGTGGAGAAGTTGCAGTAATCAATGAACTGAACAATACTTCCAGAAGTGTTAGACTTGTTTTGTATGAGACAACATCCATACAAATAGTAGGATTTCTACTAGTGTGTCGCCTGTGTTGTAGCAGCAACAACCACCCTCCAAAATTTTTCTTGTGCTTCGATTTTGGAGCCTTCCTTCCTATCCACGGGAGCTTATCTAGCACCGATTCATATATTAATGCTTCAATTGAAACTTATCCTTTTCATTTTTTCTTTTGTTTTCTTTTTCCACACTTAACTGATCATTCTAACTCACAAGCTAATCTCCCGACTTGGTCTTACAACAGTTATGGGCCTACCTCTAGAAACTGCACAATCCTTGAGCGCAAGAAGCCTTGATGATTGGAATTACATAGTTCATATTGGAAGTCATCCTTGAGCTCATAAAATGTGAAATCATGGAAGACAACCCAACATTAATCCTAGAAATTGCGCAATCCCTCACTGAGCTCAGAAACTACGCAGTGCACTGAGCCGAAAAATTGCCCAGCTCCCCAAAATTGCGCAGTCTTTCCCGACAATGTGCATGGCATGTTTCTCTGGAAAAGGGAAAAAGAAAAAGATAAAAGTGAAAAATCATCCCTTGAAAATAGGGATCCATTATTAGTTTTCTAAAGGTGGCACATTGTTATTTTTAGAAGTTTCCGCCAAGTGTCACTTTTTCCTTGATTTTAGGCATGCGCATCATAAACCCTAATTTTCTCAAATATAGTTAATCAACACCTCTAGAGATATTTTTCACATTAGATCTTGGAGCTCTAGCATTCCAATGGAGATAAAGGAACCTTCGGTGGAGTTGTCGTCGCTTTTCCAGGTGAGTTTTTATTTTATCACCTTTTGCCACTTTTTCTTCCGCTTTTGTCCTTTCACTTGTGTGAGTGTTTATTTTCTTGTTTCTTTGCATGGTTGTTGTCGTTTCAACATATTTTAGCTTGTATAAGTGTTGTTTCAATTTGTCATTTTCCTTTCACAAGTGTTGCATCGGTTTTCTTATTTTTGCACCGATGGTCATCGTTTCAACAACTCTCCTCACATATTTGTTTTCCCTTTTATTTTTTGTGTTTCTACACTTGATTCACATTGATTCATCTGTACTTACTCAGATCAACTCTCAAGCTTACATAATCACTTAAATCTGCCTGTTTCCCACACCTTCACCGGGCATATCTGCACTTTCCTCAACAAGTTTTTACCTTGCCCATTTGGGCACTGTGCAATCCTAGGGCTCAAGCTAAGAGCTTGGCTTCTGAAGCTGCATAGTGTGTAGTATAGGTTGGCCCAACTACGCACTGTGCAGTTCTAGGGCTCAGTCTGCTATCCTTGCCCATTGAGATTGTGAATGCGCAGTCTCTCCTAGTCTCTGCCCAGGCTTAATTGCGCATTTCACAATCTCAAGCATCACGTTGCACCCTTGGATGCTGGGAATTCGTAATGCGTAGTGCCCAGAGCCATTCCCCTTCACCTGTTCATTAGAACCGTGCAATCACTCTCACTAGTTGCTCGGTTTGTTACTTGATCATGCTTTGAAGTTAGATTTGCAAAAGCTAATGTTTGTTTTCCATGAGTGCCTTTTCTATCCCACAGGTACCACAATTGTTGAGAACTTCTCTCCAACATTCATTGTTACCATGGCACCCAAGAGAGATGCTTCAAAACATAGCACTTAGAGAAGTACTGGGGAAGGAGTTGAGCAAACGCTAGAGGACTTGCCAGTGTATGTGGACACTGAAATGTTTGTAGAAAAAGATTTAGGTATAACATGGCACAAGGTTAAGGAAGCTTTTCACCAAGGAGCTTCAAAGAATATCTATAGGAATGATAGGTTTACATCAGTGTTCAATAGTCGGGATTACATGCAGGTATCCAACCTTCCCATGTGTAGATGTCATCAGCTTACAGTCCAGATAAGCCACAAGATGAAAGCAGATCATGTTGTTATGAAAGAAGCTTTAGCTAGTGAAGAGAAGAGGAAACAAAGGTTGCAGAGAGTAGAACGGAGGAGGAGAGAAGCACAACGAAGCAGAATGGAGGAAGAGAAGAAGAATCAGGAAGAAGAATAAAAGCAATGCACAATAGCAGTAGAAACAACACAGAATCAATTTGAAGATTAGGAATAGAACCAATCAACAACAAAAGAGAAGAGAGAATAGATATAGGACACAGAGATTTCTCATCATATTGGAGAAATAGAGCCACATAATGAAGATGTCGACCTGATTCCAGGCACACCGAGCTAATGTTTGTTTTCCATGAGTTCCTTTTCTGTCCCACAAGTACCATAGTTGTTGAGCACTTATCTCCAACATTCATTATTACAATGGCACCCAAGAGAGATGCTTTAAAATATACCACTGAGAGAAGTATTGGGGAAGCAGTTGAGAAAACGCCAGTGGACTTGCCAGTGTATACAAATGCTCAACTGTTTATAGAAAAGGATTCAGATCTAACATGGCACAAGGTTAAGGAATCTTTTCACCAACGAGCTTAAAATAATATCTAGAGGACCGACAGGTTTACATCAGTGTTCAATAGTTAGGATTACACAGGATTGCATGAAGGTATCCAACCTTCCCATGTGGAGATGTAATTAGCTTACAGTCCAGGGAAGGAAATAAGTAACAAGATGAAAGCAGATCCTATTGTTATGAATGCAACTCTAGCAAGTGAGGAAAAGAGGAAACATAGGTTGCAGAGAGAAGAACAGAGGAAGAGAGAATCACAGTGGAGCAGAATGGAGGAAGCAAAGTAGAAGTGGGAAGAAGAAGAAATGAAATGCACAATAGTAGTAGAAAAAAACCAGAAGTAAGTTGAAGAGAAATAATAGAATTGACCAACAACAAAGGAGAAGAATGAATAGATGCAGGACAAGGAGCTTGATCAACAGATTTAAGAACTGATTGAGATCGATGACATGGAGGTATAATTGGAGCCACAAAATAAAGATTTTTCCCTGATGCCAAGCGCATCGTAGGTCATAGTTCAGTCTCCACCACCTCCAGCAGCAAAATTAGCTCCAACTGGGGAAGGGAAAACCATTCCTCTTGATGATGATCCGGTAATGGGCTTGTAAAATATGTTGTATGATGAAATACATAAGAATATTGTGCAAACATGAAGAAATCATTTTCTGGATGGCCTCACATCGCTTGCATTCATTAGAAAAAGGGTGATAGTGGTGGACACCAGGAAGAATCCAAATGCCATTGTCAAAACCAACTTGGTCTTCACAGGTGCAGAAAGATCAAACACTCAGTATTTGATGGTTGGGAATAAGAAATTGGCACAAGATTTACAGCCTACCAGGTAAGAGGCAGAACAACTCCATGTAGCAACACAGAATGTAGCTTCCGCACAGGTCCACTCGGAGGAGATGAGAACAACAATACTCGTTGAAGTATCAACACTTGGAGAGACCATGCAAGACCTCTATGAGGAGATCCTTACCATACATAAGGAATTTCTATGTTTGCATGGCTTGCAACAGTAGAGAAAAGACTTCATCAAAACTATTAAGAATATACAAGCTGCCATCACATATGTGCATGAATGGACAATGCGATACAAAAGGGCACCACTTAACTTGGCAAAGAAAATGAAGCCACAGCCATAGCTGGAGAAATCAAATTTTCGAATATTAATTCAAACAATAGGTGACTGACCTCTTTCATAGTAGTATTTAGGACTCATATGTACAGTTATAGAAAAATTTGGATGTCTTGGTGAATGCACACAAGATCCCATCAGTTGGTTCTCTCAATGAAGCTAAACAGAGGTACTAGGTCACGCAAGAGATCGAAGAGTACTTGGAGCAGTTGAGACATATTACCACCAAGGAAGATTTGGATCTGAAGAGATAACACATGTAGAACTACATCAGTGGTCCTATCCAAATTAGAAAAATTTTGCTCTTGCTTCATAAGGAAGTTGAAACTAGTTCCAAATCATTGTACCCGGATGCCATGGATGCAAGAGTCCGCTTCCATCCAGACATCATCCCATAGTTTGGAGATGTCATCATACATTACTGAGCTTGGCACCAATATGTGACTGAGGAGCATCAAGTGGAAGTTGTTGAGCTAGAGTTTCCCCAAACTCAAGCATCATAGTATTTTGTCTTGTTAGGTTGTCAAGTTGTCTCTACCCTATTTGTCTTATATGAGTATGAGTGTAAAATGTAATATTATTTGTAATTATTTGTAAAGTGAAATTCTAAGTCCAATATTGGAATGTGAAGAGTCATAATGTAAAGAGTTATTTTGTAAAGAAGTTGAAGAGTCATGAGGGGAGTCCAAGAGTCATAAAGGGGAATGTGAAGAGTCACTCCCTTTGTTATAAATATATCCTTATAATTCATGCAAAGGCCTTTTGGGAGCCAAGCTTTTGGCTAGGCTTAGGCTTAGAAGGAGCTTAGGAGTATTGTGAAGAGCCTTGGCTTCTCTGCAGCGTAGAGAGTGTATACTTCTTTGGAGGAGTAGGTCTTCTTGAATTTAATGTTCCACTATTAGGGCTAGTGGTCCATTAATGGTGTGTGTATGAATGGAACTTTCACTTATAATAAAATTCAGAGCCGACACACTTTCATGCATATGTTGTGAATATAGTAGGACAATTTTTGTTGTATTTGCAATGCATGTTATTTAACTTATGTTTATACTTATGAACTATTTCGTTTGCATTTGTATGCATCTTGTTGAATGTGTGTTATTGTATTAATTCATCACCTTAACTTGTGTACTATTCCACAATTTAGTTCATGATGTCATTATGCTTATGCGTTCCTTTTAAGCTACGTACTATTACATGATTCCAAGGGGCACACTTGCTTCTCCCTTCGTGTGTTGGAACCTTCATGAATTGCACTTGACTTTCTATAGGGTCACACACTTGCTCTAACCAAAGTTATCGTACTTCACTCTGCGCATTTTCGTATTCAAGGCATAACATTACCACTCTCTATTGGGACTCCTACTCCAAATAGTGTGAGGTCTAGTTGGGACTTCATATCAGGGAGATTCCCTAAATGTTGGTGGGTCCAACACTGCCAATAGTTACATAACTCATGTCATTGTAACATACCCAGGTCAAAAGTTCATGTAATAAAAGTTGATAAAGGCAAAATAAGGCCAAGACCATGGGACACGTATTCCAGGCTGAATGGTCGGAAAAACATTCTAGTGGGTGTTCATTTCAGATTATTATGGCTAAGGAAATTAGCAAAGGCATTGGCAAAGGATTTGGAAAGGAAAAGTGGTAATTGGTGGAATTTATTTACGAAAATAAAGGAACTAAGAGAAGAGGATTTAAGTGAAAGGTCACAGGTTTGCATGAGGAGGAAATTTAAGGAAAACAGAGGAAAAATGAAGAAATTAGAGGCATCAATGATAAAAATGATTTTGAGGATCAGTTCACAACCTTTTGTTAGCTCAATTTTGGAGTTAGTCTCAGAGAGGAGAAGAGCATGAAGATGAGAAGGAAAAGCAAGCAAGCAAAGGAAGGCAAAGGAAGAAAGGATCAAGCAAGGAAAGGTTGGATTAGGAAGCTTCAAAAAGAATTCTTTCAGGTAAAAGATTGCATGTATGATTTCCTAGTTGTTTTTGGCATGCATGGCATATGCATGTGTGTATTTTGGTTTTTTTGTTGTCGGTGGCATATATTTTGTCAGGTTTTGATAATGGTTTTAGCCTTTACTTGCCATTTTCAGATAGCCATGGTGTGATGGGATTCTTTCTTGTTTAAGCTTTGGATTTCCAGAAGGTTTTGGATTCAAGTGAGGTGTTCTGTGGAAAATCCCAAGGGTTGGGAGTGGAGATGGTTTTCTTTAGGAAGCCCTCAACAGGTGGGTGGAGACATGAAAATTAGTCAAGGAATGGTGAAGGAATTATGAGGAATCCAAGCTCGGATTGGTTTTGTGATGTCAGGGCTAGTTTAGGTGAGATCACGGTATGGTGAGGGATGAGGTGGTTTAACCTCTGGATTCCGTTGGTTGTTTATACATTGGTTTATCCCATGAGATCCCACATTCATGCTTGGAATATGGAGCGAGGGTGATTGGATAAAAGAAAGATTTGGTTCAGCCTAATCTATGGTCGAGTGGTACATGAAAGTCCCTGACTTGTTTGGATTTTGCATATGGTTAATAAGAGCTAAGATTCTCTTGTCTCTGATGAGTAATTACACTTGTTATTATGTGGCTTTAATAGTTCTTCTATCATTGTTATATATCTTATTATATGTTGGTTATAAGCATGGTTATATGACAAATCTAAGTATGTCTCTTACACATTTTAATTAATGAATGTCTGGCTAATGAGTGCATGACCTAATTGGTGTTATGACAACTATGGTGAGAAGGCAATGGTCCTTCTTGTTAAACCTCAGATAAGTTTCAAATCTCTATATTCAAATATGCATTCATTACCTGTAGGTTGCATGTTCACCATGTGTTTGAAGAAATGTTTGTCATGGTCAGACTTCATTAGGTCAATTTCTTAACTAAGTTTTGCGTTAGAGGCTTTGTCCTTGTTTCATTTTTGGAAAGTTTCATCAAGTTCTAGGTAGTGACCTAGAGTCTAGCCCAAAAAAGGTGGCACATCTTTTTCGGTAGAAAGCACAAAACTCGCTAAAAAAGACCGCAGTCTCACCCTTGCAGTAGTTATTCATGCAAATGGAGGCTTTCAGTTGCATGGATTTAGGATTGTGCATGCGACTGGGAGTTCAGATCAGTGAAAAAGCAGGTTAACTCAAGGTTTGGGAACCTGGAAGGGTGGTCTCGCTCTTGGGAGTCCTGTAGAACCTTAGGGAAGTCAATAAGGTCTCGTTTTGTCGACTCCATTTCCTTAAGGTTATCTAGGAGGTTGATTCATGTCATAGTAGCCCTAAGCTAATGCTTACCTCAGGAAAGCCGGTTAAAGTGGGGAGATATGGGAGGAGGTGTTACACTCATGCTCATTAAAAAATTTGGACTCATAGCATACTACTTTCGCTTCCTGCATTAAGACTCCAACAAGTTCCTCTTTGCAAGCATATGTACACACCATGAAATCATTGTTAGGATCTGAAATTCTCAACACTAGTGCATTGGTGAGTAACTGCTTTAACAACTCAAAGATTTCTACACATTGTGCAGTCCACTCAAATATTTTTCCTTTTCTCTGCAAGGTTATAATGGGATGTCCTATCTTGGATAAATTCTAGATAAATATCCTGTAATATCCTACCAATCCCATGAATGATCTAACCTCATCCACATTCTTTGTATTTTTCCACTCTGTTATGGCTTTGATCTTTTCATGGTCAACTGAGATTGCCTCCTTAGAGACGATATGCCCCAAGTAATGTATTTGTGATTGGAAGAAATCACACTTTCTAAGCTTTGCATAGAACTTGTGCTCTCTCAACAATTATAACACTGATGCCAGATTCTTTTTGCGCTTTTCTTCTGTCTTTGAATACACCAATATGTCACCAACAAACAAAATGACAAACGTTTCCAAATAAGGATGCAACACACTATTCATCAGTCACATGAACGTGGCAGGGGAATTGGTAAGCCCAAAAGATACCACTATGAACTCATAATGCCCATATTTTTTCTTGAATACATTTTTATGAATGTCTTCCTCCTTGATTCTTACTTGATGGTAGCCCAATCCCAAGTCAATTTTGGAGAAAACAACTACTCCCTTCAACTGATCAAAGAAATCATCAATCCTTGGTAATGGGTACCTATTTTTTATGGTCACCTTATTTCACTTCCTGTAATCAATGCATAATCCAACTGTTTCATCCTTCTTCTTTACAAACAATATTGGTGCCCCCATGGGGACACACTTGACCTTATGTAGCCCTTTTCAAGCATTTCCTTTAGCTACAATTTCAACTCAACCAACTCTAGGGTGCTCATCCTATATGGTGCCTTGGATGTTGGTGTTTCTCTAGGTACCAACTCAATAGATAAATATATCTCTTTGTGAGGAGGTAATCCAAGAACCTCCAATGGAAAGACATTTGCATACTATTGCAAAATAGGGTACCTTTGTACCAGTTCAACTTCCTCATCTTCTATTTCTCTATCATCTTTCTCGTCCTTAGAAACATGCATTGCAAATAGTGTGCATCCCTTTCTGCTACTGTGTTTGGCTTGCATAGCAGTGATCAACCTTACTGAAATGGGATTTTTCCTGCCATAAAACTTCCTTTTTTTCTCCTTTCTCATCCAAGAATTTAATTGTTTTTTCATAGCAATCTACCTTGGTCCAATGTAAATACAACCAGTCCATGCCCAAAAATATGTCATACGCACCCAATGGCAATACATTCAAATGGGTTATTATCGGCATGCCACTGAGATTCACTACACATGACCTTACCCAATGGTTGATCCTTCGCTTTATCCCATTTTCCAACTGAACCAACCAAGGTTCTTTATGCAACTCCTTTCCCAAACCATATTTCTCAACAATCTCTAAGATGACATAGTTATAGTTAGAACCTGGATCAATTAAACTAGAAATAATTTTCTCTTGCAACTTACCTTCCACCTCAATGAAGGATTTCGGGTGATCTTCTTGGTGATTTTCCATTGCGGCATACATTCTTCGCATACTCTGAGCTACCTCACCCATCGTGCAAGCCTCCTGAGTACTGTAAATCTTTAGTCTGAAATTCTGTTGATGTGGACAGTCTCTTCTTCTATGGTTCTCACCTCAAGTCCAGCGTTTGAGCAGCTTTCAACCTTAAAACTTGGGTTGTGCTGACACTGGTTGTTGCACATCTCTCTTAATGGAAACATTGGCTTTCTGTTGATATTTTCTTATATGAGCTAGGTGCTACCTTCTCTCCTTTTTGAGCTTTTCTTGGGCCAATTCTTCTTACGTCCAGCACTTCTTTTAGCTTACCAATTACTTTCAATCTCAGGTATGTGTTTTGCTTTCTCATAGTAGTGTTCAAGCTTCTTGATAACATATTTACGGGTTTGGGGTTCAAACAACTCAATTTTATCTTTGAATGCCATAGGAAACCCACTTATGAATATTTGAATTTTGGATTTTTTATCCTTGATATATCGCACATGCCTTAATAGTTCTAAAAAATTGGGGACATACTCATCAATGGTTAACTGACCCATTTTGAGTTCATATAACTCTTTAGCCTTACTATCATAATAGCATTTAGACAAGTATTTCTATATAAAGAGCTTCTCAAACTCATCCTAGGTTAATTCTTTCTGAACAATGACTCTAACATTCTTCAAGTCCTCCCACCATATGTCAAATTTTCCTTTTAATTTGTAGGTGGCGACTCTAGCTTTCATATTTTCAAAATAGTCATGCATTCTGAAAAACTTCTTCATTCCTAGCAACCAAGATTCTACATCCTCTGCTTTATGTTCTAACATGGATTGTTGTTACAACTAACCCTAGCATGACAACTCCACAAAAGCAAGTTCATGGTCATGATTTTGTTATCTATTTATGTTATGATGTATCTAATAATTGTGTGTGAATGATAACACATCACAAGTAGCAAAGGACAGTGAGAAACAAGGAATGAGTAGCAGGATGGTTCAATACAGTTCTGACAGGTCACAACATGGGCATGAAGAAGCTTCAATGGAGAATAGGGGAGGAATAAACTCTCTTGATTGGATTGATACCTTGAAGAACCTAAGGGTAGAGATTAGGAGTTATTATGTAGATAATGAAAGGTTGGTAAGGGCTCAGGAGAGGCAAGCTAAGGTAAATGCAACTATACTACAAAGCCTCTCAAACTTACAGAGGCATAGATGGTATGAGTTGGGGGCTAGTCATAGAGACATACAAAGGCATTTGGAACCAGAAGAGTAACAAATAGGGTAGATGGTAGCAGGTCAAGGAAGAGGCATAGATAGGAAAGTGAAGACACTATGAGAGGGAATACATAATTAAGTACCCTAGAGAGAAGAACCAACACTTATGGGCATCACTTTGGTAGAAATTCTAGTTCTACTACCAAGCATCAACATCATC
The DNA here is from genome assembly GCA_031772625.1 of Pinus tabuliformis. Taxonomy (NCBI): domain Eukaryota; kingdom Viridiplantae; phylum Streptophyta; class Pinopsida; order Pinales; family Pinaceae; genus Pinus; species Pinus tabuliformis. Next base: position 904,794,679 of record CM062810.1, on the reverse strand, counting down.
ATCAGATAAAAATAGAAAGGGACTATATTCCAAAGGTATTTAAGAAGTCCAACCAACCCACATTTGATAGGGAAATGGATAAATTTGAAGATGTACAATCTTGGTTGCTTGGAATGAAGAAGTTCTTTAGAATCCATGACTATTTTGAGAACAAGAAAGCCAAGGTAGACACCTATAGTTTTAAACAAAAAGAAAAAATATGGTGGGAATATTTGAAGAATATCAAAGGCATAACTAAAGAGGAGTTGACTTGGAATGAATTTGAAAGGATCTTCATAAATAAATATTTATCAGACAGATACTATGACAACAAAGAAAAATAATTTTATGAGCTCAGAATGGGACAAATGACAGATGAATAATACACCAACGTATTTCTAGAATTGCTTAGGTATGTGCCATACCTTAAGGATTAGAAGGAAAAAGTCCAAATGCTCATTAGTGGGCTAACCCTATAATTTAAAGATAAAATTTAATTTCATGGATGTCAAACATTAGATGATGCCATTAAAAAGTTGAAACATTGTTATGAACAATCAAAACACAAACCATAGTTCAAGGGTGATTGGAAAGTAAAGAGTAGCATTAAAGAAAAAAAGAAATGGATAAAAAAAAATTCATAGAAACAATTCCGCTCAATTGACAAATGTCATGCACATCAACCTGTGGTAGAGAAACACAAAATTTGAGGCCAAGGAGCCCTTGCAATGTTGGACTTGTGGAGAGAATCATCGCAAGAAGGATTGCCCACATCAGAAAAATGCAGGAACACAAATATATAATGCATAAGAGGCTCATATTGTGGGAGATATAACACAAAACACACCCATAATATATGCAGTTGTGGTCAATCTATAGGCATACCACCAAACGTCCATAATAGAGATGGAATTTAAGATTTACAATCAAATTATCTCTATTTTGATTGAACCTGGATCAAATTACAACTATATCAATCTTGAGCTTGTGGAAAGATGCTAGCTAGCCAAAGAATTGCATACATAATCATGGTTGGTTCAATTCACAACAAGAACCAAAACAAGGGTGAGACAATTGGAAAAATCATTTGAATTTGATCTTAACGGTATGTCAACAACAAAAAACCATAACTTGCTTCATTTGGGTGCATATAACACGTTTTGGGGAATGGATTGGTTATATGTACATAGGACAAAAGTTGTCTATTATGTGAAGGCCATTGAATGTTTCGATGAAGCTAGAGAGAGGAGAATATTACAAGGGGAGAAAAGCCCCACTTTAGTGAAGTTGATTGCATCCATGCAATTTAGATGACATCACTGAAAATTTTACCTTTTATTTTCTATGCAAATTTCCAGCAATGAAAAAGCTAACAACAATGTTGAGAAAGAGGAGAGTGAGTTTTTGAAAATATATCATGTCTTGCAGTAGTATAAATATGTGTTTCCAACATATGTTCCTAGATTACCTCCTCATAGAGAGGTAGATTTCTCTATTGAGTTGATTCCTAGAGTAGCACCAACATCCAAGGCACCATACAGGATGAGCACCCCTGAGTTAGTTGAATTAAAATTATAACTTAAGGAGATGTTGAATAAGGGCTATACAAGACCAAGTGTGTCTCTATGGGGAGATCTAGTGTTATTTGTGAAGAAAAAGGATGGTACACTTAGACTATGCATTGATTATAGGAAATTAAATAAAGTGACCAACAAGAACCAATATTTCTTGCCATGGATTGATGACTTATTTGACCAGTTGAGAGGAGAATTTTTTTTCTCCAAGGTTGATTTAAGGTTAGGCTATCACCAAGTACACATAAAGGATGAAGATGTCCATAAGACTGCTTTATGAAAAATATATTGGCATTACAAGTTTGTGGTGGTGCCCTTTGGGATTACTAATTCCCTTGTCACCTTCATCTGCTTAATCAACAATGTGTTGCAACCTTACTTAGACAAATTTTTTATTTCCTTCATTGATGATATATTGTTATATTCAAAAACTGAAGAAGAACATGAAAGGCACCTAGCAACAGTGCTATGGTTTCTAAGGGAACACAAGCTTTATGCAAATCTTATTAAGTGAGAGTTCTTCCAATCATAAATATATTATTTGGGGCACATCATCTCCAAGGAGGGGATATCAGTTGACCCAGAAATTATCAAGTCCATAATGGAGTGGTCATATCGAAAAATGTGAATGAGATTAGATCATTCATGGGTTTGGCAGGCTACTATATAGGGTTCATAAAAAAATTCTCCAAGATAGGCCACCCAACCACATCCTTACAGAAGAAAGGAAATAAATTCAAGTGGAAAATTGAATGTACAACAAGCTTTGAACAATTGAAACAATTTCTCCTAAATCACCATTGTTAATAATTGTAGATCCAGACAAAGATTTTGTGGTTTTCACAAATGATTGCAAGGAGGGGCTCGATGGAGTCCTGATGCATGAATGAAAGGTATTTTTCTACGGTCACAGAAGTTAAATTAATATGAGGAAAACTATGTAACTCACAAATTGGAGTTAGATGTCATCACCCATGCATTGAAAATGTGGAGGCATTACCTCATCGACAGAAGATTTACACTTATGACTGGTTGTGGGGGACTCAAATATTTTTTTGACCAACCTAAGTTGAACATAAGACTAGATGGTTGGCCATACTTAGCAAGTTTGACTTTGAAATAAAGTACAGAAAGGGGAAAAAATGAGGTCTTTGATGCACTTAGTATAAGGATTCAATTGACTTGCATGGCAGCCATAAGCTCTTATGGATTGGACCTATGAGAATGGGTCAAAAATGTAGGGAAACATGATGAGAAGTATCATCAGATAAAGGAAAAACTATAGAAATATGGTGAGAGTGGAAAGGATAAAGAATATCATCTCATAGATAATGATCTAATTAGATTCAAGAATATAATTTGTGTGCCAAACATTGATGATTTGAAGAGGCTCATAATGAGGGAGTTCCATGCTAGGAAACCAAAGGACGCTCATGGCCATCAAAAAGTTTTACTATTTGCCTAATTTGAAAAGGGAGGTAGTTGATTTTTTTGCTAAATCCATGGAGTGTTAGCAAGTGAAGGTTGGATGTAAACATCCAACATGTTTATTGCAACCCATTCCCATTCCGGAATGGAAGTGGGAAGTGATCTCTGTCGATTTCATTAGTTTGCGAAGAACATCTAGATAACATGATGAAATTATGGTGCTCATTGAAAATATGAATAAAGTGGCTCATTTTGTGGCAGTCAAATCCACCAATTCAACTAGTGAGGTGGCTCAAATATTCCTAAAGGAGATTGTGAGGTTGCATGGAGTTCCCAAGAAAATAATTTTAGATAGAGATGCCAAGTTCACTTCAAGGTTTTGGAAGGAACTATTTGCAAGCTTGGGGACAAAATTAGCCTTTAGTACAACTTATCATCCACAAACATATGGAAAAACAAAGAGGACGAATAGAATCCTCGAAGACATGTTGAGGATGTATGTGATGCACTAGCCAAAGAAGTGGGAAGAGTATCTTCCACTTGTAGAGTTTGCATACAACAATGGGTACCAAGAATCTCTAAAGATGAGCCCATTTGAGGCACTTTATGGAAGGAGTTGCAATACTCCTATTAGCTGGAGTGATCTAGTTAACAGGGTCCTTATTAGGTCTGATATGCTAAAAGAGATGGAGCAACAAATGCAGATCATGAGACAAAATTTAAAGGTGGCACAGGATAGACAAAAAATCTATGCTTATCAACATAGGGTGCATAAGGATTTCCAAGTTGGGGAACATGTTTACTTGAGAGTTAGACCTAAGAAAAGTTCCTTGAAGATTGGGTCATGTGCCAAGTTGGAACCATGGTTTTGTGGGCCTTTTGAGATACTTGAAAGAATAGGGCTAGTGGCCTATAAGTTGGCCTTACCTCCATCAGTAAAATTCCATGATGTTTTCCATGTTTCTTTTCTTAAAATATATTTACAAGACTCTAATCATTTGATTAGTTGGTCTATGCTACAGGTGGAACCAGAGGGATAGTTTCAGCCAGACCCATTGTGCATCGTAGACCAGAGGAGCCCCATGCTCTATAACTGAGTAATAGATCAAGTCAAAGTGCAGTGGAGACACATTGGGCCTGAGTAAGCCACTTGGGAAATGACTGATACAATGCAGGAATCATATACTCTTTTGTTTATTGGTTGAAGAAAATGTATATAAATTTGTAAATATTATATAGATTTTTGTATATAAAGCTCCATAAATAGTATGTTTATTTTAAAGCATGTCTTTTGTGTTGTATATGGACAAAGAACATCGAAAACGGTGTTCCCCAAAATGGTAGGAGTTTGTGACAACGCAATTAGTTTTCCACCAATTTTGCAATAAATATTTGATTGCAAAAAATAGGTTGATTCAAGGGATGCAGATTCCAGAGTTGAGGGGGTTACTTGCTTGGAATGGTTTAAAGTTTCCTTACTATAGGAAATATGAATTGTTTTATGACAACCATTGATGGTTGGTTGGCATGCCTTAAATGAATTGGTCATTTGAATTAATTGAGCTAAATAAGAAGCACGGGGGCCATGCTTACATTGGACAAATTCAAAATGCATAAAGGACGAAAAAAATATGAAGAATGGGTTGTGTTGGCAATAAGGATATTGGAAGTCAACCATGAAGAACAAAATGAGGGTGGATGCGAAGGAAGGGAAAATGGAAAACATTGGGAAGGATCGTTGAGAACAACATCACAATGGGCGATAGATGAAGGGGGAAGTTGGAGAGATATCAATGCAAGAGTGATAATTTATGACCACGAGAATTGTGAGGAGGTAGCTAGGAACTGTGGAATAAAAAACATGTAGCCTAGAGAGCTTTTTTCTGAAAATCATGGTTACTAGGTAGTTTCCTAGAGAGGAAATCATCAGTGTATTATAGAGGTTATGTGGAAGACATCAAAGGAAACATGTGCATATCCCTGGTCTAGAGACAATTGAAGACATCTACAGGAAAGGAGGAGTTCTATCAATTTGGAACTCTCATGTAGACATATATATCTTGGTTGAGCAATAGCAGCACGAAAATAATTCTCTTCAGGTGAGGATAAGTCTTTGGATGTCTTGGGACGTGGAGGTGGAGATGGTCTATTTTAAACTCCCTTGACAACTAGGGTGGAGATTTGATCCTTGGATTCCTAGTAAGGGAAGGTTCTTAAGTCTCATTTGCTTGTTCATTTGGTTTTTGGTAGTGAGTTATGGATTCGATTCATTGGGTGGAACCACTATGTTACATGATTTTAGGGTCGAGGTGAAGGCTCTAGACTCCCTGGTGTTGGGTTAAGGTGGATGTAACATGACTCTAGAATCCTTGTGTAAATTTTGATTTCTTAATAGTTAGTGGGTGGAGGTGGGAGAACATATGGAATCTCTGCCTCAACTAGCAATTGGAGTTTAATCCTTTGAGAAAAAAACCTCCTCAGTCTTTGGAATCTGGCTCAGGGGTGACAATTGCAAGTGAGGACTGGTTGTAGATTGTCTATGGTTTGGTGGAGAGTTGTTGTCCCAAAATCAATTTCTCAGTATTGATTGACATAAGTGTCCCTCATGTTTGTTTGGTATAATGAATTTTAGGTTATGCTTATTGAACTGATATGATGCCATTGGATACATGAGACATGACCATTGAATGATTGTTTACTCTATTGTCGATATTGTCTTTAACACTGCATATATATTGATGAAGTGTAATGGAATTCATGTTGATAGGTTGTTTGATATACAATTCTCAACATCTTAGGTAAATAAATCAACATGATGACTGGTTAGTCTTAACAAGAAATGTTGGACTTATATATATATATATATGTATGTATGTATGTATGTATGTATGTATGTATGTATATGTATATATATATATATATATATATATATATATATATATATATATATATATATATATATATATATATACATATGCATATCCATATACATATATATATATATATATATAGATAGATAGATAGATAGATAGATAGATAGATAGATATATATATATATATATATGGGTGGGCCCATAACCCATAGGTAATGGTGGGGAGTAAAACATAGAATCATCTATTGATACATGACATCTGGGCACCACATAGGTGCCAAGTGGGAACCAAATGGGTGCCACGTGGTAAGAAAAGTGAGGTGACACATTTAAGGTGACACATTTAAATCAATAAAGTTTAAATCCCAACATAACTTGCAACCCTGGAGTCCAATTGGGACAAAATTTATATCATTGGAAAAGTCTCACTGAGATAAATATGATGAGGACATCTAAATTTGGTCTTGGCCCACTAGGGAGAAAGTCAATTTTTTTTACCCCATTTCTCTAACTATACCACTGAAGTTGGGTTAACATAGTATATGAACTCCCTAGGGTAAGGGGGTGTGTTTACAAACTCAAAATGTTGGTTTCATATTTAGTATTAAGTTATCATTTTACTACACATTCACTGTGGTGACATTAATTAATCAATCAATTATGTTGCAGTAGTTCTAGGTATGATATCACATACTCGATGAGCATCTTAATCGGGCTCTCATACTCTCGATATTATATATGCAAGAGCATGACAAGCACTAGATCAACTACATTGAAAGGACCAAATTTGTGAGTAATAAGCATCTATTCGACTTTTGAAGTGTTGATTTTGTTGCGTACTCAATCACACTTTAATATGATTTGGTAAATGAAGATATATGAATTCATGTGATCATTTAGCTTAATGTTCTCTTGTAAATAAAGATATATGATCATTATAATTCATATAATCATTATTTAAAGTTCATCACAAAATACTATTTAATGTGTTGTTATGGGAAATGGTATTTTTGTGTGATTATTACACATACACATTTTCACTTGATAATTTTGGTTTAGGGTTTTCCCATTAGAAAATTTTTAAAATGCATTTTAAAAGAAATTTTTAGGGTAAATTAGGTTTAAATCTCCTAAGATTTTATGTGTTAATTTATCAATGACATTAATGGCATACATATTATGTCATGGCATACAAGATTGATCAATCACATTTAATAAGTAATTAGAGAAGGAAGATTCTCAATACAGACCGATGGGACTTCATAGCAAGTAATCTAGTGTGTCATGGAGCCTATGCATTTACATTTAATTATTTGTAAATTTTGTTAGGAGTCCATATCAAATAAAAGAGTTTGTCATGAAGGATACACACTTACATCTAATTATTTTCAAGTTTCGCTAGTAGGTGAGGTTGCAGTCATTAATTTCACAAACATAAATTAACATATTTTTTTCATTTAGATCTTAAAATTATAGTAATCATGTGATAAGTTGTGTATATAAACTTAATAATAATAATAATAATAATAATGGTGGGGGTTTCGCTGGGGGAAAGGGAGGGGAAAGAGGCCACCCCAATGGGGCTTAGCACTGTCCAGGAGAAACAAGGGGAGGAAAGGGAGGGCCATGGCCTGGCTCTGCATTTTGTTTTTAATGCATTTAAGCCAGAGTCTCGGCAGCGCACTAGTAATGTTGGGTCGAGCAGAGATACAAGCCCCTACTTAGTGGCTCAGACCAGGGGTATAGGGGATAACGGGCATGCCATGTCTGGGGGGCTGAGTGGTGAAGGGAGAGGTAGGAAAGATTCGTGGGCAGGGGGCGGGATAATAACTATGTCAATAATTCTCTAAGAAAAACCCTGGAATCTGCATACATATGGTAGCAAGGGTGTAGCTAGGGACCTTGCGCAGTATAAGGGACAGAGGGGAAAGCATAAACATGGTGGGTAGATGCTCGATGAGCGAGCTGAATTTGGGCATGATATCAATCACAGAGCTAAGCTCTGGACAGGCCTGAAGGCTTGGCTCCAGCTGCAGTGGGATGACAGGCAATTGCACCATGGCAAGGGGGAGGGGCACTATGAGGAGCTTAGGGAACTACACTCGAAACCCAATTCCCCTGGCCACTTGTGGGCACTAGGATACCTTTACCCGCAGAAGGCAAAATAAGGCAAAGTGACATGGTATGAGCAGTTGCGTCGAGATGATGCGAATGGACTGATGACACTAATGTTGTTTGATTATCCACGGGGCATCAAGGAACATGGTATGGCTTTAGCAAAGAGTGGGCGTGGTCGTGGCAGTAGGGGCCCGGCCCACCAGGCAACCAAGAGATCGAGCATGACGAAAGGCTGCAGGGGCTGTAAGCTGACTGAGCACCTCATAGCAAAGGCAGCTGTGACATACCGGGATGAAACGAATGAAGGAGTCTATAAGTTGATTGACAACTAGGAAGCTGAGATAAAATAGGAAAGAGAGCTAGACGAGGAGATAGAAGACTAGAGGACGATGGTTCCTGATCCAAGGAATACACAAGGTAGAATTACATAATTCAAACACACCTTGTACTTGTACTTCTTGATGAAAATCCTTCTTGGCAAAGTGATGGTACAAATCTCTGTGGGGATTGCAGTCACAATGTAGGCCCTACCTAGTTATAAAAGAGACATGGAGAAAATCCTATTTCAATTGCACCAACAAGACATCAGGATGGATCATATTGACCATCACATCACTTGCATTGTGGAGCTGTATGGAATGCCAGGGGAAACTGCTGAAGATCCTGCTCCTGTAGCATCTGTATCTGATGAGAAGAATGACCAGAAAGACTAGCTTCATTATGCTTAGTTTTTGTTTATGCGGGTAGATTTTAAATTTTATGTTGCATAGATCAGTTGGTATAGTTATAAAGTATTTAGACACGAGACTGAGACCTACCTTGATTTTCTAGAAATACTGAAGCAGTTTTGTTTTTCGATGGCGTACAATGCTGACCAGTGGCCAACAGACTTGGTTTCCCCTCGGGGCAAGTTAAGGCCACCTAGTAAATCTTTGTGTTGTAAATTTGCCTAATATGTAATAGAAAATGGATGGACCTGCCAAGCTTTACAAATAATAATAATAATAATAATAATAGAGTTGTAAAGGTTAGTAATAATATTAAAGGTTTATTAAGGTTGACATCAAAATTTAATATTAATATTAAAGGTTAGAATGGTCAAACATGGTAAACCGAGTTCTCTATGATTAAACGTGGTCCACCATTGTCAAAATGACAACCATAATCTATCATAGAAAAGTATGGTCAACCATGGCCAAATATGTGAAACAATGGGAAATCATGTTCAACCATGGGAAATGTAGGTCAACCATGGTCAATCATGATCAACCATAGTCAAACCATGGTCAACCATAGTCATACAATTGTTAACCATAGTCAAAACATAGTTAGCAATGTTTAAACATGGTGAACATGGACAACTATAGTCAACCATGGTCAACCATAGTCAAACAATTGTTAAACATAGTCATTCATAGTCAAAACATAGTCAATGATGTTTAAAAAGGTGAACATGGAAAACCATAATCAACCATGGTCAATCACTATTAAGATTTTCTTTTTTTAATATCAATATTAACATTAGCAAAATTGAGCAATAATAATAATAATAATGATAATAATAATAATAATAATATTTTTATGTTGTAATTATACTAAAATCTATCCAATGTCAAATGCAACAAACATTGTCGCAATGTTACATCGCATTGTAGTTTTTCCAATGTCACAATGTGACATTACAAAATTAGTCAACCACATTTACTAATGTGGTTGACTATGCTTGAATATGTTTGATAGTCAACACTCTTCAACTTCAGTCAAACATAATCATCTATTATTATTATTATTGATGAATATTAATAGTCAAACATAGCCAACCACATCAGTCAAACATAGTCAAAGAAAGTGAACTTTTATAGTCAATATTTAAATAGTTGACGATAATCTTCAACTACGGTCAAACATATTCTCCTATTAATATTATTGATTAATATTCATATTCAAACATGATGTGACGTTGGAATGGTACACAAATCTATCCATGTCGCATTATGACAAAGATTGTCGCAATGTGACAATCATTGTCACACTTTTACATTACATCGCAATTTATCTAACATCGCATTCTGACATTATAAAATTAGTAAACCACATTTACTAATGTGGTTGACTATATTTGATAGTCAACGCTCTTCAACTTCAGTTAAACATAATTTCCTATTATTATTATTGCTTAACATTAATAGTGAAACATAATCAATCACATTAATCAACAGAGTCAAACAAAATCTATATTTATAGTCATTGTTCAATTTTTCGATGTTGATAAAACATTGTTTCTATTTGACAATAATAGTCACAATGCTACATTAGATTGCAATTTACCTAACGCTGCATTATGACATTACAAAATTAGTCAACCATATTTACTAATGTGGTTAACTATGTTCGATTATGTTTGACAATCAACACTCTTCAACTTTAGTCAAATATAATCATCTATTTTTTTGATCAAGTAAGAGTAGGTCCTTCTATTAATCTGTAAAAAAAGTACATAATATACAAAAGGCAGCACAAGATACAAAGGAGCTGTGGCCCACACTACCGCTTAACCAAGCGAGCAGAGAAACTAAGGGACAACCCGCCCTTAAGGCGACATTGGGAACAACCGGTGAAATAGAAACCTTCTATCCACACTGTCGAGCCACAAAACAAAAAACCTTTGTTGATGGGGCCCACTGTGCCGAAGGCCCACAAAACAATGCCAAGTGACCACTCTTAACCTCCGTAGACATGAAATCCCGAAGACCGTGCGATCAACCTTCAAAGATCCAACGGTCAAGAGGCGATATCGGGTTGCCATCACGCTTACCCTTTATCCAATCAAACAGACCCAAAAAGAAAAATGTGCCTTCTCTCTAATCTATTTCAGGTCTGGATGAAGAGATAACCCACGAGCATCTTAACCACCCGAAATCCACCAGATGTAAGAGATCCCAAAAGGTCTGAGGAACTAGCCCGAAACTTAACTGCCCTTACGGACCCGAAGCAAAAATAAGTCTCCGTCTAAAAGAATTTCGGGTCCGTTTGGAAAATTAACGGTCTTGCTAATTATCGCCTGAAATCCATGGGATGACTGCGATCCCAACAACATGCCCACACATTAACTAAGCCAACAGCCCAAAGAATTAATAGGCCACATTCAAAGTAATTCGGGTCCATACCTAGACTTAACCTGTATGTCGTTTCCCTCTCGAAAACCCTAGGATTATAGAGTTCAGGGTGTAGTTTCCCGCCCGAAAACCAAAGTCAAACTATAGTCGGGTGCCTGTCATCCTACTCGCACTTTACCATATGCTACTTCCCCTAGTTGACCAAAACTCTTCTGTTTCCATCAGTCTTCACTCTGCTTATTTCTCATGCTCTGAAAGTACTCCCTGTCTAAGATCGCCTGTCTGTGACAATCTTCCCGCAATCGTCCTTGGGGAGTCCCCATCCAGTCATATCTTTTATTGCTTTTGGAATAGAATACTCCTTCATTTGCCAAAATATCTGCTAACCTGTTGGTTGTTCGGCCCACATGAACAAAACTGAGGGTTCTCATGGTTCGTAGGTGGGATTGAATACGATGATAGACCTGTAATAACCTCCAGTGTTTCAACACTTTCTCTAGAGCCATTGCATATTTTCTTGACCGAATTAATTATCAATTTAGAATTAGCTTCAATGATGGTATTATGTAAATTTGAGTCCATCAAGATTTCTAGGCATTGCTCAAGGACCATGAGCTCTGCCATATTATTAGTGGCCTTCCCCAAATGACTATGAAAGATGGTTTTTATGAAACCCTTTTCATCTCTGATTACTCTGCCATATCCAGCCATACCAGGGTTGTCTTTAGAGGCTCCATCTATATTTCATTTCATAAAACCAAGAAGGGGAGGTTGCCAGAAGTCCTTTTCAGCTATTATGTGACTTATAGTCATGTTTATGCCCTGGGGGAAAGCCCCTGTAGGCCCAAATGAAGAAGTATCTGCGCATCCTGGTGTTGAGGTTGGTTCTCAGGGGGTTTCTTTAGAATGATTCCTACAGTCTCTTTGAGTTGTCTAGTGATCTGAGCCATGATGCTTTGGGATGAACCGATTATGTTCTTGAAGATCCTATTGTTGCATTCTTTCCATACATTCTAGATTAGAAAGCCTGGAACCATAGCCCAAGCCTTGTTGATTATTTCATTTTTAGAGAAGTTCCTCCTTCAATTCCTCAAAGTGTTGGTGATGCTACAAATGTCCCTGTCCATTTGTTTGAAGATTGAAGCCACCCAATTCCACAAGGTGGAGGTGAATGGGAAGAGGTTGAGTAGGTGTTCCATTGTTTCTTCTTGTAATTCACATGGTTGACATCTAAATGGACCGGCTATACCTCTTTTCCAAAGGTTTTCCCAGGTAAAAAAAAATTTATGTTGTACCAACCACATGAACAGTTTGATTTTCATCCAGTTTTGGTTCTGCCATAGGACCTTCCATACCTTATTTGGGTTTGGAAAGTCAAGCCCCAGTGCTATTCACTTGGCTTCTTTGAGGTTAAATCTGCCTTCATTGTTTTTCCCCATCTCAGTTGGTCTAAAGATGTTGATGTCAGAATCTTTCTCTGTTCCAAGATAACTGCAAGAGCTTCTGCCTGGGCCTTCAAAGGGGAGTCATCACTATATACCAGGTTCTTCCATATTTTCCATTTTCCCTCACTTCTATCCTGATCCCATAAGTGTTTTACCCTGAGTAACCCTTTGTTTTCAATATCATTCTTGAGATTGGAAAATTATTCTCTTACCAGGTTAGTTTCATGTTTCCAATTGTCCTCCCAAAATTGAGCTAGGTTTCCATCTCTAATTTCCCAGAAACTGTGTTTTTGAACAATGGCTCTATTCTCCCAAGCTTTGTTCCAAACGTGGGAGCCTTTGATGAGCCCAGACATTTGAATGTGCTCCCTTTCTTGCCAATTATTTTCATATTTCTATTTCTGTACCTTGGATCAAGGGGTAACCGATTCCTTTAGCCATCTCCACCATAGTTTTGCCCCAAAAACTTTGCTTAGGGTTTCAGGGTCATCAAGTCCCAAACCTCCATGTGTCTTAGGTTTACAGATCTTTTCGCAAGCTACCAAAGCCCATTTATTTTTCGCTTCCCCTTTACCCCAGAGAAAATCTCTTTGGATATTCCTGATGTGTTGCACAACTCCTTTAGGAGCTGTAAGGGATGAAAACATGAATATGGGGACAGTTTGTAGGACAACTTTTGTAAGAACTAGCCGTCCTACTAAATTCAAAGACCTGTTTGTCCATTTCCAGATTTTGTCCTGGAGTTTATTAATAAACGACTACCAAACTGCCTTACTTAGAGGTTTATCTATTGGAGGTATTCCCAAATATTTGGAGGGTAGCTGATCTCTTTGAAAACCTAGAATTCTGATGAGGTTTCTCTGAATAGAAATGTCAATATTAAAAAAGAAAATCTTTGATTTGGTAAGGCTTACCTCTATACCCACAGCCATAGCAAAGTTGTTCAGGATTTGCTTGAAGGCAAGAGCTTCCTTGACTATGGGTGTACCCTGCAGCATGGTGTCATCCACAAATTGTTGATGAGTTAAGGCATCCCCATTCAAGGTGAGTTTAAGACCCTGGATTTTGCCTTCTGCTTTGGTAGATTTGATCGCATTGTCTAAACCTTCCATCATGAGAATAAAGAGGAAGGGTGAGATCGTATCTCCTTGTTTGAGTCCTCTCGAAGGCTTAAAGGTTTTGGATGGTAAGCCATTTAGGAGGATTTAAAAACTTGAGGTGGTAACAAGGGCCATTACCCATCTTATCCAGTTATGGTCAAAGCCATATGCTATTAGAACTTCCCTGATGTATGCCCAACTTAGTTTATCATAAGCCTTCTCTAGGTCAAGTTGTATGATCATACCTGCCTACTTATTACTCTTGAGTGAGTGAACCACCTCATGAGCTTGAATGATGTTATTTAGAATTTGCTTGCCTTCCACATATCCAGTTTGCTCCTCAGACACTAGAGTTGGAAGAAGGGGCTTGAGCCTGTTTGCAATTATTTTGGAGATAATTTTGTACACCACATTGCATAATGCTATGGGTCTAAATCTATCTGGTGTTATAACATTTTCCTGCTTTGGAATCAAAGATATGAAAGAGGAATTGAGTGCCTTCAAAATAGTTTTGTTTTTCCTTGAGTCCTCCACCACCTCGAGGATATCTTGCTTGACTATTTTCCAACATGATTTGAAAAAGTCGACGTTGAAACCATCCGGACCTGGAGCTTTCCCATTTTGCATCTCTTTGATGACTTCGCTGACCTCCTCTTCAGTCACTGGTCTGTTAAGATTATAATTGTCTTCTCTTGTCACAAGCTTAGGTATGTGCTTTGTGAAGTTATTGATGAATTGTGATATGTCTATGAGAGGCCCCTCTGCTATTCTTTGGAAATGTTGAACCAGAGAAGTTTCTATTTCTTTGTGGGTATTGAGTTGTTTTCCTTGAGTATCTTTGAGTTTTGAAATCCTGTTATGAGACCTATGATCCATGGTAGACTTATGAAAAAACCTTGTATTTTTTTCTCCTTCTTTTAACCATTGTACCCTCGATTTCTGTCTCCAGAAGATCTCCTCTTTCTTTCATAAGCCTTCCCATTCCTGTTGAAGGGAGTCAGCTTGTATTTTACTTTCCTCGGTGAAGCCATCTGAGATGAGGACCTGGTTAATTCCCTGTAGTTTCTGATCAACTACTTTTTTGGCTTCGAAGATATTGCCAAACTCATTCTTATTCCAATCTTTAAGCCTAAGTTTGATGTGTTTCAATCTCTGATGTAGAAGGAACATTTTCATTTTCTGAACGTGCATATCTTCTATCCACCATTTTTCAATATTTCTAATGAAGTCAGGATGAGTAAGCCAAATGTTTTCAAAAATGAAAGGTCTGTTTCTCGGAGTGCCTATAAAGGAAGCTTCAAGTTGAATAGGCCAATGATCAAAGCCTCCAAAAGGGAGGATTATAGCTGACATGTCAAGGCCTGTGAGGATGAGGTCCTTAGAGATAATGAATCTATCTAGTTTAGAGGCAACTTGTGAAGCCCCTCCCCTCTTATTATTCCAGGTGAAGGTAACATTTCTAGTCTCTGTATCCACTAGCCTCATGTTGTTTATGAAGTCCTGAAATGCTATGGAATCTCTGCCTAGTGATCTGGTCCCACCTTTTTTTTTTTAAGAGAGATCTGATCATATTAAAGTCCCCTCCCAGAATCTAGGGGATAGCCAGATATCTTTCTCTTAGCTTCTCCAGAGAGGTCAAAAGCTGAATTTGTCTTCAAGCTTTTGTGGACCATAGACATTTGTGATCAAATAAACTTCCTTATCACCCAAAGGTTGGATAACCAATGAAAGGTAGTTCCTGGATGCTTCAGCATCTAGGATTCCAAGTTTCTGGGGGTTCCAAAGTGTGAGAATTCCTCCTGTTGTGTTGTTTACTTTAACTTCTAGATATTCATACTTGATAAGCCATTTGTTATGTATCTCTCTTATTTTATCTATTGAACATTTTGTTTCCTGGATAAACACCATATGTAGTTTTTCCTCTTTCATTCTATTGCTGATTTCTTTGTTTCCTTTTACTTCCTAGACCCCTAATATTCCATGTTGTAAGCTTCATTAAGAAAGATTTGTAAATTAGTAACTAGTAAGGTCTTTCATCTTACCTGAGTTAATCATGAGTTTTCCACACTCTATCAGCAGCTCATTCTGTCTTTTTCTTCCTCTTTTCCTACCTGGGTTCTTGGGAGCTTGTCCCACTGTTGCCTCCATCGTTTTTACCCCTCCGTTGTCGTGACTATCATGGTTTATTTTGACCCCAGGACCCTTTGCCTGAGATCTCCATAGAAAGAGCTGTTGTACTTTGTTAAACTCCTCTTGAGGTAGCGAATCCACCCCTTTGGCAGTTCCTTGCTCCAGGAACTTTTCTAGATCGAGATGCTCCCTTTCAAGAATTTCCTGCAGGTCATGATCCTCCGTTCCCACTTCGCTTGGGGTCATCTCATGGTCCCTGTCAAGTTCCATAGTGCTTGGCAGATCCTCCTTTTGTTGGTTGTTTTCAGGTCTATCCTCCATGCTGTCATCCTTTTCCTTCTCTGTAGGACTGTCCTCTAGTACCTGGTTTGCTCCATTGTTCCCATCTTCTTCTTCTAATATCTTGAATCTATTATGACTAGGTTGCTTTTCCTCATTGCTTTTCTTCTAGTTCTTTCTCCCTCCTTTCCCTCTACCTCCCACTTTGGTAAAACCTTCAGTATCTTTCTCTGAGGTGGGTTTAATACTTCTCTCCTTTTTGTTTAAAGGGCAGTCTCTCAAGAGGTGCCCGTGTTCATGGCATTTGCAACATCTGAAAGGGACATGCTCATAATCCACCACCTGCACCCATTCTTCATCATATACTTCTAGAATGATTTCATCCGGCAGAGCTCTAGAAAGGTCCATTTCTACGCATATTCGGGCAAAGGAGGTGTATTTTCCGTGCAGTGTGGCATCTGATATTTTTAAGAAATGCCCTAGTTTATTGCCTATGGATTTTAGGGATTTTGGCAGCCAATAATCTAAAGGTAGGGAGTAGAGTCTTATCCATACTGGCATAGATGTGAATGTCTCTTGTTCTGAGACAAAATTCATCACCCATGGCCGCATATAGAGACCTGTAGCAACATAGAAGTATGGTCCTCCTTCGAACACTCTGTCTTTATCTTCTAAGTTTGAGAACACTACTGTGAAGAAACCCTTGGATCCAAGGTGTAGATTTATTTCTCCCTTAGGTTTCCAATGGTTCTTTATCCATGCATACAAAGCCTTCTCCATTGGCCATAACCCCATAAATTTGCATATTACGGCATAAGTCGCCATGTGATCCCTATGCGCCTGTAGCGCTGGATCACTTAACACTACTCGAGGTGTGATGGTTGACCTAGGTTTACATGGTCCTGTCAGATTCCCATGGTCAGTTTTTTGACTGCCTCCTCCTATGCTCTTCTCTCTTTTGTCTTCCCCCTGATTTTCTGCCTGCCCCTATGACCTACTGTTTTCCTGTTTTTCTCTGTCTGTACTCCCGGTTTCTACTTCCATCAACTTCTTGAAGCAGTTTGAGACTGCATGACTGTAGGAGGGAGTGGAACTCCCCCCCTCTCACCCCTCCATGGTGCCCAACACTAATACCTTGCTTCAAACCCTAGTCCTGCGTGTTTCCCCGAAGTTTTTCTTCAATATTGTTCAACTCAAAAAAGGGGGGAGGGTGCAACCGTCATAAAATTATGTTATCAACTATAATCATCTATTAATATCATTAATCAATATTAATAATTAAACATAATCAACCACATTAATCAAACAATGTCACCCTCTATATTCAATGTTTAAATAGTCGACCATGATGAAACTTGGTCAACCCTATGTTTACCATATTTAACAATAATCAACCTCATTCACGATATTTAACATTTGGGTTTATAATATTGGGGATTTTAATATTGGGTTTAATATTATAGTTTATAATATGGGGTTTAACATATAGGATTTATAATATTAAGGTTTAATATATAAGGTTTATAATACTAAGGTTTATAATTTGAGATTATAATATTAAATTTAACATTATGGTTTATAATTTTGGGTTTAATATTTAGGATTAATATATAGGGTTTATAATTTTGAGATTAATATTAGAATTTATAATATTGGGTTTATAATATGGGGTTTATAATATTAGGATTTAATATATATCAGAATTATAATATTCTAGTTTTATATTAAGGTTTATAATATTACAATTTTATATTAAGATTTATAACATTAGGGTTTATATATAGATTTAATATATAGGGTTTAATATATAGGTTTTATAATATTAGATTCAATATTAAGTTTAAAATCCTAATATTAAAAAAAACTCTTCTATTAAAAAATATATTGAAATGTGTTGTGCTTTGCGTGCGAGGAGCCACAAACAACGGGAGATTGGTGCATTCGAGGACGGTAGGAGCGATCGGGAGTCCTGGGTGCGCGTTAGGAGCTAAATCCACACCGTGAGACTGCGCGCAGCTCCAGCGGCATGGCCCTAGGAGGGGGCCATGAATCGGATCCATCCCTTCCACCTGAGCTAGTTGGGTTCTAGGATCTAGTTGCGGCATGCAATAAATAGCCAGCAACCAAAAACCAGCAGAAGTTTGTCAAAATATTGGATTCCATCCCCACAGTTGCTCTATCGACTGAATAACCCTGCAAAGTGGCATTGAACCTAGCAGAAAGAGGGCTTATTGGACAGTTCACTGGGCCATGGCCCTTGCCTCAAGCTATGGATGCTTGGGTGCAAAGGAACTAGCGATCTTTGGTCAAGGAAGGTATTGTTATGAGGAAATTTGCATCTACGGATAAATACTAATTCCATAGGTAGGTAGCTATACCTAGAACAACATATTTAAAGTGCTTATCCTTTTTCTATAGACGATAAATAAGACAAATGGAATCAAATGACCTACTTGTTCTTTCGCTTTCCTTTTGTCTCCTTTGTATGACTCTCGTCGAATACTAATTCCATAGGTAGGTAGCTATACCTAGAACAACAGATTTAAAGCGCTTATCCTTTTTATATAGACGATAAATAAGACAAATGGAATCAAATGATCTACTTGTTCTTTCGCTTTCCTTTGTCTCCTTTGTATGACTCTCGTCGCTCCTTCTTGAACTTAACTCGCTCAAAAAGTACCTGCAAGCATAAACAGAAGACAGAGAACCAATCAAAGCAAGAGATCTATCGACTATAAGTAAATGGAATCAGATACATTCACACATATAAACATCATATATAAAGATAAGCATATGAAAGAAGGTGTAAACAACTTTATTAAGTAGAAGGAAGAATTACAAACATGAAGTCCGATCCATTGTCACTCTTCCAGCTTGGGTTCCAACCAACATCACATCAATAGCACAGCACTTCGATAGCATAACAACACTTGCTTATACTCTCAATTCTCACACCAACAGTATCTCCTTACAAATTCTCAAAGTCCAGCCCCTGATCACTTAGATGAGTGCTCAATTTATAGGCAAATGGAGGAGGTTTTGTCATAAAGGAGGGTATTGAATGGCCTTCCAAAATTAGAGTTTGTTTCCATGGAGGAAGGGATGAGAGGATAGGAGGTTACTTAACTCATTCCCTATCCAATTTCGAACTCATGAGAGATGATAAGTGTGGGAATCTTCTAGATGAATACAGAGGATAAGAATATTCCCAGAACCCTATGTGAATTTCGCTCAATCTTGCCCAGCGCAGGTCAAAGTGGGCCTAGGTGCTCTATAGAGCACCCTGACATGGGCCTACCTGCACTGAAGTGCACTTACCCATATCCAAGGTTGCGTTGGTCCCTCAAGGAGGCATTTCTGGAGGGTTTCAGGCCAAGAAACTCTCAGGGAAGGAGGCATTCAAAATGGTGACTTGTCTAGGGCATGTAGCAACTGAATTAGGGTTTGATGAGCCCTAATGGTACTAATCTGAATGATGGGAGTGATGTGACCAAATGAATTGATAATAGTTGCCCCTAAAGCATGAAGTTGAAAAATAATGATGTCGAGTGATATGCTTTACGATGTGATGAGGAGGTTCTGAAGTTGTTGGTGACTTGCATTGATTACAATACATAATATCATGATATTTTGATTTTTTCTCATGAACCATTTAGGGAAGGCATAGCCATGCTCAACATATAAAATTTCATTACAAGTACATAGACGATCGTCTATAGATATAGACCCATGATAGGATGACCATCAATGTAAATCCATCGTACGAATGATTTGGTACATTTCCTGAAATCGCAGCCTGGATGGATGAAACTAGATCCGGGGTCTTCTATATCGTTCAATATTTCACTCAAGTACAAGTCTAACCACGCGGATATGCGATCTGAAGTCAAACATGGGAAGACACCATTTGATTACCAACCAATTATGTAAGTTTTTAACAGATGCGAGAGAAATCATTGATAATGATAATGATCCTCAAGGTACTATAGTACATTCTGCATGGTGTGAATGGACATTTTGATGTTGAACACCATACAAAGTCTTTTGATCGAAGGCCAGTGATGTCAACCTATCACTGGAAGTGAGAAACCTGCCATTGATGTATGCAAGCCTCAAGGTACTGGAAGGGTGTTTCTAAGTCAACTTCTTGGATAATGTGCTGATGTCGAAAAGAAGCGACTCATCGCAGGAGGGTCTTGATGTATCCCACATCAATGACACGAAATGAGTGTAATGATTTTGGAGATGGAATTTGATTGATGACACAAGGTTTAGGAATGGCGGTCATGAAAATGAAGGTTTATGAGTATTGCAAAGGATGAATTTTAAACTGAGTGACTTCTCTTGAACATGTCGGTGACACTGAATGGATTGGCAGCATTGACCCAAAACAAAAGTAATGGATGGTATGATATACCAAGGTATGATGACCATCAAGCAGATAACCCAACCCAAATAGTCACAATGATGAAGTGAAAGTGTCATGTTCAAGAGCGACCTATTGCCATAAAGTGGTTTACCCATTTTCCCATTTTCCCCAGTCATTGCTAACCAGTACCTCTTTATTTTTATCAAGCTTGAGGAGGATAACATATGCTTGTTGTATAATTCCACCCTTCAGGTGAATCCATCGCTATGTGATGTTTTAACGAGTCTAGTGAAGGTGAAACTCGGTCTTGTCATGATGGACAAGTTTGTCGCTATTTGATGTTTTAACGAGTCTAACAACAATGATAACTTAGTCCTTTTCATGTTTAGAGAGTTTGAAAAGGGACAAAAAGAAAACTCCACAAGTTCTTTTTCGTATATTTGTCTCTCAAGTCTGAAAAAGCATAAAACAATACAAGAGAGAACCTATTGACCATGTTCGGTCAACATATTCCTTTTTTGTAAATAATCTATCTCAGCCCGAAAAAGGGTTAAACTTATACTAAGTAGATTTCATTTCCAATCCATTAATAAGCTGAAAAGGACAAGCACTCGGCAATATTTTCATATTTTGAGAGTCTGAAAATAGCTTAAAGAGGACTCCAATGGGGTTCCTTTTTCGATGTTTAATAGAGCTTGAAAAAGAGATAAAAGTATGCTTTGTGGTCAAAGTACAATTCACGATCATGCACGTCAAATTTTGTAAGTTAGCTGTAAATCTGTTCAAAGAAACACCAAATGGATTAAGCATACCTATTTCATTGGTAAAAATAGGTAAATACTAAAGTTTACTCATTTAATTCTCATGAAATAAACATAAAAACAAGAATTTACCATTTTATTTTCATAATTTGAAATTTACCATTCAGTTTGTGCTCTAACCCTGTTTTTACCTCGAACTTCATCAGCTGATTGTGAGAGATTCTACGAATCATCTCGTGTCATCCGGACCAGGTAAGAGATCTACCCCTCCTCTTTATTTTCATATCATTCTTTAGGGTTTTTAGGGCCCCTAGGGTTTGAATTGTCTGCCCTGGGACCAGAGTAGGCTTGCATGTCGAAAACTGCGCTAGGGATCACCCAGATAGAAGGGATTCTACACTGCAGTGCAGTGTCTCCTTGCCTGGGCTGCGCTGGATGAGTTTCACAAACTTGTTTCACCAAATTGACACAAAAAATTTCCAGTTTTTTACATGAAAAGGATCCTAACTAATTTCGATTTCAAGCTTTCATCAAATCAGAATGTCTATTACTTGGTGAGAAAGAGAGCATGAAGAATAAGACATGGTTGCCCTAAATGATCCGGGTACGGTTGAGGCCCTTAGAAACTATGGGTTGCTCAAATACTTCAGGTTGTCCGTAATGAGGTAACAATCAGAAATATTGCAGTTCCTAGTTCATGCATGGGATCCGACAGATCAGGGTTTTCACATAAGAGAAAAAGTTGTCCCTATTGCGATCGATGATGTTTACTTTCTTATAGGGTTGTCAAGACGTGGTTCCCCCATATCTCTTTCGGGTTCTACCCATGGAGGGGAAACAGCGAGGGACTATGTTCGACAGTTCTGTCGGCCAGGTACACAGCCTAGCAAGGACGAAAAGATAATCATCAAAGATATCTGTGATTTACCTTTGAGAATGATCCTTTTCACCATTGCAAAGTTAGCAGGCAATGTGACACTTAATCTGGTGAACAGATCATATGTTCAGTATGCACTTGAGTGTCTTGAGCCAACTTTATTCAACTAGTGTGAGGCAGTACTTTCTTCACTGAAAGAGCAGCGGACAAAGGTAAGGAGCAGTAAGACCAAGAAATTTAGCTATGGATTGCTCTTAATTTCTTTTACCTTAGAAATAATTCCATTGATGCAAACCCAGCATGTAACACTGGTGTAGTTGGTCCTAGAGATCCATGGATGCAGCGGTCGGTTGAATTGATGTCTACACATGCTGCTCAATCATCAATTACATTTTCCATTGCATTCTTTAGTTGCTCGATCGACAACACATTGTTGTTGAGGAGCATCCATGCCCAGGGATGGACTTTCGTGGAGATCCAGAGTTGATTCTACTAGTGGGCACTCAATGGGGTGCTATAAGTAAATTGTTTTTGACCAAAATGTTTTATTTTTATTTTTAAGTTTCTACATGTTTTTGTGTTTTGATGTTCCAAGACTAAACTAAAATCGTTCTCATGCATGCATATGTGGGTACTATTTTACCTTTGAGGCACCAACAGAAGGTAGGTGGGCCAGCGCAAAGAAACATTGGGAGAGCAGTTCTCCAAGATTTGGATTTGGCTAAGACATTGGCAGAGTTGCAGGCTCATGTGGAGGGATTGACCCTTGGTATTCCGAATGTTCGAATCGAGGAGTTACCTATGAGGCTGCAGCACCATACTATTGGTGTTCCAGGCCGTTGGATGTGGCTCTTGCACATGATAGCTCAGGCTGTGACCTATAATCATGAGCATCATTAGGTCTACTTATGATGTTTTTAACATGCATTTTGAGTTTTTAGGTCAGATTACCAAACATGTCTTGGACACAAATTTTGTAAAAACTTTTAAAACATCTATCTATTTTAACTTTCATAGTTTTTATATATATGGTTATGTGCAATCCTATTCAACTAATGACGTGAATTGAAAATTTACTTTTACATGTGTCGCAAATGTCTATTTAACACATAGTTTGCTAATGAGTCGGTTAATGTGTTAAAGTTTCTAGAAATATGTTGATATTGAATGTACTCAAAATGTCTTTCCAAAATACGAACTCTAAGGAACATATGAAGAATTGTTGGGTTTCGGATGGTATAAACGTTTGTTATTTGCAGTATGACGAGTTGTGAGTCTAGCCTAACGATGATTCGACGAATGCCAAGTGAAATGGCATTAGAGGGAATTTCGATCAACGTGCTATACTCAGCGATATTTATTGTAGATTGACCAATACAAATCCATTGAAAACTCACTAACTTGCCACTTGGAGCAAAAATGGCCCATGCTGCAGAAGATAGGTTCTGCATACTATGACTAGCACCATTGGCGTAACCAACAAATGGTTCCAAAGGTTCCGACATCTGCAACAAATGAAAAGCGGATTACTTAACCACATAAAAACTCTAAAAGACACACTGACACACACACATGCAATTAAAGCATATATACAGTGATTTTTACTACACTCAATTAAGCATAGTAACGTTTGAGGTACAACCCATTTCAGGGCTGTGACAATGGAATTCCATCATAATCCACCAACTCGTAGGCACCTTTTGCCAAAACACGCTTGACAATATAAGGACCCATCCAAAGTGGTTCAAATTTTCCTACTCCTAGTTTATTAGCTTCCTGATCGTAAAGCAAGACTAGGTCTCCTTATGAGAAAATGCGAGGCTTGACATTTCTGTCATATTGCGCCTTGATTCATTTCTTATGTGCTTCGTTAGCCAATGCGGCTTCATGACGGGTTTCATCCAAATGGATAAGTTCCAAGAAACGTGCTTCTTCTTCAGAAGTGTTGGGTAATAGGTCAATCGCAAGTTTGAGAGATGAAATTTCACATTGTATCAGCAAGATTGCCTCCAGACCATAGACCAATTGAAAGGATGTGAATCTAGTTGCATTTCTCACCAAGGTTCGATATGACCACAACAAAGAGTACAAGATTAAATTTCAGTTTGATTTATGAACCCCTATCATTCTTTGAAGCATTCACTTCAGGACTTTGTTGGTGGCCTCAACTTGTCCATTCTCTTGCAGATAATAAGGAGTAGAACTATCATGTGACAGTCCTAACTTGGTAGTTAACTTAGCCATCATGTGATTGTGAAAATGCAACCCATGATCTGTAACTATAGCCTGTGGTACACCAAACTGGGCAACCACATGGTTGAAAAAGAAAAGAGCAGTCATCTCACCGCTGTTATTTAATGTTGGCATCGCCTCGACCCATTTTGTGAAATAGTCAACGACGACTATAATGTACCCATGCCCCCCGGCCGAGGTGGGGTTACATGTCATGAATTCAATGCCCCATTTGGCGAATGGTCCAACAGCGACGACAGGATGCAATGGTGCAGGTGGTAATCTAGCTTTATGGTCATAGATCTGGCATGCGTGACAACTTCTGATAGCAATTATGAAATCTTTGAATATGGAAGGCCAGAAGTAACCAGCACGGAGAATTCTTTGTGCGGTAGCATAACCAGATAAGTGTCCACCACAAGCACCTGAATGGCAATCATTCAAAACTTTCTTGGCTTCCTCATGAGTGAGGCACCTTTGTAAAATCGTATCGATACCATGACGATAAAGAGTGTCACCAACGATCAGATAATCTTTGGCTTGGTATCAGATATGTCATTGTTGCGAGCGAGAGGTATCAGGCCGGAAAGTTTGGGTCTAGAGATAAATCAGTATATCTCCATACCACGCGTCAGATGATGAAATCAGGAACAGAGACTCATCCAAAATTGATGGTTCTGATGTTGAATCAATGGTATTCGAGGGAAGGTCGCAAAGAAGCTCGGCGAAGACTAGAGATTTCTTTGATTTGGATTTGATGAATTCCAAATCAAACTCCTACAAAATGACGATCCATTTTGAGTATTTGTCCCCCAGAAATTGACATGACAAAATATATGTCATAGGGTTGCAATCCGAAATGACAGTGGTCTTTTGGAGCAGGATGTAGTGGCGAAACCTTTGCACAACTTGAACAACAGCCAGAGCCAACTTCTCGACGTAAGAGTACTTAACTTCTATATCATTGAGATTGCAGCTCAAATAATATATCAGATGTTCAATCCCATCTTCTTCTTGGACTAAAACCATTCCAATGGTTGTATTTGCAATGGCGAGATACAAGAAGTAGTCATTTTGATAATTTGGGGAATACATTAATGAGGCTCTAATCAAGGTATCTTTAAGAGCATCAAAGGAAGCTTACGCAACCTGGTCCCAATGGAAGTGTATCCCCTTTTTCAATAAACGAGTAAATCCTTTAGCCATTTCAACATAATTGGGAATGAACCTCCTCAGAAAGTTAGCATTCCCTTAGAGTCTTTGTAACTGTAGTAGATTTGAAGGTGGAAGCAAATCAAGAATTGCCTGAAACTTAAGTGGATCAAGTCGAATTCCCTCCTTAGACACTACGAGTCCAAGCAAACGACCAAAACCAACACAAAACACACATTTGTGTGGATTGAGTCATATTTTGTGGTGTCAGAACCGTAAAAATATAGCTCTCAAATGTTGAGGGTGATCAGCCCGCTTTCGTGAATGAGCAGGTAAATCGTTAAGGTATGGTTGAACAATATGTTTGATGTCATGTAAGGCATAATTCATTGCCCTCTGAATGTTTCCCATGTGTTCTTCAAACCAAACGGGAGTTTTCTATAAGAGAATGTGCCCCATGGACAAATAAAAGTAGTTTTAGATTGGTCCTCTGGGTGGATATTGATCTGATTATAGCCAGAAAAACCATCCATAAATGAGAATATTTCACATCTGACACATTCATCAATAATCTGGTCGATAAAGGGAGTAGGATAATTGTCTTTTGGACAAGCCTGATTAACATCCCTATAATCGATGCACACTCATATTGTCCCTTGTTTCTTCATGACAGGAACAATATTGGAAACCCAATCAGTAAGAGGAACAGGGTAAATGAAACCAGCATGCAAAAGTTTTTCAA
Organism: Pinus tabuliformis; assembly: GCA_031772625.1. Lineage (NCBI taxonomy): Eukaryota > Viridiplantae > Streptophyta > Pinopsida > Pinales > Pinaceae > Pinus > Pinus tabuliformis. The sequence continues at coordinate 904,768,504 of CM062810.1, read as the reverse complement.
CTTCTATTTTAATAGTAGCAGCCTTCTTTGGATGAACAGGACGAAGGCGTTGTCGCACTGGTTTGACATCAAGATACATTTTAATTTCATGTTCAACTATACTAGAGTCAATTCCTGGCATCTCCTCATATGACCATGCAAATATATCTCGAAATTCATGAAAAAGAGCATGGTAAATATCAAGTTCTGATGGAGAACAATATTTGCCAACATGAATGTTTTCTACAATTTTAGGTTTGGTCGAAATATTGATAGAAATAGTTTCTTTGATATTTGACAGGTTTCGCTCGGAATCTACTGTATCTATGAAATCAGAATTCGAAAGGAAATCGACAACTAAAGGGTGATTAAGTTTGTTTGAATAATCTTCTATGTGATCTAGAAGATGGGAACGATGATGGTAATCTTCCCATGGTTCTCCTTCCGTCATCATTGATTGGATGATTCCTTCATCAGTAGAAAATATATGTGAAAAAGGATGAGAGGAAGTACCATATTCTAATGAATGATCTACCCATACAATTGACAAAAATGGATTTGGATTCACCGCACAAGCTAGAAAGATTGATTACTATGCTAGCTCAATAGGGCTTAGCAGCATGATTTCATTACTATTATCAACTTCAAAACAATTGGTAATATTCCTTAAGTCAGATGAAGTGGAAGATATCATGTTGCAAGTCTCAACATTTGCCACTTCCGCCAAATTTGATGGTGGTGGTAGTGAAAAAGTACCCATTAGGGAAGGATCTTTAAACAGACCTACACCAATTTTTTGAAGAGATAATGGGGCTCCACGTACCAATGAAATGATTCCAGTAGCCTGTGAACTAGAGGCAAAGAAGGCAAGTTGGTCGATAACTGTGATTCTACCTTTATGAGGGAATGCAATCGTACGAAAGTATGTTGAAACCACAGCAACCATAGCATAAACCCAGAGTCTTCCTAGTAAAATGTTATAGTCAAGGGTCCATCAACAACCTCAACTTCAACAGTTATTGTTTTGCCTCCTAGTTCGATTTGCAGATTACTCAATATTCCACAAGGCGTATATGTGCATCCGTCAAAAGCTTTTAATGTTGTTGGTGAATGTGATAAAGGCAGTGAGCCAAGTGTTTTCTAGCAATTCTTAGACATAATACAAGTGGCTGCCCCCTCGTCAATAATGGTTCGATGAACAAGTTTATTCAAGGAATTTACTTGAATCGGGAATGCTAATTGTGCTAGTAACTGTGGCATATAACCTGCATGGGTGAAAACCACAAGATTGGAATCAGTTGGATCGATTCAACTAATTGGTGACAAAAAAGCCTGCTTTTGGGAGGGACAATTCTGAATCACCTCGAGCGTTGACATAACAGAAGGTGACTGAGCCAAATCTTATACTATGTTAAATTTTTGTGCAGCTTAAGCTCGAGGGTTAAATGTCGATTTATGTACAACTACCTTAGGCGGTTTTATTGTTAACTCTGGTGCAATAGGTGGTGGAATAGGATCAGTCGAAGTTGAAGTTGAAGAGTTAGGTTGATCACACCGGTTATTCAACGACAACTTTTGATTTCCATAGTCTTTATTTCATGTTGACACCAAAACTTCAATTTTAGGTTTAGAGGCGGATAGCATAAGCACTTGGGAAGTGGAAGCATGGTCTGTAGCAACCATATTTGTCTCCGGTTTGAAAAAGGATCAGTCAATACCGTGGATGTATTAGAAGTCTTCAGAAGCTTTGAGACTTCAGAGAGGTGAGGAAAATCTCGCGTAAAATGCTCATCGTTACAGATCAAACACGAGTAATGAGGTTTCCTAGCCGAAGGAGAGGAATCATATGATTTCTCTTGAGGGGAATTGTTTTGTTTCTTCTTGTTTTTCCCCTTCTTCTTACTTCATGGTTGCTTTTCATTCTTGCCCTTGTCATATGACATGGCATTGATGTCGGAAGTAAGAGTGTTATCAAGTGCATTTGTAGTTTGATTGGAGATGGCAAGTGTTTAACCAAATGGTCTACCTACCGTTTGTGTGCTCGAAGAACCAATCACACCATCATCGGCATGGGAGTCCTTACTCGATGGTGGAGGAGGAACAGTGAAAGTTGGTCGGGGTGCATTCAGGATCTTGTCATAGAGCGTGCCAGACTATGTATAAATCAAGTCCAAATATTGGGCACGAGCAATTACTTGCTCTTTAGTGACAACTCCACCTTTCACCACATCCTCAGTGATAGATGGCAGCAAGGATTTTATAAACCACTCAGCGAGAAGCTAATCAAGAACATATGTTTTAACCATTCAACAACGACGACGCCATTCATGAATATGATTAGAGATATGAGTAGCAGTAGTCTGTTTAAAGTTGGTTAATAGTTCCGTTCCATTCTCATATCGTATGGGTAACTGGAAGTGGGTTAGAAATGTGGTAGCTAAGGTAGTGAAATTATCAAAAGAAGCTTGTGGTAACTCAATGTACCACTTCGCAACCGGACCAGTAAGTGTTCTTTGGAAAAGACGTAGTCTAACAGAATCATCATTCAAGGAGTTTGATGAACACCATAAATGAAAAGTCATGACATGGTTGGACAAGTCTTCTCCAGGGTTTCCATTGAATTTTGGAATATCAGAAGGTAACTTATGAGGAATCACCAGCCACCAAGGTGCATAATGAATTGGGTCATTGGTGAGCTGGTTTAGATCTGGTAATTCAAGTGTTGCAACGAAAGGAAACTGTCTATTGAGGTCAGGTTGAGCATATCCAGGGTAAGATGGGATTGCCTAGGAAATAGGCCTTTGCATACCAACATAAGGCATCTGCTACTGGTAACCTTGATAAGGGTAAGTTTGTTAAGAAAAATCAGCATAAGGTTGTTGTTGAGCACCGAGATACATTTGATGTTGTCCAATCTCAGCATAGGCTTGCTGGCCAGGCCCTAGATAAACTTGTTGCTGACCAAACCCAGCATAAGCTTGTTGACCAAGTCCATGTTGAGGTTGGTATTGCTGGAATTGTTATTGTGGATATTGGGGCTGCCAAGGCTGCTGAATCAACTGTTTTTGTTGTTGGTACAACGGTTGTTGTTTCCCACAAATGTAAGGTTGACCAGGTTGTGAATACACTAAACCAGTGTAAGTCTGAGTCATTCCAGTAAAAGGTAAACTAGCCTAAAGTTTTTGGACTCCAGACACAAGTGGTTGTTGTAAAACTTCCTGAGAAGGCTGGATCTGTATACTTGAAACTTGGGAGTCTGAGGTTGAAGGGCCAGCTTGCACAAGTTGAGATACAACAATTTGAGCTTGTGACTGTGGTACAGCTGTAACAACAGGTGTTGTAGGTATGGATGAAACAGATTTCATAGGTTATGATGGATACACAAGCTTAGATTGAACGGGTATGGTTAGCTGCCACTGACAGACAGTCATTCCAGACTAACCTAAAGACGACAGCATACTGACATATGGTTTCCCCCCAGAAAATGGAGGATAAGGAGAATGTGCATATTTTTCTCCATATGGGGGTAGTCCATTGTAAAGTGGATACATAGGATAGTAACCAGAAGAACCAACTTGATATGAACTTGATGGGTCTAGTTGTTCGGTATTCGTTAATGAAGAACCAAATAAAATTCCAGCATTTTTGAAGACCAAGGGCTAGAAGCAACACCTGAGTGGGTTCCTGATAATGATTGGTAACCCGATGGGACGAACGGAACACCATACAAGTGTGACTCAGGTGTTGTAGTAAAAATCGAAAAGGTTGCGATAGAAGATTTTGTCGTAGCCATAAAAGATGGTATGGTCTAGGATGTTGACTCTGCCATAGTCAAATTTCCAAATAAGTTTCCTAACGAATCAATGGGTGTCTGAAAGTAATCAATATCAAAAGGAGCAGTAAAATGAGGAGCATAAGGATACAGATGCAGTCCAGTTCCAAAATGGAATGGAGTTCTCGGTGGTTCTACCTTAGGTTCCTCTTCTATCAAAATCAAACTAGGTGGAAGAACTTCACCATTAGGTCTGTAACAGATTTCTGGTATTTGTTGCTGAGGTAAGGAGGAAGTCTCGACAGTTACGGATGTCTGAGGATTTACCGGTTGATCTTCTTTTGGTAAGGTAACAACTTATGATTGTTCAACCTCAAGATCCAAATGTTCTGGTAAAAGAACAAGTTCAGGTTGGGCTTCGTGAATAACTTTTGGTTCAGAAGTAACTTCTGATTGAACAGTGATGGGTTCAGGATCCACTTCTGGTTGAACAGATTCAGGTTCAGAAGTAATTTCTTATTGAACAACTTTAGATTGAGAATCAACTTGTTGTTGAACAACTTGGGTTACCATTTCACTAGATTCAGCTCTAGTTTCCTCAGGGAATTGTGGAGATTCTACTTCAGTAACAGTTGTGTCAGTAACCATAGGAGTAAATGGGGACACAATACTTACCGGTATAGGTGTTTCTGGTAATTCATTTAAAGAACCAAAGGCTTGTGAAGTACTGGATCCAGTCAAATGAGACCGCTTTGACCAGATAGGTGTAGCTTCGGGCAGTAAAGGCGTTTACTCGCTGATATCTGCGAACGACAGGGTAAGGGTTGATTTTCCTCCACAATTTCTAATTGATTTTATTACAAAAAAGAAATAAACAAAAAGGGGTAAGCTAGGTAAAAAGGTTTACCAAGCAACTGTGAACAGCAGGATACCTCCTGGCAAACCAAGAAGTATGGGTAAGCAATCTCCTTGAATGTTGTGTTTGGTGTATCACAGTGTACAAGGCGGCTGACTCGGTTACCTAAGGATGGATAACAACCTAGTGTTTTCCTCCCATATATACCTGAAAGTACGTGGAGGCCCAATCTGTATTAACGCTATCTAATGCGAAACCTCACAGTGAGAGCATTCCCATATATTTTATGTACCGTAACACCGCCCTATATACCTGAAGGTACGTGGACGAGCTACGATATACTCACGTACGTGGAATGAGGTATCACACTCGGAATGTATCGCAGACAAGTTAGCGACAACTGCTATGTTTTACGACGTCAGAACACATCTCTAGCCTAGAACCTCTAAATGTTTTGCGTTAGGTGACAATGATCCATTAGGTTAATTGATGTTAATTTTAAGTTGATCTTGATTAAGAATTTTCCTTTCAAGGTTCACCACATGATGTATTTTCAATTCCTAGAATGCAACTAATATGATAAGCATCCTTTTCATTCAATTTTGACAATGAAAACCTTAGCTAGTAGGGATAGAGCAATCAGATTCTTGTAATCAAAGAACAAAGAACACATCTAATGCAATTTCCCTAAACTATTCCTATGAGCACACACAAAATCTTTTAATGCACAATGCAAGTTTTTCTTTTCAATTCCCTTAATGTTGTGATGAACAAAAGGAAACTAATGCACATACAATCAATCAATCTTTTTGCAAGAATGAATACTTTATGACAGTTCTATTTCGAAAGAAAAGAAGACTTTTACGACACTTTCTTTTGAACAAAGATTAATCGACTATAAACTAACTTTGAAAATGAATTGGTAGTGATAAAGAAATCATTTAAGAAACACTAAACAATCAAAGACAAAGTAGGGTTGGAAAAGGAAACACAAATTGATTTCAAAGACACAACCATCGTTGACCTTTCAGCAAGCAGAAACAAAAGGAAATTTGGAAAAAAATCAACTCAAAGGAGGGATTTTTTTCCTAAGGAGGATCAACACAGCCTTGAATGGGAGACAATGCACTTCAAAGCATTGTCTTCAAGACAAAGGTGCTCTGCAGCGCTCTGTCTCTAGACCAAGCCTGCTCTGGTGCCAGAGTGATATGGATTTAAACATAAACGCAATAAATTACAGAGATAACCATAAACATAGAGATGCAGTGGAAATGATACTTCATTTCATTAATGTAAAATACTGAAATATGCTTACAAACAGCAATGGAAATAAACCAGCTAAGGCAATGGTAGCTTATCTCTGAGAAGAGATGTGGCGGCTACATGCCTCTGAATTGTGTTACAATGAGGCTCGAAGGCCTATTTATTGTTGCGAAAAAATGGAAAACCCTTAACATCCCAAAACCTAACCCTAGAAGATGAAACACCAAATTGTGGGCCCCGTTTGGGTAAACTGGTACATCAATTTCCCGAGGTCATAACTTTGGCACCCAATCTCCATTTGACGCGTGCAATAGCTTGTTAGAAAGATATATCCAAGCACTACAACTTTGGGGCCTCAAAATGGCTCTGGAAGTTCAGGACTCGAAAAACTACTAAAAATAGTAAATTGTGCTACAATTAAGGAAACTGAAAAGCTGAAAGAGATAGTTGTGGGGGTCCAGATGAGATAAGTGGGTGGCCACCAACATCCACCTGGATCATTCCTCCCCCATTAGGAAGCAATGGTCCCCATTGCATTGAGTTCCTCCATCTGTTGAACTTTTTCTGCAATCTTTGATGTGTCCAGTAATGGTGGGAAGCATGGTCGACGACAGTCCACATTGAACACTTGGTGCAAGCAAAGGAATGGAGGAATTTTGTGCTCCAAAGCATTATTTCCCATAGCCTTAGTAATGGTGTAAGGACCATGTTGGCGTGGTCGAAGCTTCTGATGGGCTCTTGTAAGGCGTTCTTTCTGTAGATGCAACCAGACTTTGTTGCCCACCTGAAGCTTGTGTGGTACCCCTGTGGGTGAGGAGAAGTTGTTCCTATGTTCTGTCATGACCGTATTCCTTTGTTGTTGCTGCTGCGTGGAGGAACCCTTCGCAGGGGTCATGGATGTGGTGATGATCTTCCCCTTACTTTGGGAGTGAATTAGATAGAAAATGAATTTCCTAGTCTAGGAGATGAGCTTGCTGCCTTTCTTAGTAGAGACCAAAGAGGTGGAACTAGGTGGGGCTACCTCCAGTATCCTGTATAATGAATTACCCAAAGAAATAATGACAGCGCGAGGCCTTGACTCATACACAGCATGTCGCCTCCACAAGTATGGCTGGCCTAATAGTACATCACAAACATCCAGAGGTGTAACATCACACAATACCTCATCTATGAAGGGCTTGATGCTGTAGGGACGGCGGAACTGCTGGTGAACTTTGAGATCTCGTCCTTCATGAAGCCACCCGATACTGTATAGCTGTGGGTATGGTGTAGTCGGTAGGCCCAACTACTTCATGACTTCTACTGAAATGAGGTTCTTTTGGCTACCACTGTCGACAATGAATTGCAGCAAGGAACCCTTCACCCACATCTGTGAGTGGAAAAGACGTCCCCCCTCCTCTGGATCTTCGGGCTCATTCTTCTAGATCTTGGCAGTGGCAACAGTGAAACTGGGCTCCACATCAATGATCTGCTTCCCTTTGCCATTCCCCTTGTTGGGTTCTGGCTCAGGGTCGAAACGTGCATCTGATTCTAAAGCCTTCAACTCGGCCACCAACGACTGCTTGGTCCAGCACTCACTTGTGTTATGAGTGGGACTCTTGTGGAACTCACACCACTTTCCTGTGTCCTTCTTCGACTTCATGGTGTTGTTCTTTTCTTGTGGCTTCGACGGGTTGTCTTGGGTCACCCCGCCTTGGCTTTGTCCTTTGGTCTTCTGATTTGCAAATCCCAAGTCTCACTTCTTCTGTTTGAACTTCTACTCGATCTTGACAGCATATCAATACGTCATGCCGAGGAAGGAGATGTTCAGGAACTCCATCTATTCTTGGATGTATTTGTGTAGGAAGCTACGATATTTGAGTACTAAATGCAGCTCAGAGTCCTTGATACCCAACTGTGTGCGAAGGGTATGAAAAATGTTTGTGAACTCCGGCACATATTGGTCCCTTCCCTGCCGCAGTGTGGTCCATTTGATGTATTTGTCCTCATAGCTTTTGACAGGGTAGTACTGCTCCTTGACGAAATCCCGAAATGAATCCCAAGTGGGTGTGGCTGAAAAATAGTGAGCCCGTACTTTCATTCTTCTGCTCGCAGTAGGTTTCCCACCACTCCTTCACGTGGGGGGTTGCTTTGAGAAGAGCGAAAACAATCTTTTCCCGACTCAAAAATTCATGAACAGAAAAATACCCATCTAGCAGATTTAACCATTTATATACGGCATCTGCGTCTATTTGACCCTCAAAGATGGGGATTTCAAAATTAACTTGTACCTTAAATGGTGTGGCATTTCCAGAGTAGTTGTTGGAAGCCGATGTGTCACCTCTGGGTAGCCGCTGAAGGATCTGCGCAAAGCTATCCATCATCGCTTTCCTTTCTCACTCGAGGGCTTCTACGAGCAAGATTTTGATAGATCTCCTGCCCCCTCGTCTTTCTTTTCATCCGCCATGCGAGGCCATCGGGATTTGTGAGGCTGGTCTTGCAAAGGTTCGACCAGTTCAACCCTAACTCCTTATATCCCGACCTCGTTGGGGACATGCAAAGAAAAACAGAGAAAAAGCAAACCGCTCTGTTAAATTGGAAACTAGGGCCAAACTCCATGTGGGTCGGCTTATTTATGGCAGCTGATATTTTTATTGGATCCCTCTCATTGAGAGGTGTAGGATTGATCCAAAGATCATCCAATTCCAATAAGTATTTATGGAGATATGAATTTATTTTGTTTATGTAATTATTATCAAGCCGACCAGCTCTTATGTAGGCTCTAGAAGCCCAACCGACGTGTCTATTCATCATCCTCATTTTTAGTATAAATAGAAGGAGACTTTAACTCATTCTACACACTCACTCTCTTGTGATCTCTCTTCATCCTGTTTTGGGTTTGATGGAGAAAAGATCCAAAAGAAGTGCCCTAGTATCTACGCTATCCTAATGAAGATGAAATGCTGGACATCTAGACACAGGCCCTAAACGCAGTCACAGAGGATCCTCATACGCCGTATAAAGGTGACCATAATAAACCCTAGCCACAGTGACAAAAGGAAGCACAACCACAGTTGAAAGGTGCCCTACCACGGGTCTTGATACGCAGATCTGAGAAGACTTGTGATGACATTGATACGCAGATCTGAGAAGATGTATGATGACATTAATACGCAAATCAGGGAAGACTTGTATGCTATATATTGATACGCAGATCAGGGAGACTCATACGCAAGATAGTCAACATGATGAATCATATAATGCCGCAGTCATAAGGAACAACTGAACAGCGTAGGCCTGTTCATGGAATTCATTATGGAATGCAGTCATGATATAATGGAACACAGATACATACAATAAGTGACGCAGTCAAAGCAAGGTAAGGTAGATACACGCTGGGTAGTGGAGGCAATGAACACACGCTGGGCAGTCAAGGTTATATTCACGCTGTTCATTATGGATCATATACGCAGGACATGATATAACATGCAGGCAATGAATGCACGCTGGGAAATCAAGGAAATGAATACACGTTGAGCAGACAATCGATACGTTGGACCTTATCCACATTATCTATACGCTGTTCAATAAAAACCTTACCACGCAGTCTCTACACGTTGAGCAGAGAATTGATACACTGTTCTATGATGGAATCTCATACGCTGTTATGTATATGTAGAAAACTCAACGCTGTTATGTATACGCATGTCATGTATACAACACAGTCATGGCAATACACTGAGACTGATATATATAACGCATCCACTGCAAATGAAAATATATACGCATATGGGTAGTATGAGCAGCATGGGCAGTATGAGCAGTATGATGCATATGGGTAGTATGAGCAGCATAATTCATATATCATGAGCATCATGATGAATAAGATCATGTGCATGGGCAGCACAATGATGCGGGGAGCATGGACAACATCATAGTAAATGTAATCATGAGAATGGTGCAACTGTGATGAATGATGCAACAGGCAGCTTCATGATAAGTGTGATCATGAGCAGCATGACGGTGCTACACAGTAAGGCGCAGCAAATGGACGAGATGCAGCTCGATGATAGGTGAAGGAGTCACCTTGAGAATAAGTTGAAGCAGAATGTCTTCAACTGATCTCATCATTATACGAAATGATCTATGCTAGATCTAGATAAGTCAAAGTGTTGACTTTTGTTGTAAATGTATTATCTCTCTCTCTCTCTCTCTCTTTCTCTGCTGAACTTTGAAGATAAAAGAAGATTTGATCAAAGGGTTTCCCCACACATTGTGGGGTTTGTCCCTGGCTCATGCCACATCTTGTGTCCTCTTGTCTTGGCTTGTCTTCTGCATTTTATATTTATGTTCTATCTGCAGTTTATCGTAATGCTGATGTGATTGCTAACTGTGAAAATTTAAATAAATTTCTCTAGCATAGAACATACCTAATCTTAACATGGTATCAGAGCTAAGGTGAAGACATTGCCCAAGCAAGAGTGAAAGAGCAATCACCGAAGACAGTTGGGACAAGACAAAAGGATCAATGGGTTTCTCATAATTCACCTAGGGTGAAGTCGAACCAGAGAATGTTATCAGAATGGCGCAGCGGAAGTTTCTGATGGCCCATCTAATGATCACTTCATTGGGAAGTTCGGATCTAAGGGTGGAAGGAAAGGCGGATGCCTTGTTGAAATAAGTTCGGTCGTTGTGCATGGCAGAGACACATCTCTTGATGAAGATAACAATCATTCCTGGGACATCTTCAATAATCAAAGGAATGACTGGTAATGCAGGTCATCAAGGAAGTGGTCGACTCCTCCACGAAAGCAAGAAACCCCAAAATCTCTTTTATGTACCTGATCGAACCTGATGTCCATCTCGGAAATGGAAGTCAAAGGTTACAGGGTGGCACTTATCGATGGAAAGGTTCATGTTTGAAAATAGATCTTTCAAAGATGTTTTTGAGTTCAAGGTTGTATCAAGTTGCAGGAAGTCCACTGGGGACCATGTCCATTGACTCAGCACCAGAGGTCTGTGAGTCAAATGGTGACTAGGATGCCTGAATTCAAAAAGAAGCATGAAGGTACATGTCTGAAATGTAACGAAGGAAAATATTATAAGGGGATCATTCCTCTCATGCAACAGGTCCACAAGCTTGGAAAAACTCGAGGAGTTTGAGACTCATGATCGGGAATCTCATGTATACAGGTGGAAGAAAGCCCTCTATGGCTTGAAGAAAAACACCTCGGGCGTAGTATGAGAGGATTGATAGTTGTCTAATGCAGCTGAGATTCACTAGGAGTGAAACCGATCCAAACCATTACTCAAAGATTGTGGATGATAAACCTCTCGTACCGACACCTATGTCTGACAGGTGCAGACCCTCTCATTTATAGGAGACAGAGGGAGTTGGATTCTGAATAAGCTGCAAGCCTGTGACTACCTCAAGGATCTTAACTTCCAGAAGTTATATGGTAGTGATGTCGGACCTGATTTGGGAAATGCCTCTGAGTTTCATAAACTCATTCGCGTTGATGTTCTTGGAGAACCTCCGTCTGGACATCTGTGTTGCAGTTAGCATGGTGAGCTCATATTTGGTTGAGCCTCACTGGATTGGTGCCAAGAATCTTCTAAGATATCTTCAGGGCACAATCTCTCATGAATTGAGATACACTGCCGGAAATATGAAACCTCATGATTATTCGAATGATGAGTGGGCAGGCAGTATGGAGGATCACTAGAGCACTTCTTAGTGTTGTTTCTCTTTAGAATCTGCCTCGATATCCTGGATGAGTAGGAAGCAGAAGTCGGTGACTCTGAGCACCACCAAGGCAAAATACATTGTTGATAGTATGGCCTTCTGTGAGGCAGTCTGGTTGCTGAAGCTCTTCAGTGAGCTGTTTGTACACATGATGAATACCACTGTGATTCTCTGTGACAACCAGAGGTGGGATTCGATTATTGAGGAATCACGTATTTGACAATTGCTCCAGCTGATAGACATCAAATACTGCCTTATCTGGGATATGGTAAGTCGATGATCAAGGAGGCTCCATCGCACTGAGATGATGTACAGGACAGAGCCGTGAGGAAAGATCAAATTTGTGATTTTCCGAACGACTTGAAGTCATCAAGAGACCTTTGTAAAAGGGTCCTGCATGTTGCATACATTGAGCTCTAGGAGCTCTGGGGGGGCTTGCAGTTCTACTAGAGCAACATACGACCACAGGGTGACTCACCCTCCCCTGGTGGTGCGCACTGGAACAAGATGATTCGCTCTCTTGTGGGACAAGATGATTCGCTCTCTTGTGGGACAGGATGATTCGCTCTCTTCTAGAACAGGATGATTTGCTCTCCTGTGTAGCAGGATTGATGTTCTCCTATGAGGCCTGGATTGATGTGTTCTCCATGGCGGCCTAGATTGATGTGTTCTCCATGGCGATTGTAGCAGGATTGATGTGTTCTCCTGTGAGGACAGGATTGATTAAGTTCTCCTGTCGAGGCATCCTACCCATGCAGTCTGGGACTCATGGGAAGTACCTCTCATATGATCAATGAGCAGGGAAATGAAGTTAGGGACCATAGTAGTACCGATGGACGCATTGTTGTATCTACCGTACTCCCTATGCTAGGATGTCCTCCATTGATCTAGGATCAATGATACTGGTATGGGACCAGTGGTAGGAGTTGTACATACTATGATGCTGACTCCGGGTCGGCTGAGACTGGTATGGGACCAGTGGTACATACTCCGAGAATGACTTCGTGTCAGTGCAGGACTGGTCTGGGACCAGTGAGAGTCATACGTACTATGACGCTGACTTCGGGTCGATTGAGACTAGTCTGGGACCAGTAGCACACTCTCTGAGCCTGCGATACTGTTCTGGGACCAGTGGTAGGAGTTGTACATATTATGACGCTGACTTCGGGTCAGCTGAGACTGGTCTGGGACCAGTGGTACATACTCCGAGACTGACTTCGTGTCAGTGCAGGACTGGTCTGGGACCAGTGAGAGTCGTACATACTATGATGCTGACTTCGGGTCGGTTGAGACTGGTCTGGGACCAGTAGTACACTCTCTGAGCCTGCGATACTGGTCTGGGACCAGTGCTAGGAGTTGTACATACTATGACGCTGACTTTGGGTCGGCAGAGACTGGTCTGGGACCAGTGGTACATACTCCGAGACTGACTTCGTGTCAGTGCAGTACTAGTCTAGGACCAGTGAGAGTGGTATATACTATGATGCTGACTTCGGGTCCACTGAGACTGGTCTGGGACCAGTAGTACACTCTCTAAGATTGTGATACTAGTCTGGGACCAGTAGTAGGAGTGGTACCTACTATGACGCTAACTTTGGGTCGGTTGAGACTGGTCTGGGACCAGTGGTACGCACTCTGAGTCTGACTTTGGGTCAATAGAGAATGGTATGAGACATTCTCGATCAATTCTTCTTCTTCATAGTTCAGCAGAGCTAAGCAGAGCAGAGCTAGCAGAGCCAGCAGAGCTGAGCAGAGCAGAGCAGAGCCAGCAGAGTTGAGCAAAGCAGAGCAGAGCTAGCAGAGCCAGAAAAGCTGAGCAGAGCAGAGCAAAGCCAGCAGAGCTGAGCATAGTAGAGCAAAGCCAGCAGAGCTAAGCAGAGTTGGGCAGAATAGTGCATGGCACTGATGGCAGAGATAGTATAGTCAGACTTATGGATCAATGGATGGAGTTCTCCCTAGTTGAGAGGGAGTGTTAAATTGGAAACTAGGGCCAAACTCCATGTGGGTCGGCTTATTTATGGTAGCTGATATTTTTATTGGATCCCTCTCATCGAGAGGTGTAGGATTGATCCAAAGATCATCCGATTTCGATAAGTATTTATGGAGATATGAATTTATTTTGTTTATGTAATTATTATCAAGCCGACCAGCTCTTATGTAGGCTCTAGAAGCCCAACCAACGTGTCTATTCATCATCCTCGTTTTTAGTATAAATAGAAGGAGACTTTAACTCATTCTACACACTCACTCTCTTGTGATCTCTCTTCATCCTGTTTTGGGTTTGATGGAGAAAAGATCCAAAAGAAGTGCCCTAGTATCTACACTATCCTAATGAAGATGAAATGTTGGACATCTAGACATAGGCCCTAAACGCAGTCATCGAGGATCCTCATACGCCGTATAAAGGTGACCATAATAAACCCTAGCCACAGTGACAAAAGGAAGCACAACCGCAGTTGAAAGGTGCCCTACCACGGGTTTTGATACGCAAATCTAAGAAGACTTGTGATGATATTGATATGCAGATCTGAGAAGTCGTATGATGACATTAATACGCAAATCAGGGAAGCCTTGTATGTTGTATATTGATACGCAGATCAGGGAGACTCATACACAAGATAGTCAACGTGATGAATCATATAATGCTGCAGTCATAAGGAACAACTAAACATCGTAGGCCTGTTCATGGAATTCATTATGGAATGTAGTCATGATATAATGGAACGTAGATACATACAATAAGTGACGCAATCAAAGCAAGGTAAGGTAGATACATGCTGGGTAGTGGAGGCAATGAACACACGTTGGGCAGTCAAGGTTATATTCATGCTGTTCATTACGGATCATATATGCAGGACATGATATAACATGCAGGCAATGAATGCACGCTGGGCAATCAAGGAAATGAATACACGTTGAGCAGACAATTGATACGTTGGACCTTATCCACATTATCTATGTGTTGTTCAATAAAAACCTTACCACGCAGTCTCTACACGTTGAGCAGAGAATTGATACATTGTTCTATGATGAAATCTCATACGCTGTTATGTATATGTAGAAAACTCAACGCTGTTATGTATACGCATGTCATGTATACAACACAGTCATGGCAATACACTGAGACTGATATATATAACACATCCGCTGCAAATGAACATATATACGCATATGGGTAGTATGAGCAGCATGGGCAGTATGAGCAGTATGATGCATATGGGTAGTATGAGCAGCATGGGTAGTATGAGCAGTATGATGCATATGGGTAGTATGAGCAGCATAATGCATATATCATGAGCATCATGATGAATAAGATCATGTTCATGGGTAGCACAATGATGCGGGGAGCATGGACAACATCATAGTAAATGTAATCATGAGAATGGTGAAACTATGATGAATGATGCAACGGGTAGCTTCATGATAAGTGTGATCATGAGTAGCATGACGGTGCTACACAGTAAGGTGCAGCAAATGGACGAGATGCAGCTCGACGATAGGTGAAGGAGTCACCTTGAGAATCAGTTGAAGCAGAATGTCTTCAACTGATGTCATCATTATACGAAATGATCTATGCTAGATCTAGATAAGTCAAAGTGTTGACTTCTGTTGTAAATGTATTATCTCTCTCTCACTCTCTTTCTCTGATGAACTTTGAAGATAAAAGAAGATTTGATCAAAGGGTTTCCCCACACATTGTGGGGTTTGTCCCTGGCTCGCGCCACATCTTGTGTCCTCTTGTCTTGGCTTGTCTTCTGCATTTTATATTTATGTTCTATCTGCAGTTTATCGTAATGCTGATGTGATTGCTAACTATGAAAATTTAAATAAATTGCTCTAGCATAGAACATACCTAATCTTAACACGCTCTGATACCACTGATCCGGATTTAAACAGAAACGCAATAAATTACAGAGATAATCATAAACATAGAGATGCATTGGAAATAATAGTTCATTTCATTAATGTAAAATACTGAAATATGCTTACAAACAACAACGGAAATAAACCAGCTATGGCGATGGTAGCTTATCTCTGAGAATAGATGTGGCGGCTAAATTCCTCTGAACTGTGTTACAATGAGGCTCGAAGGCCTATTTATTGTTGAGAAACAATGGAAAACCCTTAACATCCCAAAACCTAACCCTAGAAGATGAAACGCCAAATTGTAGGCCCCATTTGGGTAAATTGGTACATCAATTTCCAGGGGTCGTAACTTTGGCCACCGATCTCCATTTGACACATACAATAGCTTGTTAGAAAGATCTATCCGAGCAATACAATTTTGGGAACAACAACGTCAGTCCATGGACCCATCTTGCTCCCAGATTTCCCAAAAAACGTCGTTTAGGGCCTCAAAATGGCTCCGGAAGTTCATGACCTGAAAAACTGCTAAAAATAGTAAATTTTGCTACAATTAAGGAAACTAAAAAGCTGAAAGAGATAGTTGTGGGGGTCTAGATGGGATAGGTGGGTGGCGGCCAACATCCACCTGGATCATAGAGAGGTCATCCTAGGGGCTTACAAGCACAATTTTCACCAAAAAACACTTCAAAAGGCTGAAAGAAGATCAATGGAAGCAAGTAAGGTCTACTAGAGTGTACTAGGATGAAGGTAAACTACCCGGAACGATGATCGTTCCCCAGCAAAGTCACCAATTTGTTATGAGTAAATTTGCATCTACAGATAAATACTAATTCCCTAGGTAGGTAGCTATACCTAAAACAACAGATTTAAAGTACTTATCCTTTTTCTATAGACGATAAATAAGACAAAGGGAATCAAATGACCTACTTGTTCTTTCGCTTTCCTTTTGTCTCCTTTGTATGACTCTCGTCGCTCCTTCTTGAACTTAACTCGCTCAACAAGTACCTACAAGCATAAACAGAAGACAGAGAACCAATCAAAGCAAGAGATCTATCAACTATAAGTAAATGGAATCAGATACATTCACACATATTAACATCATATAATAAGATAAGCATATCGAAAAAGGTGTAGACAACTTTATTAAGTAGAAGGAAGAATTACAAACATGAAGTCCGATCCATTGTCACTCTTCCAGTTTGGGTTCCAACCAACATCACATCAATAGCACAACACTCTGGTAGCGTAACAACACTTTCTTATACTCTCAATTCTCACACCAACAGTGTCTCCTTACAAATTCTCAAAGTCCAGCCCCTGATCACTTAGATGAGTGCTCAATTTATAGGCAAATGGAGGAGGTTTTGTCATAAATGAGGGTATTGAATGGCCTTCCAAACTTAGAGTTTGTTTCCATGGAGGAAGGGATGAGAGGATAGGAGGTTAATTAACTCATTCCATATCCAATTTCGAGCTCATAGGAGATGATAAGTGTGGGAATCTTCTAGATGACTCCAAAGGATAAGAATATTCCCAGAACCCTATGTGAATTTCGCTCAATCTCGCCCAGTGCAGGTCAAAGTGGGCCTAGGTGCTTTGTAGAGCACCCTGACATGGGCCTATCTACATTGAAGTGCACTTACCCATATCCAAGGTTGTGTTGGTCCCTCAAGGAGGCATTTCTGGAAGGTTTTAGGCCAAGAAACTCTCAGGGAAGGAGGCATTCAAAATGGTGACTTGTCTAGGGCATGTAGCAACTGAATTAGGGTTTGATGAGCCCTAAAGGTATTGATCTGAATGATGGGAGTGATGTGCCCAAATGGATCTGTAACAGGTATCAAAAGTCACTTCGTCGGCAAAGGCTTCTTTGTATTCATATTTGAAGTGACGGAAGATAGGAACCTCATATTCAGCAACAACCCATATTTCATGGGGCCTCAAGGTTTGTATCTAAATCAATGGACTCCAGACTTCGATCCAACCTAGGATGTGCCCTCAGCTGTCCCTGTCTAGGTGTGCTTGCCCCATTTATCTCTGCATTGCTGGAACCCCAAATCCTTAGAAACCATAGGCAACAAACTTGGCAAATACATCGATCGAGCAGAAAGAAGGGACCGGTACTCTTGTGTGAGAATTTGTTTAGAAGTAGACTTGGAGGAATGTCTCCCTGAAGCTATTAAACTCATGATGGCTGACTGGACTCACATACAAGTGTTAGATTATGATCAACTCCCATTTAAATGTCAACATTGCCATGGCTATGGGCACTTTTCCAGGCATTGTAAAAATAAATCAAAGGATGGGGTTGATAATGCGAAAGGAGATCAATGGACTTAGGTTCAGAAACCAGGAACAACTAAGCAAAGCAATAGAAATAAAGGGAAAGCCTTGTTCATGGGGAGGGGCGCTCCTCCCAAAGCCCAAGCAGAGGGAAGCTTAGTCCCACCAAGAAAAGACATAACCCACAAATCCCTTTGAAATACTCAGCACACCAGAAAAACTCCAAGATCCAAGAGATAAAGAGGATGAACAGTAGGCCATCATCATGGAAGAAAACAAAAGGCAAGAGGAAATAGGCCCTCTCCAAATCAGAACTCCAAAAGGTGTCACTCGTTCCCCAACCTATGCAGATATGACAAGGAAGAAGACCCCAGAGATTTCAGGACCCTCAGAAGATGGGACAATGGATAGGCCCTCGAAAAGAGTGGGGAGGAAATCTCATAGAAAGGCCAGAGAAGAAGAGGCAGAGAGACCAAAAATGCAAGGAAACCAACATAAGATAGAGATGTCTATCGACAAGAATACTAGAACCGAGCCTCCCAAGGGAGGTGCTGCTGCCCCACCCTCTACCAATAAATAATGTGATTAGTCTCTTGGAATTGCAGAGGACTGGGAACCCCTCAAAAGCTGAAGCAATCAAGAACTTATTGAAATCAGAATTCCTAGAAATCCTCATGCTCCAAGAGACTAAAATAGAAGGCGAAGCCCTTCTGGAACTCAGCAAAGAAAAATGGAAAACAAATGCTATAAAATCTGTAAGTGCTAGAGGTACATGCAGTGGGCTAGCCACTCTTTAGGAGGAGGACAAGTTTCAGCTCAAGAGCTCCTTTCATACGCATCACTGGATTTATACTGAACTCTGACATCTTCCAAGTAAGATTAACTTTTCTCTCTTTAATCTTTATGTACCTGTCCTCTATGCAGAAAAGAAAGAATGTTGGCAAACCTTGACTGATTTCCTTGAAGCCTACTCCCTCAAGAATATAATTATTGTGGGAGACTTCAATTTAATCCTCGACCCAAAGGAAAAAAGAGGAGGAACTAGCAGCAGGGACCACTTCCTCCCCTTAGTGGAAGACCTGATTCAACAATGGGATTTATTGGATTTCAAGCCAAAAAAAGGGCTTTACACATGGACAAATAACAGAGTAGGGGTGGAGCACATCTCAACCCGGTTGGATAGATTCCTTCTTCAGAGTACCTTCCTCTCCCAGAAGAAGATCATTTCCACAAAAATTCTGCCAAAGTAGACTTCACATCATAAACCCATCCTCCCTCTGCTAGAAGAAGAAGAAAATTTGGGGCCAATCCCCTTCCAGTTCAGCCCTCTCTGGGCAAACAAAGAAGGGTTTATGGACACAGTCAAGAAGGCCTGGTCCATCCATGCTCACGGATCGCCCAGCTATGTCTGGGAGCAAAAGATAAAAGCCACCAAAACAGCCTTGAAACATTGGATAAAAAATCCCACTGACTCCCCCACTAGTCATAGAAAACAGAACATAAAGCAGCTACTGGATCTACAAATGGACCTGCAGATGCAAGATATTACTTGCTCAGAAATATAGAGCGAGCAAGAACTCCAAATCAGCACCCTTCGGTCATTCAGAGAGGAGGAAGAATCCTTGAGGCTCAAATCACGCAATCTCTGGCTTGCGTCTGGAGACAAAAATTCAACCTTCTTCCATAAGCAAATTTGAACCCGTCTTTCTAGAAATCACATTACCGAAATCACCTTGTCGAATGGGGTTGTTCTCAAAGGCACAACTCTGATAAAATAGGTTGCAACCTCTCATTTTCAGAAGTTGTACAAAGAAGAAGGTGCAGAGGATGATGAGGAAGCTCAAGACTTCCTCAAGCACGTTCCAAGGCTGGTTAACGAGGAGGATAACTCAACACTCCTAAAGCCCTTCACTGAAGACGAAATCAGCAATGTCATATGGAAGATGGAACCAGACAAAGCTCCAGGACCTGATGGGTTCTCCATACACTTTTATAGAATCTACTGGGACATCATCAAGGCTGATTTGTACCGAATGATCAAAGGCTTCCTCCGAAAAGCCAAAGTGGGAGGAAGCACAAACTCCACTTTCCTAGCACTAATTCCCAAAGAAGCCAACCCGATGGCGTTTGACCGCTTCAGGCCAATCTCGCTATGTAATGCATCCTACAAAATTCTCACCAAGTTACTTGCAAATAGAATAAAGCCACTGCTGGAAAAACTCATCTTGCCCAACCAAGGAGGGTTTGTCAAAGGCAGGCATATCCTAGACAACGTGATACTGGTGTAGGAAATCATCCATTCTAGCCAGCAACGCAAAGAGCAAGGTATGCTCATCAAGTTGGACATGGCGAATGCCTTTGATCGAGTAAGGCACTCTTTCCTCCTCCAAGTTCTTTCTGCATTTGGTTTTAGTTATGAATTTATAAAATTGATTAAAGCATGTATTGGAGAACCTTGGATAGCCCCTCTAGTAAATGGCAGGCCGCAAAATACTTCAAATCTTCGAGGGGCATCAGGCAAGGTTGCCCTCTGTCCCCCTTCTTGTACATTTTGATGGTAGACTCCCTAAGCCGAAAGCTCTTAGTAGAGAAGCTCAACGAGACTCTTCCTGGCATTAGGGAGATAAACGGAACAAACCCAATCAATCATGCCTTGTTCGCCGATGACTTTATCCTTACAAGAGGAGCCTCCATTAAAATAGCAAGGGCCTTCAATGGAGTAATCCAAAGCTTCTGCAGAGTCTCCAGAACTATGGTCAATAAGAGGAAAAGTGCAGTGTATGGCTGGGCGGTAGACCAAAAAACTATTCTCAGGATTTCCCAAGCCCTGGGCTTCACTGGCTATGTCTCTTGGGAAAAATTTAAGTATCTAGGCCTACCTTTAAAATTGGGAATCAATAAGGCCCCTCATTGGATGGAGATTATCAGCAAAATCAAGGCAAAAATGACTACATGGGGCAGGCAGTGGCTTACTACAGCTGGGAAGCTCACTCTTGTTAAGTCAGTTCTCTCATCCCTTCCCATCTTCCAGGCTTCATTCCTTTTAGCTCCAAGAATGATCACCGAAGAAATAGCTAAGCTGATTCGAAATTTCCTATGGTAAGGAGGAAAAGGGAACCAAAAAAATTTCATCTTATAAGCTGGGACATAGTGAAAAGGCCAATATCTGAAGGTGGACTATAGGTAAGAGATCCCGGGTTGACCAATCTGGGATGGGAGGCAAGATTCTCTGGAAAATCTTCTCAAATCAAAGACATCTTGTAATTCAAGTTCTAATTAAAAAATATCTGCACAGACTCTCAATAAAGAATATGGAAGAAGGAGCTTCCCACAAAGGAACCACGTTGTGGAAGCTGTGTAAACAAGGTTGGGAGTTCTTTAAAGACCAACTCTATAGAATCCCAAGAAACGGGAAAAGAATTGGACTGTGGGAAAACAAGATCATGGGCTTCCAACACCTAAATCTTGCTCTGGAAATTGCAGATTTGTGTAACTGGCTCATGCAAAAAGGTATTCACAAATTTGCTAACATATGCACTTGGGATTCCACTAGGAATTGGAGTAATTGGGCTCTCCATCGCCCCCCTGACTGGATGCTCCCCCAACTCCATCTCTTTATAGCTAAGCTCTCTGGTCTAGCTCCCATGCATCTACATTCGAGGGACAAGTGGGGCTAGGGGAAGACTAGAGCTTACTTAGCATTGCAGGGATTTGTATATTTTCAAGATCAATCGCAACAAATCCACTCTACAAAGCTTTGGCAGCTAGTTTGGGACCCATTTGGCCTCCCAAAAATCAATTTCTTCTGCTGGATTATCATGCACAGAAGGGTCCTCACTAGAGATAATTTAGAGAAACGGGGAATTATTGGTCCCCATAGATGCCCTCTATGCTACATGGCTCAAGAAACGATTGAACACATGTTCATTGACTGTCCCTTCTCTCAAGAAGTCTAGTTGCAAACAATGTTGGGGCTCAAATCCCAAACTCCAGAGAAGCTTTCAGTAGCTAGTCTCTTCGCCTCATGGAAAGAGCGTTATCCACACACTCTAAAGAGCAAATCAACATGGGCCAAAATCTGGAATGCAATTCCAAAATACATCTGCTAGGGAATCTGGTTGGCAAGGAATGAAGCCATCTTCAACAACAGACTACAATCCATCAATACAGTGACAGCCAAGGCCAAAGCTCTGCTGCTGGAAACTTACGAAAATAGACCTCACAAGCCAGACAATTATCTACTCCCTGAAGAGCTCAGCTAGCTAGGTGAATCCCAGAGATGGGCCAACAACAAAAAGAACCTCTCCCTGCCTTGCCACAATCCAAAGTGGCGACTTCGGATCTCTGAGGCAGACTTTCATAAGTGGTGGAAAAATCAGGGAAAGTCACGATATTCTTCGACAGAGCCTCCAAAGGAAACCCAGGGATATCAAGTGTAGGAGGAACAATCTACTCCTCAGACGGGCACAAAAAGGACAACTTCAGTTGGGGCCTAGGACAGAGCACTAACAACCAGGCCGATATTCTAGGACTGCTCAAAGCGTGTCATCTTGCTCAAAGGAATAAAGGGGAAAATCTTCAAGTCCTCAGGAATTCTGAAATCCTGATTAAAATCCTTAAGACTGGTGACCAACTCAATAGCTCTGTGCTTAACAGGACCCTTGAAAGAATAAGAAATATGCTGCAAAACTTCACTTCCTGCTCATTCTACCATATCCTCTAAACTCTGAACAAGGATGCTGACATTATGGCAAATAAAGGATGTCTATTAGCACAAGGTTTTCTGTCAAAGAAATATGAAGAAATCGAAAGGCACCCAATTCCTTAACAGAGAAGGATAGTTGAGCATGGACAGGGTAGCCAAGGCAATGACTCTGTTTCGCACTCCCTACGCAACAAATTTGTCTCCATGAAAGTGAAAACCTTGGCGAAAACAACACTCACCCAAACCGCATCTGAATGCAGAAGATCAATGTTGACCCACGGCTCTAACACTGGTAGACAAACGCTGTTGGAAAGTCAATCACCGCAGACTTGCAGGTTTAGACTCAATGCTGCTCCAACAGTTCAAATCGAACATCGAAACTGGCATGCCACAGCTAATGCGTTCGCCACAGGTAGACAAACACTACTGGAAATTCAATCATCGTAGCCTTACGGGTCTTGACTCATCGCTGCTCCAACAACACAAATCGAACCACGCAACTGGCTTGCCACCGAATAGCAATGTCTGAGGTTACAATTTTCAAGTTGCTGGAAGCGATTCTGGGTAAGTCAGGTCTGTCTTAATCCACCAAAGAAAAGCGGTAAGGAAAAGCCAGGTTTTTTAGACTCTAAGCGCAAAGCAATGAACTCTCAGATATCCCAAAAAGAATCAAATGCAACAACGAAATCCCAATATAAAAGCCAGATTTTATGGATTCTAAAACGCCAGAAATATTACAATTGACTGTAATAGAGGTTGTTTGGCTCAGGCCCAACCATATCTTTTAATAAAAATCAATTGTTTCTGTTAAAAAAAAATCCTAATATTAAAACTCTAATATTGAAACACAATATTGAAACCATAATATTAAAAAGGTAATAATAAAACTCTATACTAAAACTTAATATTTAAACCTAATTATTACTTATATAATTATTATATTTATATTTGGGAAAATTCCAAACAACTCTTCAAATGCATTGTGGACTGGCGAGGAAATAAATTTTTGGAGGCTTGGAAGTCTTAGTGGGATGTCTCTAACGAAGCTTCCTGGAAAAACATCCCTCCTCTTATTTATATGCTAAGGGGTGCGGCTGACTAGGAACAAACCACTTTCGGGGATCTTGCCTCTGCACCTGATCTCATCTCTGTTGAAGTAGGGGCAATCTTCACCCTACTACCTACCAAGGAACATCAGCAGGGGCAAAGGTACATCAATGAGGAATTAATTAACAGTCACATCCCTTGGTCTTACTTCGATAAGGCATCCAATGAAGATGGTCCGTGTGGTGGAGTTCTCATCCTTCATCTCAATGATCAACACTTCATTAAGTAAAAGAATAGCTTAGGTCAGGGTTCCAATAATTATGTTGAACTTCTCTCTTTAAAACTGCTACTCTATTGGGCTCGGGAACATCACTGCCTATCTTTACAAATATTTAGGGATTCATTGAATGTTATTAATTGGTTCAATGCCACTCAATGATGTCACAACCACATATTGCTTCCTATTCTTGAATAAATTTTACAAGTAAAAGAGTTATTTGACCATGTATTCTGTTGTCACATCTACAAGGAAAGAAATTATGAAGAGAATGTCTTGTTGAAGGAGGGCTCTCGATCGCATCTAGGCACCTGGCAATTTCTAGAACATATAGATGGTAGGATCAAGAATATCAACATCCATCTTTTATTGCAAATTAAATTACAAAACATAGCAGTACTAGATATGAGCCACTTTGCATATTATTACAACAACAATTTATTTTTGTTATATTTTTTTATTAGGACACTCATCAACATATACTCATATATATGTTTTATTTTGAACATTTCTAGGATGGACTAATGTTAATTTTTGACACTAATATGTAAACACTATATGGATTGTTATACTTTTGATGGTTGGGCTACCCCTTTTATTAGCACAGTTGGAGAATGCACTTTGTGGCATCTACTATATGTAACTTTTTATATCTTTTAATAGAAAATTACAATTTTTTAATTTTTTTTCAAAAAAAAAAAACTATTATAATTATATAATAATTGAAATATTATTATTATTATTATTATTATTAAATCTCTACCATATACTTAATAGTTATTCACATTTACTAATATAGTTGTGCATGTAGTTAATGTACATTTATCAATGTATATCAACCACATTTATTACAAACTGACACACACGTTTATATTGTTTTCATTTTTTGATCAAAACTTTTTGACATTTTTGTTTCTCAATTTTTTATATAGTTCATAAAAAAATTACGATATTTAAATGAAATATATTCTATTTTTTTATTAGCTGAAATAAATGATTAAACTCTTTATAAGATTTATTCCTAAAGGTTCAAAAATAAAAAATAAATATAAAAAAAAAAATTGAAAATAAAAAATATAACATTAACACTTATACTATAATGATAATGATAACAATCTGTACCTAACGGTTTTATTACACTGTACCATTAAACCTTGGTTTATGTAATGCTCATCCACCACCATGTGCACGTTAGGGGAGGGTCACCATTACCTGTGCGCCCTCCCCGCCACGTTGGAAAACCACGTGACAAAGTGCATGGAGCCGGTACGACCCCTGTCCACCGTGGAGCTCCGCGTGTTGGGCATCATGTCATGCCATAAAACTTTCACTGCGCGCCATTTCCTCCGTTTGTTTGGGGTCATTGCTGCGATTTTCCAGTTTCCCTTTTCCTTTCTGCTCGGGGCTGGTTGTTGGGCGAAGCCCCCCGCCGAAGATGGTGCGGGTCGGCCCAGAACCTGCGCACTTCATCCTGTATTCATGTGTTGTTGCAAGCGTTTGTTCGATTGATAAGGTTTGTGGACCTTCGCGCTTCGTCTGGTATGAAGGTGTTGGTGCAAATGTTTCCTAGAGGTTTAGGGTTTATGGTTGGAACATTGCTTCTGCTTTTCTTGTGGTTTTCCGCCTGGATTTCTTGGTCGTTCTGGACTGTCGGTTGTTTAGGGTTTCTCTGGTGGTGGTCTTATTTGGCGATTTTGTTGTTTAGGGAGGAGCTGTTGCAGTTTCACTGAGCTCGAGGTAATTTAAAAATTTGTTGTTAATTTGTTTTTTTATGCTGGTGTTTTTGGTGGTTTTCTGTTGTCTAATGGCTTTTTCTTCTCATTACATGTGTGGAAAAGGTCGTTGCAGGTGTGGAGAAGGTCTGGCGAGCTTCGGGGAAGGTGGGGAAGGTCGGCAACCATCCATGGCCTGTATCCGGTAGGATTTTAATCCTACCAGCAATTTCTCTGTGTTTTTCAACACAAGCAACTCTATTTGGATATTTTGTAAACTTTCTATGGCATTTTTTTTAGGGTTTAGGGTTTTTATGGATATTTTGATGCTGTTTGTTGTTGAGGGTTTAGGGTTTTGTGGAAATTTCGTTGTTTTGATGTTATTTTTGCCATCCCGTGTTATCCTCAGCTGTCCCATGCCATCCTCAGCGAAGGGCTTCGCCCAACAACCGGCCCCGAGCAGAAAGATAAAGGGAAAATGGAACATCGCAGCAATGACCCCAAACAAACCCTCAAAACCCTCTTGTCTTTTGGTATGACTTAATTTCTAATATGTCTGATAGATTCCTTGTTTTCACTGTTATTTTCACCCCGTGACATCCTTGGTCGTCCCATGCCATCCTTGGCGGAGGGCTTCGCCCAACAACCAGCCAGGACAGTAATTCCCTCTCCTCTTGGCATAAGGACAGAGCACATGCTTATATGAATTAAGAGTGTTAATTACTGTGTAAATGGTCAACAAGTTGATTTATGCTCCTAGGCCATGATGAGATATCCTCTCTGCATCTCAAATTCCTTAATTTTACTTAATTGTTCCCCAGTGTTTCTCTGTATTTCTGGAACAATGCATCCATTACTTCTCTGAAATGGTGTTTAAGTAGACTCTCTGTCACTGCTCTTAATTGACTTGCATAACGTTTCCCTTAGGCTTCCCTTTTAAAAGCTGATCCTCTCATGGCATCCATCACCTGTCTTCACCTCGTCCGTGAAAGCTTTTGTCAGGAACTTCACTCTTTGTATTTGAAATGAAGCCTCTCTCGCTATTTCACTGCTCACCTATCCAATAGTTTCATCTTGCAATTTTCTTAAATTCACTTTAAAAATAATTTTCGGGTTCCAACCACTCTGAATGACCACAATCCACTTCTCTTTAAAGTCTGAGATCAATGGATATCATTATTAAGCCATTGCACTTTTGTAGAAAGTCGTTAGATTGACTAATTTGAGTATATTTACAGTTAAGCAAATTTGGGGTTATTTTGGTTGGGCTGAAAATAACAAATTCTTTAATGGCCATATGTATGGGGCTGTATAAGTCTACCATTGCAGTTATTTAACTATGAGCATATATAGCTTCCCTGCATTTATATCTATGAACAAATTAGTTATCTGTTGTTAACCCTTAATTATCGAAAGCAGCAATTAAGAATAATTTTGAAAGGGGAGGCAGTTGACTGACTTGGACATTATTTAGACTGGCAAGCATAGTTTTTTGTTCTTATTTGTTGATGCTTGTCTGGCCTGTTGAAACTGCAAGTTAAGCCTTGCATGTATGTTATGCTGATAGACATGATTATTTTTTCAAAATTTATGATTCATTAGAAGCTGGAAATTACTGCTTAGTTCTGTGAGAAAGAAGCTTATGATGGATATTGTCTCATAGTTGTCTTAAATGGGACGAGATGGGAAAATTAAAGCAGAAATACCAATATTTATTTTATGTTTTCAATACTCATTCTTGTACCGTAAGCACAGATGTTCATGGAAAGGGATCTTGAGGACGATGATAAATTATTTTGGCTTGGCACCATTCAATTCTTTCACAGATGGGTGAAATTTCATTTGCCCCACCCATGAATGGTTGCGGTTGTGTTTGCTTGCGAATGAAGGATATCCATAGTCCTTTTCTGCTGACATTTGACTTGCATTAGAGTACTTTGGTAATTGAGTACGAGCTTCCACAGGTGTGGTTGCTCATTGTCAAGGCCTCATTGACCAACTTTATAAAATTTTACTTAGAAAACACTCAATTGTTATTAGTACATTATTTGTTATTTTTAGTTAAGTTTTCTCTATTCTAGTGCTATGTACCTTCAGAAGTATATGGGAATGGAGTGTCGAATCTGTTATTTTATTGTAAGAATGAGATGTTGGAACTATCTTTCTAATGGCTTGTTATGTGTTACATTTAATAAGGTTGTGTCCATGTAACAGTAGTTGCGAGTTATGCTTACTGAGTCATGAATCAACTCTAACTCATATCAACATCAAAGCAATTTTCTTTTTTTGAAGGAATGCTGCAGATATAGTTGGTCATTGTCAAGGCCTCATTGACCACCTTTATAAGATTTTACTTGGAAAACAGTCATAAATGTTATTGGTACATTATTCGTTATTTTGAGTAAAGTTTGCTCTTTTCTAGTGTTGTATATCTTTAGAAGTATATGGGAATGGTGTATTGAATCTGTTATTTTATTGTTATCGCATGTTATGTGTTGCATTTCAAAAGGTTGTGTCCATGACTCCATCTAACAAGAATTGTGAGTGAATCATGAATCAACTCTGATTCAGATCAACATCAAAGCAATTTTCTTTTTTGGAGTGAATGCTGCATATGCAACGTTGTCAAAATTGACCAACAACTTATTTTCCAGTGCTCTATTCCTGCTCTGATTCAAACCTCGATTATTAACATGGAAATTCCCTATCTCAACACTTTAATCCTTAGATTGAATATCCTAAGGACTGCATCCACCTAGGATTAAGAATAGTTTAGAAACTCTAGGCCACAATGACCCAGGATTAAGAATAATTTAGAAACATCGCAACAAGGACCCTAAACAAACGGAGGAAATGGCACGGACACAAAATTTTATGTGATGACACGATGCCCAACACGTGGACCTCCACGGTCGACGTGTGTCGTACCGGATCCATGCGCTTTGACACACAGAATAACTTATAGAAATAGTTTTATCATAATTAATATTTTACAGAAAGACATATTCCATTGAAAATTTCTTTTCAACACACAGTTAGGTTGCCACAAGAAATCACTACTAGGTTGTAAGCCAAAATGTTTCTATGACAAGAAAAAGATACAATCTAGTGTTGTAAGCCAAAATGTTTTTGTGATAAGAAAAAGATACAATCTAGTGTTGTAAGCCAAAATGTTTTTGTGACAAGAAAAAGATACAATCTAGTGTTGTAAGCCAAAATGTTTCTGTGCCAAGAAAAAGATACAATCCATCCAAAATCCACATCATAATGTGGTTAGAACCAAAAACATATGACACCCCTATTCTTTATGGCCTTGAAAATCTTGAGTGCCAAAACTCCCCAAGTTACCTTCTTGAGCCAGGTAGGTTGGCCTACCAGTCAAGGGCTGATTAGGAAATGGTTGATTGTTTTCATATGATTGATTCCAATTTGTAGCTTCCAACCATGGAGGTACTGATTACCCATACCTCACATTTGCACTACTGACCCCTGCATTAAGTGGAGGTGTGTAATGAGCATACAGAGAATTGACACCAACTCTGGTAGGAACAAGGCAAGTGGGTCAACCCTCAGTTTGATAGTGGGGCACTTGAATGTTTATGAGATCTTGGAATAATGGTGTATTATCTGCAATGGAGTCCAATGAGTTTGAAATAATCCTAGTTTCATCAGCTATTCTTGTATCGTTGATCTTCCCTTGTTCCTTTTCAAGCATTTGTTGTGCCTTTCATTTTTCCTTTTCTTGTCTTGCCATTTGCTTTTGTTGGTCCTTAACTTGCCTTGATTTATCTCTTTCAATCCTTTCATCTGCTCGACATTGTGTTGCAACAATCCTTGCTACCTTCTTCTCCTTGACTAGATCCTTCTTTTTCTATTTTAATTCTTGCATTTCAAATTTCTTTTTTTCAGACTCAACTAACAGGTTTATATAGTCCTCTGAGGTGAGTAATTGTGAGCTTCGGCCCAGACGAATACTACCCGGTGCACCTTGCTTTTTTTTCATTGATACTCTCTCTACTGGTAGCTTTAGGAACCGTCCAAGTGTCTTCTCCACCCCTCCCACCTGCATGTCATTGCTTGGTACTTCCCTTTCAGTCTCTGTTGGAACTGATTGAACTATATCATTATCTTCATTTGATGCCTCATTATGTCCTTCATATTCTTCCATTGATCTATTGTCCACAAAAAAATGAACAATTTCACTGTTCAATTCTGCTGGTTGTGAGGGCATGTTCATGCTTTCTTCATTGGTTGCTGAGACACTATGTGCATTCATATTGATCATTGCTTCTGCTAGCCATGAAGGTGGGGTTACTTGGCTTGGCAATGTCAATTGGTCATTGTCAACTGCATGTTCAACAATATCAGCAACAAGAATTTCATGTTCTTGAGTTGGTGGAACGATCTCCATGTTACTGCGAATTTGTTCATTGTTATATTGTGTTTCACATACAGTTTCATCATCTTCAGCATATAAGTGTCCTTGAGACAGGGAAATCATATTACCAGCTGCAACAACATCATCTTGGTCATCTACTTCTTGCACTTCAACCCCTGTTTGGACATTCCCTTCTTCCTGAACATCCACATGAAACGCTTGGCTACAACCAGTATCATGCATAAGAGCATCATAGTTCAGTGACCAGATTCCTGTCCTCCTAAAGCCAGCCTTGATATTTGATGGTGTCAAAGCCCTTTTAAAAGATTTACTTGCAAGCTCTACTAGCTCAAACCTTTTCACCTCAACCCCTGGATTCTTTGCCATCCATGCAGCGCGCTCCGACCTGAAATAGTTCTTGAAAAGGCCAAACACACTAACATCAAGGGGTTGCAGTCTGTGAGTGGTATGAGCTGGCAATGTCAACAAGTCGATGCCTAAATTTTTTGCTTCCTCAATTGTTTGTACATCCATGTGGCTCCCATGGCCATCTCATATCAAAAGGTGTCTGTTATTAGGCGAGACGCCACCTGGTACCGATTCAGCAAAGTGAAAAAACCAACTTAGAAACAGTTCTTTAGTCATCCATGCATGGGGATGTACAACCATGCATGCACCTGGTTCACAATTTTGTATATAGTTTTTCAGTTGATTTTTACCTTTGAATAGATAAAATCCTGGGATTGAAGTACCAATTGCATTGACACAACATAAAATAGCTATCCACTCCTTGCTCTTGGGCAAAATCTTTGGCACATTTTGGCTCCCTCTCTTGGCAATTACCCGCATGCCACAATTCCTCCCTGCCTGTAAACCTGTTTCATCACAGTTCCATATATGGTCTACTCCATAAGAATGTTTATCGTAAGCACTAGAAAGTGTGTCATATAACTTTTTCACAAATGCAGGGCACAAATTTAATGCTCTGTCTCTGTCAAGGCCCTCAGCAGTATGCAATACAAGTTCTGGATGCCTTTTTTTAAACCCAAACCACCATGATTTACCAGGAAACCCATCTTTGAATGGGTTTGGCCTCCCTTGACAGATTTGAGCAACTGTTGATTTGAGTTGTATCAACTCTAGCCCATGTCCCAGTTGGGCCATCTCTTTACACCACTCGACCACCTCGGCCTCCTCCTCCTCAGTCATAACTGTAAGAGGCTTTCTACGTTTTGTATGAGTCAGTCCATTTATCCAATAATGTATTGATGAGGGAGGAATACCATGTTTTTTTGCAGATGCCCGAACTGAGTATCCATTAAACTCTATGTCGTCAATTGCAACTAACATTTGTTCTCTTCTCCATCCTCTTATAGCATTGATCTTTTTAGTTGAGCTTTCCCCTTGGACTGTTGTTGATGGTGGTTCTGTGGCTGATAGTGTGTTAACATCAGCTGCTGTCACATGGTCATCCTCAACAATGTTAGAATATTTGTAAATTATGCTTTATTACTTCTGCAAAAATAATTTTCCTTTATTACAGGAAATTATCAACATGTGTGTTACAAGAAATCGAATTGCATTACTTCGTAGTCTCTCATTGCAAATTACTTCGTAGTCTCTCATTGCAAATTACTTCGTAGTCTCTCAATTGCCTGCCTGTTCATCAGTTTAGCAACTTTAATATGGATTCAAGTAGGATTCTATGATAGTTGTTTCAAATATCATTTTCCATTTTTTTTGCTGTTTGGCATTGCCAAAAATGTCTCAGTATTGCAACTTCTCCATTGTAGTCCATGGCCACCATTTTGTTGGCATTATGATTCTGGTATGGC
This sequence comes from Pinus tabuliformis, assembly GCA_031772625.1. Lineage (NCBI taxonomy): Eukaryota > Viridiplantae > Streptophyta > Pinopsida > Pinales > Pinaceae > Pinus > Pinus tabuliformis. The sequence goes on along the minus strand of CM062810.1, from coordinate 904,736,808 downwards.
TCTATGTTACAGATGTTGTACTTGATGGCAACACCCGTGGCAATGCTCTAATCAGACTCTCAAAATGTTGAAAATTAAGAAGTACGCAGGAGAACAGTTCAGAAGACGCGTACACGCAGGTACACCGAGAAGGGACCGCGGCCAGACATGCAGGTCAGCCGTTCAGGAGGTGCGTACCCCCAGTGCACTCACTTCAACGCAGAGAAAAGCACACGTGGGGTTTCTTATGTTTAACCCTTGGTATTTAGCCGACGGTATTTGTGTTATTATGGTTTTGGCTCGTGGTATTGATCCATGATTTTAGGAGGAGCTTGCCTATATAAAGCAAAGGAGATCACTTGGCTAAGCATCTTTTGCAAATTTGAATATCTTAAGATCTGAAAGATTGGGTTATTGTCTTAAAAGCTTGATCTATATGAAAGTGAAGTTGAAAGCGAATCTGTGAAGGGTGATCTCTCGAGCGCATGATCAGATCTGGACATCTGACTAACTGTGGCACACTGGTGGACTGCCAATTCGGCCCTAATCAGAAGTACGCAGGTGATTAACGGTACAGGTGCGTGGGTACGCAGAGCAGAAACAGGAGAGCTGCGTAGGTACGCAGAGCAGAAGAAGGGGTACTGCGTGGGTACACAGAGCAGAAGAAGGAGAGCTGCGTGGGTACGCAGCGCGACAAAGGTTCAGGTGCGTACGCACAGTAAAAGTACGCGGCGCGATAGTATCTATGAGTGCGTGGCTACAGTGGCAGTACGCGGCGCGATAGTGTCTCTGGCTGCGTACCTGTAGTAACAGTACGCAGCGCGGTTGAAGAAACAGTGCATGGACACGCAGTGCGGCAGAAGGGTCTCTGCGGGTATACGCAGGGGAGCAGAAGGTGAAGTGCGTACACACGCAGACCAGAGAAAGAAAAACTGTGTATCTGTCTTAAGACCTTTTGTTTGGCTATACTTTTCTGTTGATAAGGTGTTATGGGTTTAGTTCTATTATTGTTGATCTGGTTACTGCAGTTGACTGGGTGATTTTCATGTACTTGATGATTATTTGAAATTTATGGATCCAGTTTGAAAATTTATGAAAAGTAGTCCTTGTAAGAAAAGAAGTAGGGGGTTGTAGCTCCCTTCCAGGAGAGACTGGAAAATGAGAGAGAGTTGTAGCTCTCTGCAGGTTGCAGCCTGCATACTGGTAAAGGACTGCACCAATACAAAACCATTGTAAAAGGAGTTTCTAATTTGAAATAAGATAGAGACATATTGCAGCAGGTGGTTTTCACCCACATTGGGTTTCCACCTTATATCTGGTGTTCTTTGGTGTGACTATCTGTTTTTCTTGTTCATGCTCATTATTTTATGGTACTGATATGCAAAAATAATTCAAAGTATAAATAAGGAAGATTTGTTCAAAGAACTTGATAATACTGATTCACCCCCCCCTCTCAGTATTATTTCCAACAATTGGTATCAGAGCAGGTCCTTCGGAGAAGCTTGATCGCTTGAAGGAAGATCATTCATCATGAGCAACTACGAGAGGGAAGCATCAATCAGGCCACCAATTTTTGATGGGACAAACTTCAATTATTGGAAGGTAAGAGTTACTGCCTATCTTCAATCTCTTGGTACAGAAGTTTGGAATATCATAGACACAGGCTACGCTTTTCCTTCAGCTACTCCTACAGATGCGGCCGAAAAGAAGAAATATGAAACAAATGCTAAAGCAGTCAATACTTTGCTGGGATGCTTATCTCAAACAGAATTCGTAAAAGTTATGCAATATAAATCCGCAAAAGAAATATGGGACAAGATTGTCTTGAGCTACAAAGGAGATGAACAGGTAAAGCGTGCTAAACTTCAAACTCTCAGGATTCAGTATGAGAATCTCAGGATGTATAATGATGAAAGTGTGGCTAACTATTTTCTTCGGGTAGATGAGATTGTTAATTGCATGAAAAACTTGGGTGAAGAAATAAAAGAGGCTATTGTGGTTGAAAAGGTTCTAAGATCATTGTCCCCCATGTTTGAATCTAAAGTATCTGCAATAGAAGAAAAGGGAATCTACGAATTCTTACTATGTCTCAGCTACATGGAATTCTAACTGCTTATGAAATGAGAAAGGGAGGTCCATCAGACAGAAGAGAAGCTGCTTTCAAGGCATCAGGCAAAGGAGATTATTATGAAGCAAGTCACGTACCAGAAGAAGAAGAAGAAGAATCAAATTTTGTCAGAAATCTTCAAAGGGGTTCTAGAAGGTTCAGAGGTAAGTTACCTTTTAAATGCTTTGCTTGTGGAAGAGTAGGTCATTATGCTGCAAAATGTCCTTATAAGGATAAAGGAAAGGAACCTGCTAGATGGAACAAGAAACAGGGTGCAAATAAGAAAAGCTACTACACTCATGAAGATAGTGATGGTCTATCAAATAGTGATGAAGATGAACAAGGTAATGAATATAAACTATTAATGGCATTTGAAGATGATGATTATATGGATGCTATAGATGTGGATAACCTTTATGAAGAAATTACTAGACTCAAGAGATGTATAGAAGAAAAGAATATGATCATTGATACTCTACAATTTCAAATTGATGAAAAGGAAAAACATCTTGAAAAATTAGAAGGTGAAATTGTTGCTCTTAGAAAAGAGATTGAGAAAACAAAAGCTATTAATCTTAAGTTTGTCAAAGGATCTGAAACTCTGGATGAGATTATCAATGTACAGCGCTCTCCTCTAAACAAGACAGGTCTGGGCTATAATGGAGAAACTTCTCATGCATCCACTTCAAAAAGTTATCTTGATGCAGCAAAAAGGAATGAACAAAACCACAATGGAGACTATCAGGTAAAGCAGGGACGAATTGCAAACGAAAACTATCAGGGGCAATCCGTCTTAAGAGTGAACAAAAGCTACAACCAGCCACAGGTAAAATCTTCTCAATTTGGTTCAAGAATGAATGACAATAGAAATTACAATCACTTGGCAGGTAGATTTGATAACCACAGAAGTTTCTTCAATGGACAATGTTTCTCTTGTCATAACTTTGGTCACAAAGCAGCTCAATGTGTTGCATATAAAACAATCATGACTAGAGAAGCTCAAAAACAAAGAAGTATGACCGGGATTACAAAAAGGACCTCTAACAACTTTTCGGCTCTTGAAAATGAAGTTGAATGTTCTATTTGCAATAACTTTGGTCATGAAGATTCTGAATGCAGGAGCAGGTTTCAGCAGAAAAAGGAACAAGCCTCAAGCACCAAAACATGGAGAATAAAGGAACCACAAACAGAAAGATGTGGGATAGCATTTTATGCAGAGGGACAGGAAAATCTATGGTACATTGACAGTGGATGTTCGAAGCATATGACAGGTGATAAAGAAAAACTTGAGTCATATTCTGCTCTAGAAAAAGGAAAGAAAGTTTCCTTTGGAAATGATACTCCTGCAACTATAAAAGGAAAAGGCATTGCTCAGTTAAAAGAAAAGGTCAAGGCTGGAAATGTTTTGTATGTTGATGGATTGAAGCATAATCTTCTAAGTGTCAGCCAGATGTGTGATCAAAGAACTGAGGTGATATTCAGATCAAATGGATGTCTTGTTCGTGATCTTGATACAGGTAAAACGGTGATCAAAGGCAAAAGAACTTCAAATAATCTGTACATATTTGAAGAAGGACAACAACAATGCTATCTGAGCAAGGATGATGAGCACTGGTTATGGCATCGGAGGTTGGGGCATCTAAGCTTTTCACAAATAAGGAAAGCATGCAAATATCAGGCAGTTCGCGATCTTCCAGATATCAAAATTCCTGACAACACCATATGCAAATCATGTCAGTTTGGAAAACAAACCAGAACTAACTTTCCAGAGAAGGAAGGATCAGCTAGCATGCCTCTTGAGCTAGTACATACAGATACATGCGGTCCATTTAGGAAAAGAACACCTCGAGGAGAAGAATACTTGATATTATTCATTGACGATTTCTCCAGGTTTGTCTGGTTAGGACTTATGAACCATAAAGATGAAGCATTCGAAAAATTCAAATCCTTCAAAGCCTTGGTTGAAAATGAATCAGGTCACAAAATTAAGTGCCTCAGATCCGACAGAGGTGGGGAGTTTACCTCAAATGAATTTTTCGATTTCTGTGAAGAACATGGGATAAGAAGAGAATTCTCTACAGCTAGAACTCCTCAGCAAAATGGAGTTGTGGAAAGAATGAACAGAACAGTCCAACAAATGGCTCATGCTATGCTTGATGAGTCAGGAACTCCCGCAACTTTCTGGGGTGAAGCTGCACATGTTGCGGTTGTTATTCTCAACAAAACAAATGTCCGAGTGAACAGCACTCAAACTCCTCATGAGGTCTGGAGTGGTAAGACTCCTTCGGTAAAGCACTTCAAAATCTTTGGGAGCAAATGCTATATTAAGAATACTGATGAGCAACTTGGCAAACTTGAACCTAGAGCAGATGAAGGCATTCTTCTTGGTTACTCTCCACATAGCAAAGCATACAAGTGCTACAATAAAAGACTTGGCAGAATTGTTGACAACATTGATGTAGTGGTTGATGAGAAGGGATACATCCCTAGGCAAGTACATCATGAAGACATCGAAGAAGATGAAGGCTACCCTCAAAGACAGAATGATGAAGAAGAAGAACCGCAAGAAGAACCAGAGGAGCAGACAAGAATAGAAGAGAAAACTCCATCCAGATATGTTCAGAAGAATCATCCAGAATCTCAGATTATGGGGCAGAAAGAAGCAGGTGTACAAACAAGAAGAACAGTTGCAGAAGCTTCAAGCTATTTGGCGTTACTCTCCTCCACTGAACCACAAAATGTGAAAGAGGCATACAAAGATGAATGTTGGATGAAAGCAATGGATGAAGAACTTGAGCAAATCGAAAAGAACAACACTTGAGAGCTGGTTCCTAGACCAAAGGATAAGAATGTTATCGGAACAAAATGGGTCTTCAAAAATAAATTGAATGAAAATGGAGAAGTAATTAGAAACAAGGCTAGACTTGTTTGTAAAGGGTATGCGCAACAAGAAGGAATAGATTTTGAAGAAACCTTTGCTCCTGTTGCAAGACTTGAGGCCATCCGAATGTTCCTTGCTCTCTCAAGGTTCCAAAACTTCAAAGTATTTCAAATGGACGTGAAATCAGCCTTTCTAAATGGAGAATTGGAAGAAGAAGTATAAATTGAGCAGCCAGATGGGTTCATTCTTGGAAATGATCCAAATCTTGTGTGCAGATTGAAGAAGGCTCTCTATGGTCTCAAACAAGCTCCAAGGGCTTGGTACTATCGTTTGGACAAATATCTTCATCAACAAGGCTTTTCAAAAGGATCAGCAGATAGCAATCTTTATATAAAAGTTGAAAATGACAAATTACTAATACTTGTTGTGTATGTAGATGACATTATCTTTGGCAGCAATGAAGAAGCTATGAGTCAAAGCTTTGCCTTGGTGATGCAGAAAGAATTCGAAATGTCCTTGCTGGGAGAACTGACATATTTTCTTGGTTTGCAAATCCAACAAAAAGAAGGAGGAATCTTTTTGTCTCAAACCAAGTATCTCAAACAGATTTTGAAGAAATATGGCATGGAAGATGCAAAACCAGTATGTACACCCATGGTCACAGGATGTAGCCTCAGTGCAAATGATGAATCTGCAGCAGTGCATCAACCAACCTATAGATCTATGATTGGAAGTTTACTTTATTTGACAGGTACCCGACCGGACATTATGCATGCAGTTGGAATAGTTGGAAGATTTCAGGCAAATCCGAAGGAGACTCATCTTCAGGCAGTGAAAAGAATTTTCAAATATCTTCAAGGGACTCAAAATTATGGCTTATGGTATCCTAGAGATATAGATCTCACACTTCATGCTTATACAGATGCAGATTGGGCCGGAAGCGTGAATGACAGGAAAAGCACAAGTGGTGGTGCGTTCTTTATGGGTTCCAGACTAGTATCTTGGTTCAGCAAAAAACAAAGTTCGATTGCCCTGTCTACAGCTGAAGCGGAATATGTGGCTGCTGCATCTTGTTGCACTCAACTCCTTTGGATGATGCAGACTTTGCAGGATTTTCAAATCACTTGTACACCACCTATCCCCATCTTATGTGATAACACAAGTGCAATCAGCATATCAAAGAATCCTGTCATGCATTCAAAAACCAAGCACATACCAATCAAGTATCATTTTCTCCGGGAACAAGTGCTTGAACAGAAGGTCAAGTTGGAGTATGTTCCTTCTAAGGAACAAGTTGCTGATATACTCACCAAACCATTGCCCAGGGAGACTTTTGAATACCTCAGGCAAAAGCTGGGGGTAGTTGATGCATCATCTTATTGTTGAAACTCTTCTGATTGATGGTTGTACGCATGGTTCATCTGGGGTATATGCGTACATGTGCTGGGTGGCTGATTGGTTGAAGATTGAATGGCACAGGTTCAGGGGGAGCATATAATGCATTGTTGGCATTATGGAGGATGTACAGAAGGAGATCATGGAAGCTTGTCTGAATATAGCTGCAATATGTCTCTATCTCTTTCATGATCTTTTATGGTGTTTGGTGGATTATGGTTCTTCTTTGCAGATCTGGTTCATATTCAGGGGGAGCATGCTCTTAGGGGGAGCATAACCCTTTGCCCTTGATGTCAAAGGGGGAGAATGAAGCTGAAGATTTTGAGGTTGCCATCAAGTCCAAAGGGGGAGATTGTTGGCATTATGATTCTGGTATGGCTCTATGTTACAGATGTTGTACTTGATGGCAACACCCGTGGCAATGCTCTGATCAGACTCTCAAAATGTTGAAAATTAAGAAGTACGCAGGAGAACAGTTCAGAAGACGCGTACACGCAGGTACACCGAGAAGGGACCGCGGCCAGACACGCAGGTCAGCCGTTCAGGAGGTGCGTACCCCCAGTGCACTCACTTCAAGGCAGAGAAAAGCACACGTGGGGTTTCTTATGTTTAACCCTTGGTATTTAGCCGACGGTATTTGTGTTATTATGGTTTTGGCTCGTGGTATTGATCCATGATTTTAGGAGGAGCTTGCCTATATAAAGCAAAGGAGATCACTTGGCTAAGCATCTTTTGCAAATTTGAATATCTTAAGATCTGAAAGATTGGGTTATTGTCTTAAAAGCTTGATCTATATGAAAGTGAAGTTGAAAGCGAATCTGTGAAGGGTGATCTCTCGAGCGCATGATCAGATCTGGACATCTGACTAACTGTGGCACACTGGTGGACTGCCAATTCGGCCCTAATCAAAAGTACGCAGGTGATTAACGGTACAGGTGCGTGGGTACGCAGAGCAGAAACAGGAGAGCTGCATAGGTACGCAGAGCAGAAGAAGGGGTACTGCGTGGGTACGCAGAGCAGAAGAAGGAGAGCTGCGTGGGTACGCAGCGCGACAAAGGTTCAGGTGCGTACGCACAGTAAAAGTACGTGGCGCGATAGTATCTATGAGTGCATGGCTACAGTGGCAGTACGCGGCGCGATAGTGTCTCTGGCTGCGTACCTGTAGTAACAGTACGCAGCGCGGTTGAAGAAACAGTGCGTGGACACGCAGTGCGGCAGAAGGGTCTCTGCGGGTATACGCAGGGGAGCAGAAGGTGAAGTGCGTACGCACGCAGACCAGAGAAAGAAAAACTGCGTATCTGTCTTAAGACCTTTTGTTTGGCTGTACTTTTCTGTTGATAAGGTGTTCTGGGTTTAGTTCTATTATTGTTGATCTAGTTACTGCAGTTGACTGGGTGATTTTCATGTACTTGATGATTATTTGAAATTTATGGATCCAGTTTGAAAATTTATGAAAAGTAGTCCTTGTAAGAAAATAAGTAGGGGGTTGTAGCTCCCTTCCAGGAGAGACTGGAAAACGAGAGAGAGTTGTAGCTCTCTGCAGGTTGCAGCCTGCGTACTGGTAAAGGACTGCACCAGTACAAAACCATTGTAAAAGGAGTTTCTAATTTGAAAGAAGATAGAGACATATTGCAGCAGGTGGTTTTCACCCACATTGGGTTTCCACCTTATATCTGGTGTTCTTTGGTGTGACTATCTGTTTTTCTTGTTCATGCTCATTATTTTATGGTACTGATATGCAAAAATAATTCAAAGTATAAATAAGGAAGATTTGTTAAAAGAACTTGATAATACTGATTCACCCCCCCCCCCTCTCAGTATTATTTCCAACACATTCCAGGCATAAATTCTATGTTGGGAACAACTTGCAGCTGTGATCAGCCTTGTGGTCTCTCAATTGCCTGCCTGTTCATCAGTTTAGCAACTTTTATATGGATTGAAGTAGGATTCTATGATAGTTGTTTCAAATATCATTTTCCATTTTTTTTTCTTTTTGGCATTGCCAAAAATGTCTCAGTACTGCAACTTCTCCATTGCAGTCCATGGCCACCATTCCAAGCATAAATTCTATGTTGGGAACAACTTGCAGCTGTGATCAGCCCTGTGGTTTCTCAATTGCCTACCTGTTCATCAATTTAGCAACTTTTATATGACCAATCACACAACTATGAAATTCTGCATCCAATTTCAAAAGATTCTCTTTCTCAAGCTGTTGAAGTTTGGATATGGGAGCACTAGAAGTGATAAATCATATTAATATTGCACATCAATATGAATTCACATTTTCTAGCCTTCGATTTAATGCAAATCCTCTTTCCGCAGGGAACTTATCGAGCATTTCAATATTTTGGAGTTACTCTGAATATTTAGTATTTTTTTCGTTCACACTGGATTTTTCCATGTATTCATCTGTTTTCATAATGAGAGTAAATGTTTAACTTTCATAGGGCAGTGTCAAAATTTTGCAAATGTTGTTCCAAGTAAATCCATAGTTCATCAATTTAGCAACTTTTATATGGATTCAAGTAGGATTCTATGATAGTTGTTTGAAAATCCATAGTTCATCAATTTAGCAACTTTTATATGGATTCAAGTAGGATTCTATGATAGTTGTTTCAAATATCATTTTCCATTTTTTTTGCTGTTTGGCATTGCCAAAAATGTCTCAATACTACAACTTCTCGTGGATTTTCAAAATTTTGCTTCGTTTTCCTGAAATAAGTAGTCAAAATTCACCTCCTAGGGCCACCTGCAAAAATTAGTTTTCACATTGATGGATTTGCATTTTAATATTTTCTCTAGGTTTTGGATAGCACTCACAACCTCAAATGTCTAATATTCCTTATCTCACCAAGATGGGAGAATATTCCCACAAAAAATGAAGGATGTGAGAATGGAATACCATATCAAGGTGTCCATGAAATACATGAATAACCAGGACCCATGATCACACCACAGAAATTTTGTTACTTTGATTAAGTAAAACACGCCACTTGCATGGAATACTTTTAATCTTTAATTTTGCGTTCATTGGAGAGACCATAGGTTTGATTTGGAAATAGTAGTTGAAGAGGAAATTTGCAAGCAACAATCTCAAGGAAGAATACAAAGAAACAATGCCAAAATCTCAAAAGTGATGAAAACCAGGATAACTGTCAAGTAGTTTATCAATGTTTTGTTTTCCTCCTTTGACCATCTCAAAGCGTGATTTCTTTGAGCCCATATGTCACTATAAAACACAACAAAGATAATGGTCCATGCCAATACCACAATGATTTTTGATACCATACTCATTCAAATTAGTGAAGTCTCTTTTGACGCTAAACTGTATTGTATTCCAGCATCAAGCAATGACTACCAAAAACATAGGCTTACCTATGTAATGAAGGCACTAAAGAGCCCTGTTGATGTGTCTCTAGTTTATGATAAATTATAATCAAGATTGTTTGCTCTTGTTCTCATCATTGTTGCCGCATGGTTATTAAATAAAATTTTGAATTTATTTTTGCTATAGTAGCATGGAACTCTTTTGAACGACGTCCCTATTATCTTCAAGAAAACCAAGAAAAACCTCCCTCGGAATATTTAGTTACTCTAAATATTTAGTATGGCCAGACAGATCATGTAAGAACTCTGATAAATGAAAACAATGAAAACAGAACTGTAAGAACAATGACTTTCAATGGTTGTTTGTGAAACCATCCAGGTATCCTTCTAGCAGTTATGGCCAGACAGATCATGTAAGAAATTTGATAAATGAAAACAATGAAAACAAAACTGTAAGAAGAATGAGTTGTAATTCATATAACTAATCTGAGTATATTGGCAACTGTTTTGTGATGTTGTCTTCAAGTTTGTTGAATGGTTTGAAAGCATAAGATGCAACTTCAACAGTGGGTGGACTTCTTTTATAGTTTTGGGCACTTGAATTTAATTGGTGGACATGGATGCACATGGATTGCAATGGCTTCATTTTGAAAGTGTGGTCTGGATTTAATTTGATGTGATCTAATGGTTGGGAATTGGTTATTTGTTGATCCGTGTGCTTTGATCTGTTTTAATGAAAAATAGAGTGAGTTGGGTGTCATTTATTGCAGTTATTGGGTCTGGGTGTCATTTATTGCACAAAGTGGGTTTAAATGTTATTGGGTTGGGTGTCATTTATTGAACATAGGGTGTTTAGTTGTTGAACAATACAGCAGTTATGGCTGACATACATTCCCTTTTGTTATGTGCAAGTAGGCATATTTATTTGGGATGCAAAGCTGCAATTCTGATGAGTGGGGGTTGAAGTGACTGCTGCTTTCTACTTCTGAAATAGACCATTTTGGAAGCCTTTATGGTTTTAGCTGTTTTCTAGTTGGGTCAATATGGTTTGCAGTCTTAACTGGTAAAATACTATTTATGGACAGTTGTGGGCCTAGTCAATGTATGAGGAAATTTTGGACATAAATTAATACCTATTTATACTTAATGTTATTTATTTTTGTTTAAATATTAGTTTCAAAAATCTCAATTTATGGTAGTTTGGTGGGACCAGTACTATATCAATTACTGGTCCCTGCACAACATTAGGAATCTCTCCCCTAATCTTGATGTGTTGTGTCGAGGGTTGTTTTAGATTTTTTATTTGGCAATGAACCAAAGTGACGACAACGTTGTGAGTCAAACATTAAATGTTTGTGAGCACAACCGCTGTAACTACAAATATTAATCACCGCTTTCACTGATAACGATGTGGAAAGCTATTGAAAAATATTATTCATATTATTTCCTATTTCAAAGAAAATCGTTAAGTTTTTCACAATTATGATTTGAACTACCACTAATCAACAACACCACGAGCTGTGATTATTTTCCTTCTCACCAATGAAAAACATTGGATTTTCGGAATTTTTTCAATTAACTCATAAGTCACAACCAACAAAATAATAATAAAAGGATATATGTTAAAATTAAAATAATATTTTTAAATAAGTAAAAATTCTATTCCGAATCCTTTGAATTTATTGCAAGAAAAGTGTACAACACACTTTCATATCTCATCATTATCATATGGATGCTAGGCACCTAAATATTCACAATGTAATTGGTGAATGAGAAAGATATTTATTAACTTATGACATTTTATATGTTTTTAATTATTATGAATGTTGACCTTGAATATAAAGAATATGTACATTAAAATGAAAACGATAAAATTTCACATTAAATATAAAGAGTTAATTTTTCATATAATTAAAAATTTAGTGAAAAGAATATGTACCTTAAAATAAAAGGTTAATTTTTCACCTAAACACAATGTGAAAGTTATTCATCTATATTTCAAAATTCTTTTGCACTTACTCCAAAGTATTATAGAAATTTAATTTGTATGTCATAAAAATTGTTAAAATTATATTACTTTAAAGTATTCATATATATATATATCTTTTCAAATCACATTTAATCAATCATAAAATGATTAAAGATTATATTAATTTATTAAAATATTAAAATTTAATTAGGTTTATTTTGAGGTCTTTTAATTGAAAAAGATATATTTTTAGAAAGTTTTGTTTTTCTTTTAATTTATTTTTAAATATTTGAATTTATCAATATAATTAAACGCTACTTTTTAGAATTATTATATAGTTTTTTTTTTAATTTTTAATTTAGTTTTGAAAATTTTAAATAGATTTTACGAAGTTTATTAAAGTAAATTATTTTTTTCTAATTAGTTGATGATTATTTTTATGTGTTTTTAAATTGAATTGTAAAATATAAAAATTATATTAAAAATAAAAATTATTTGGCAAGTGTCATAATAATGATTTTTATTAGAGTCGCACAACAATGTCATATGGACAATTTCCCGCCACAATTTAAGCAAGTATTTGTATAAAAAATGGATAAGAACTATGTTTTATTTAACGCTTTAATAAGTAGGAGTAAAAATGTGAATGTGCTGACTTAATTATATAATTTTACTTAATATCAATAAGAAATCACTAAAACAATATTAATAATAAATTAAAAAGGTTATCAATTCAAACAATGTAGATAAAGTAACTCCATTTTTAATACTTATATTTTTTATTGTTGAAAGCATTTACCTATATGAAATTTTAGTTCTTTATTGTTTTTACTTTAATTTAACTATCAATTACTTTTGCATAAAAGACAAGTACTAAGGCTTGTTAAAATGGTTGTGCTAATTATGTCGTAAGGCGTTCCCCTTTGAAAAAAACTCCCCAAATTGCCACGTGTACCTTTCTGCACCATTAGATCAAATGTTAGACAATTGAAATGTTTTATGCTATTGAATCCACCCATCCCTCTTTCTAAATACCTAACTAGCTCTATGAGCCCTCTAAACCCTACGATCTCTAAGGACATGGATTCATCCTTTGTTGTTGTAGGTCTATGTTGCGAGCCTCAGACTGAGACTGGGCCAGAGCCAAAAAGTTGTGTAATGCTCCTTGTCAGCCCAATAATTTTCACCAAAGATTCCTTCTATTTGAGCTTTGCAACCAGGATGGCACATGCGGGTTTCAGGTAGCTCAGTCGGGTTTCAATTGGCGCAGTCGGGTTTCATGCATAAATTGATTTAAAGTTTTAATTTGTTCAGGGTAATATTATATGGTTGCCTCTCAGCACATAATTCGCACTAGGAACTGTACTTTACTCTCATTTTCCTCTCGGCAGACTCTAGTGTAGCTACAAGGGTTTTGTTTGAACGTTGTTTGAACGCTACACATTGAAATTGGGAGGTATATACTTTTATCCGCTGATAATGGACCCAAGTATGTGCATTGTTACTCTAGTTGGAGTAATTGTGGATTAATAAACTCATTTTCTTTGGATTGGGGTCATTTAATGAAATTTTAAATTGTGAGGGTATCCCTGGATGTACTCTTTGAAACAAGAATGAAGAGAGCATGGATCCAATTTTTTCTCCCGACCTCTGGTTGCATATGGGTTATTGACAGACAATTATTTGGATAAGGAAAGTTGGCATTGTTCCAATGCGCAACCTTAAACAGGAGTTTCCAATGAGATTTGTTATCATGACCCTTGATTACAAGAAATCCGCATTTAGTGGCAATGGACTCTATGCCCAATCGATTGCATGATCCCTTGCAAAAAGAGGCAACCATGTATTGGTAATTAGTGCCAAACCGACAAACAGAACCATTGGTCCAAAAAATGCTGCAGAAGACGTGCAGGAAGCCATGTAAGAAATGAGCATTCGTTTTGGTTGTAGATTGGTCAATGCTTTCTGCATTACCATGCCTAAAGGAGGCTGCAGGAAACCAGCATTGGCCAATGGCTTTTCTCAAATTTTGCATATATTATATATCATAGTATAAGGGTGATCAGGGGATAATGGAGAAGCAATTTTATAAGAACATGAAATCAAAGGTTGTGTCAATGGCCTCTGTTGTTGTTTCTTTAAGCTCAGAGATGCCCACATAACTCATTTTCTTGGGATTGGGATCGTTTGATGAACTTTTAAACTATGAGGGTGTGCCTGGATGTCCTCTTTGAAACAATAATGAAGAGAGCGTGAATCTATTTTTTTCTCTCGGCCTCTGCTTGCGTATGGGCTATTAATAGACTGTGATTTGGTAAGGAAAGTTGGCATTGTTCCAATGCGCAACCTTAAACAGGAGTTTCCAATGAGATTTGTTATCATGACCCTTGAGTACAAGAAATATGAATTTAGTTGCAATGGATTCTATGCCCAATCGTTTGCATGATCCCTTGCGAAAAGAGGAAACCATGTATTGGTAATCAGTGCCAAACCGACAAACAGAACCATTGGTCCAAACAATGGTGCAGAAGACATGCAGGAAGCCATTCAAGAAACTAGCATTGGTCTTCGTTGTAGATTGGTCAACGTTTCCTGCATTCCCATTCCTAAAGGAGGTTGTAGGAAACCAACATTGACCAATGGCTTTTCTCAAATTTCACATATATTATATATCAAAGTATAAGGATGATCAGGGGATAATGGAGAAGGAATTTTATAAGAACATGGCATCAAAGGATGTGTCAATGGCCTCTATTGTTGTTGCTTTAAGCTCAGAGATGCCCACATACTCTTAACAGAACTTAGATTTGGCATCTCTCCTGGTGTTTTTACTAGGCCCTTGTTTCCTCCACTTCGAGAAGACATCCAGTCTTTGGCTATGTCAGTGTTGAAAAGCTAAGAGAAATGGAAGGAGGGGAGGAAGCATATTTCCTATTGTGTCTTCCTTTCTCAAGAGAAAAATGCAAACCTTTTTTCCTAAATTATTGAGTCTCTTAGTGATTTTATCACAGAACAAGGCATTTATCTTAGTGATTTTATGACAGAACAAAGCATTTTACCTTTCCTATGTGGAGGAGCTCATGGAAATGGAGATTATGCAAAGGCTATTACATAACTGGGGTGATCAGGGGATAATGGAGAAGGAATTTTATAAGAACAAGGAATCAAAGGTTGTGTCAATGGCCCCTGTTGTTGCTGCTTTAAGCTAAGAGATGCCCACATACTCTTAACAGAACTTGGATTTGGCATCACTCTTGGTGTTTTTCCTAGGCCCATGTTTCCTCCACTTCGAGAAGACATCTAGTCTTTGGCTATGTCAGTGTTGAAAAGCTCAGAGAAATGGAAGGAGGGGAGGAAGTATATTTCCTGTTGCGTCCACCTTTCTCAAGAGAAAAATGCAGACCTTTCTGCTTCAATTATTGAGTCTCTTAGTGATTTTATGACAGAACAAGGCATTTTACCTTTCCTATGTGGAGGAGCTCATGGAAATGGAGATTATGCAAAGGCTATTACACAATTGCAATTTGTTTGTTCATTTATATGGTTGGAATATGAATGTGTGTTAATTTTTTCCCTTTGGTTCTACATATATTGAGTCATGGCATTTTCTTCATTGGGTGCTACATATATTGTGCAATTTACTTTGAAAATACTGGTTGCTACTTATTTTAGGTGTAATTAGCATCTCAACTTAAGAGTCTTGATATTATGATTTACTCAGATTAGTTGTTCGATAAATGCTAGGTATTACCACCCTCTCTGGGTTGTTGGCAGCCTGCTTTGCCCAAGTACAATGTTTAATTTCTTCTTGGTATTATTATTGTACTTACAGTTAAGTAAATAAGAGGAATAGTGCCGGGTTGCATGGTGTTCTTTAATTAATGGAATGGTTAGATGTAATCTCCACCTTGGTTTCTAAACCATCATTTTCATTTATAAAAAGGAAAAATCCCAGTGCTTTTAGGATGGTTAGCATGAAAGTCAAGAATCCATTCCACATGGTCAATACTTTTTGAAATCTACCTTGATGAAGAGGTTATTTATGCTCAAAGATCGAGTCCATTCTATGCGCTCCCAAAAGAGAACGTTGTCTAAAAAAAAGTTGGCCCTAAATGAAGCTAGTTTGTTGAAGACACAACTATTAGCAGGATATATAAGCGCCAGGGCCTTGGTCAGGTTCTTGTAGGATACATTCAATAAGCTAATTGGTTACCAAAAATTTAAAGAGCCTAGAATTCATCGCTCTCCTTTCACATTTGTAAAAAATATGGTTTGTCAAAATCCAAAGTTACTTTCTAGAACTCACATGGGAATGCATCCTCACACGAGAATGCATCCAATCTAGTATCTTTATCTTCCATTGTTCCGTAAGGGATCTTGTCTACTCATCAAGATTCAATGCATATGTACATGTTTTCATATGTTATTTTGGTAGGTGACTTGATAATCGAGACTTTGTCTAAGCATATCTACCTATATTATGCTCCGTTGTTTTTTGGGATTGAAAAACCAACTTGTAATGACCAAAAAACTTGTTTTCAATCTCTTCTTTGGAAAGTCAACCATTTTATCATTGTTTTAAGTGAAAAAGTTTCCCCTGGTGTCCTTAGTTGCCAACACTATGAAAAAACTTTAGTTGGTCAGTGTTTAGTGTTCACTGAGTGTAAGCGAGCTTTGAGTTGGGCTCCTTTGGCTCAAAAAACTTCATCCCATAATTCCTTGAGTCTGGTCATCCAAGCCTGTTTTCCAACATCACAAGGGTTGTTCTGTAGGATTTGGGATATGTATTCCAAGTCGTTAACGATCCTACTATGATTTTGATGAACATTGGAAATTTGGCACCTATTGCCCCTTGGAAAGTCGAGTGGTCAGTAAATGGCACTGCCCCACTAAATGATCCCAATCTCCATCACCCTTGAACCTGCGTAACAAATTCTACTTTTTTCTTAAGAGAAAAATGCATATCTTTTTGCTTCATTTATTGAGTCTCTAAGTGATTTTATGACAAAACTAGGCATTTTACCTTTCCTATGTTGAGGAGCTCATGGAAATGGAGATTATGCAAAGGCTATTACACAACTACAATTTGTTTGTTCATTTATATGGCTAGAATATGAATGTGTGTTAATTTTTTCCCTTTGGTTCTACATATTTCGAGACATGGCATTTTTTCATTGGGTACTACATATATTGTGCAATTTACTTTGAAAATACTGGTTGCGACTTATTTTAGGTGTAATTAACATCTCAACTTAAGAGTCATGATTTTATGATTTACTTAGTTTAGTTGTTCTATAAATGCTAGGTATTACCACCCTCTCTGGGTTGTTGGAAACCTACCTTGCCCAAATACAATGTTTAATTTCTTCTGGGGATTATTATTGTACTTATAGTTAAGTAGATAAGAGGCATAGTGCCAACATTTTTATTAATTTTCCATGTTTTTGTGTTAAAATTTTGAGTCTACTGCGATGGTCTTCTGATTTATTTAGGCACTTTGTTACTGCAATAATTTTTCTATGGTTTGCAAGTTTTAATGAAGTTTGTGACGAACAAAGGAAAAAGGATTACTAGAAGAAAGAAAATATTGTGTAGAGAAGCAATATCTTTAACAACGTTCAAGTATTCACATTCCCAGAAATCATGTGGAACTCATTCAATGCTTCCAGGAAGTTTATCTACTTCCAAACAAGTATATTCTTTGCAATCTGTTGCTCATCCTAGAAATCCTCCAATGGCTAAATATTTTTCACAAAGTGTTGTAGAGGCTCCAGAGAAGTTCCAGGTAGAGTGATCGAGAAGATTAAGCTTTTTTTCCTTTCTCTTCATATTTAGAGGCATAGTGACAACATTTTGAATCAATTTTCCATGTTCTTGTGTTAAAATTTTGAGTCTACTGCAATGGCCTTCTGATTTATTTAAGCACTCTGTTACTGCAATAATTATTCTATGGTTTGCAAGTTTTAATGGAGGTTGTGATGAAGAAAGGAAAAAGGATTACTAGAAGAAAGAAAATATTATGTGGAGAAGCAATATCTTTAACAACAATCAAGTATTCACATTCCTAGAAATCATGTGGAACTCATTCAATGCTTCCAGGAAGTTTATCTACTTCCAAACAAGTATCTTCTTTGCAACTTGTAGATCATCCGAGAAATCCTCCTATGGCTAAATATTTTTCACAAATTGTTATAGAGGCTCCACAGAAGTTCGAGGTAGAGTGATCGAGAAGATTAAGTTTTTTGTCCTTTCTCTTCATATTTAAATTTGTTCGAGATTACATTCACTCATAATATTTTCTGTACCAATAAGAACGTATTTAGTATTATCTGTTGGTATAATTCTACCTCGATTTGACAAGCAATTTAGATCAAAAAATTATATTTTCCTTCTTTTCTCTTTATACCAGAATTTGTTTCTTTAATATTACAGTTTGCTGTAATTTTTTAGGCATCGGTAAAAGCTTCATTCCTTTTATCTTTATGTATATTGTCATGTTGAAAATTTGTGTTACATGGATATGGGGATATAGATATACATCATGTAGAAGACAATTTCCATGTGTCTATCTATAGAGATATATCCTTGAAACTTTATTATCCTTTTAGATTCACCATCTTTTTTCATAACATCTCTAATTTTTCTCTGTGAATAGTAGGAGTGTCTTTGTGAGCTCCCAACAAGTTGACCATCTAGGATAAATAAAGTCCAAAGAAGTTATTTGGGTAGGGTATGTCCCCTTATCAATAATCCCAGAAGCCAACCAAGGAGATATTAATCGAAAGAATTAAAAACAACATTCAACTAGATTACTTGGAAGGCTTTTCTCAACAAAAATCTTGTTCTTTGACTTTGTAACTTCGACTTCTTGTAGAAAAAAATAGAAGCTTTCTCAATGCTAAGCGAGGTTTGAACTAGAACGTGTGTTTTTTGTGAAGTCATACATGTCGTACATGTTCCACGAGGTAACTTCATTGAGAAAATGCAGGGATGCTTGCCATCTCCTCATTATCTTTAAGGCCTTCCAAAATTTGTAGGGATTTGAATTTTCAGTGATTTATGCAAATCAGTGGTCTGAGGTGGTCATATTGGCCTCTTTAGAAGGCCATTAGTTGACTCTTTAATCAAAGGGTTGAGAAGAGGGGCAGAGAGCAAGCTCTATGACCATCACATTGTGAGGAAGGCATCAAGGTGGGGTGAGCCATTTGTTTTTTGGGTGGGCGCTTATTGGAGACACCTGCAGTAGGGGCTTTGGAAACATGAGCCTTTAAAGAACCATTTTGCTTTTTATTCTTATTGTTTTTTCAAACTACTTTCTCCCTTTCACTGTCAATTTTATTAGGGGTTGAAGAACCACTTTGAGCTTGGATAGCTTGGGTGACATGTTCAAGAGTTTGTGTGCAGGTGGTATGCTGGGTCATCATCAACTGATAGTCCTAGATTTTGTCGTCTAGACTTTGGCACTAAAAGCATGTGGTTGGGAGGTGGTTGTACTTCACTGATTATTGTTTCAGCATCTTATCCCCCTCCCAGATGAAGACAAATTCCTTCTAGTACTTGGAAAGGTTGTTGAAGAAGAAAACCCCTTTCTGGGGTTGAGTTAAAAATTGTGAAGACTCATGGCAGGTAAACCCTCCAATCCATGTAGAAAATGGCTTTGAGGAAAGGCCAGGATTGCATGGAAGGTGGGGCAACTCTACCCACACTGGACAGCAAAGTTGGGCCATCCACGTCACCAAGTAACTCTCTTCACGTTGAGAAACACAACCAGAGTATTTTTACACACCCAGGGTCTATGGGTATTAACTTAATGGACATTAACTTTTTTGGTAAATTGAAACAAGAAGAAGACCTTAATCAGGCTTCTTGTTTAGAGGCAGCGCTGCCCCTGCAGTTACAAAACCTTCTTAACCTAGATTTTAATGAGAGAGTTATGTGTAACCCCTCCCACAAAATACATTTGAATGACAATTTGTTAAATAATTTTTATCTTCAATGATTTTTTTATATGACAATGCTTCTCGAATTTATGCCTTACAACATTTCCTTTGCAACATCTGGTTCAATTGCTAGTTAATGTAATTTTTTAATTTTTTATCTACTATTAACTTAGATTGCCCATTAAATTGACCACATATGGTATATAAATTAATTTTATTTATTTATTTTTTTACCACCAGCACAACTCTTTTGTTATTTATTTATTTAGATGACTCGGAGATTCGGGTCATCTAATAAACTGATGATCTAGTCCCAAAAAGGTGTCTAACCATAAAGATCCACACGTGCAATATTGGTAAAATACGTTATTGGATGTAACATCCCTTACCAACTCCATTAAGCCATTGATATCAAAAATGATATATGTCTCTGACAGAAACTTTTTGTGATTTTTTTTATTTTTTTATTTTTTTTTTATATGGTTTTTTTCAGTAATGTTTTCGTTCAATGGAAGTACAACAACAGTGTGAGTGGGTACGGAGCACTTAAACCTGCCATTGTTCATGTTTATTCAGGTGACTTTCTGCTCCATGCAATTATAGCGGTTGAACTTAGTTAAATTATGTTTATGTTGTGTAATTTTTAAAGAGTTTTTAAGGGTGTAGTCTAATATATAGAATAGAGTTATTAAATTCGAATTCGAATTTGATTTAATATGGAAAAAAATTGACCTATTAGAAATCTTACGTTGTATTTCTTATAAATACTAAACATGGAAAAAAATTGACCTATTAGAAATCTTACGTTGTATTTCTTATAAATACTAAACGCATATTTTTTTCCATGTTTATATATATATATAAACAATTATTATATTCTAAATTTTAATGAAAATTCATTAAAATTTTCTTTAACAAAGATATGGATTTGCAACTATTTTTTTGTATAGCAGATATGGATTTGCAATTAAGGTTTGTCATTTTATAATTTTATAATTTTTCTAATATTAGACTAAAATTTGTCATTTTATCATTTTTTTCCAATATAGAAGTTACCATTCTTTATTTTTTATATAGAAATTACTGATTTTCAATTAATTTTCCATTTTATAATTTTTAATAAATTAAAAATTATCTTTTTATTTTTAGTAATTTTCCATTTTATGAAATTTTCTAATGTACAAATTACTGTTTGTAATTTTTTTATAAGAATTACTGCCTTCTTAATTTTTTCATACCAGAATTATTAATTTACTAATTAATCCTCAAAAAATACCGTTTATTTTAAGAAAAATTATAAAAGCTAACTAATCCTGGCTGTAACTTTGTCTTTAGCTGCATAATTAGTTCCAATCTGGTCTTGCCATTCCCTGCATTATTTTCACCAGAGCAGGTTGGGCAAGTCCAAACTCTTATTCTCCCAAACACATACATTGTTTGTTCCAAGTCCAGGAGCTCTGTGAAATAATCTTACATATTTCTAGAATTATTTATTAATTACCTCTGTAAAAGTATTGTATGTTATGTTTTCATGTGGACGATTAATACGTACGATCTTTGCCTTTTCTCTTTTCTGTGTTCAACAACTTCTTTTATATCAAAATTATTTTTTTTTCAAAAAGAAAAATCTTCATAGATTTATATTAAGATAATATAAAGATCATAAGACATGTCACGGGACAGAACAATCTGCTCAAATATAAGAACATATAAATCGGAATTAACAGTCATGAAATCCTCGAAGGAGATCAGAACTTCGAGGAGGCTTTTTGCTCCAGGCTTTGCTGGGTTGAATGGGTAGGGTCTTGTCCTGTAGGGGAAATCACCAAAAAAAAAAAAGAATAGCGACGACGAGGCACGAATCACAATGGACGCTGGCATAATGAATGTCGGAGATTAGCTAAAGCAGAGGCACGAATCACAATCGACGCTGGCATAACGAATGTCGGAGGTCACAACCCATGGAAGGCTTTGAGTCAATTGGAATTGGAATTGGAATTGGAAGGGCGAGAGCTTACAGTGTCGAATTCTTGAGTCAGACTAATTATTCATTGTACCTAATCGTATTAAATTTTTAAATCGGACAAATTATTCATTATATTCAATCGAATCAATGAAATTACGTTTTTTTTGGCCAGTAGGATCGAACTTGGTAATTTTGATATGACAAAATATTCCTTTTTTTTTAATTAATTTTAATTAAAATTCAGCAAAGATTTTTAAAAGTGTTTAAGTTATTTAATCCATAAAATTAGAATGTTTTATGGGATTTTTCAAGATGTTGAATTCATTTATACATTTAAAAAATACACTTTAAACAATAAAAAAATCACATTATTTCTTGAAAGTGAAAAAATGTATTTAATCTTTTTTTAACAGAATGACTTCATTTTCTTATTTAAAGAACAATATAAAATATTAAATATTAAAATATTATCAAAACTTATTACCAAAATTTAATTGAATTTAAAAAACATAATTTAATTGAATTTAAAAAACATATATATTTAGTTAATCTAGCTTTTTAAAAGTAATATTAAAAACTTTCCAAAACATTAAATTTAATTTTATATTCAAATATATAATTCAAACTAAATAATGTCGTTAAACTGTGTTTTTAAACCTTTGTTATATAATCTTAATTTTTTCACAACATTAAATTTATTTTTAAACCCTTAATTTTTTTTCAAAACATTAAAACTATTTTTACATTTAAATTTTATCATTTCTATTGCAATTGTATTAAAAATCAAATTATAAAATTTTAACATAAAAAACCAAAACAAAGCCTCAACCAATTATGCCTTAAAACCTTTAAGAGATCTCTGTTGATTACAAACTTTTAAAAATAACACAAAAAACCTCATAACAATTAAGCATGTTTGAAAATTTTTATATTTAATATATATATATATATATATATATATATATATATATATATTACAACCATATATTGGAAAAATGGTTATATATATTACATTAAATTTAAATTAACATTTATTTCATTTCTTATTATATTTATTTAAATTTAAAATCTATTTTGATTTGAAATGTTTTATATAATAATATTTTTTATATTATATATATAGAAATTGGGTTTTCACAATTATATTTAAGTATTAATAATTATTAAATGGATGATAAAAATTTAGTCTTCACAAAATATTATAAAATATTTTTAATAATGTTCACAAATCTAAAGTTGAAATTTATATATACAATTTTTATTTTAATAAAATCAAATAATTTAAAAAAAAAAAAAAATCTAAAATTAGATTTATTTTCAAAATATTTATGTTTCTTTTTCCTTTTTAATTAAATAAATTAATCTTAAAAATGTTATATGGAATAAGTTATGATTTTTTTTAGATATATGGTATTGCTAAACCACCATATTAGCCCATGATATTGTAAGACATCCTCTTTATAGATTAAAGATCTTTATAATAAAGTTGGATAAATCTACATAGTTTACTTGTTTTAAAATCTATATATATATATATATATATATAATTCATATATTATTTTATTTTTTTATAATAATGATAATAATTTAAAATAAAATTATAATTTAGTTAATACTTATGTTTTTTTAGTAATATTTATTAGCACATATATAGATTTGGTTAACATGAATTCATTTTATTTTTAAATAAAAATATTTTTTTTATTTCTATTAATTTTGTAACTTTTAATAAATAAATAAGTGAAATAAATTGATATTAATAATTATTTACATTTCATTAATATAAATTCATTCTAATTTTAAATAAAATAAAATTTTTATTTCCAATTTTTTTTTTTTAATAAAATTTATTTATATTACATCCATATTTGGTTATTAGGGTAATTAGGCTGATAGGCCTTTCTTTTGAATCACTTCACCTTAGAATCTTGTCTCTTTCTCCTCTGCAAGTGACATGTGTGCACCATATGACCACACCACATTTATGCATGATATTTGTGTCACTTCAGCTACTTGGTATGGATTCGCGGACACGTGGCAATGATTTCTAAATAACTAACCACTACCGCTTGTTGTGGCTATTTCTAGCACCTGCAGCACGAGTGCTTCAGGGGACATAGAAAGCCTCCTAGAGACAGCCTCTGGGTTGATTGTAGACCAATGCCTAGGACATCTTAAATAGAGGAGTGCATGGAAGATTATGAGTGGGGTTTCTGTTGCACTCCAATTGTCATGTAAGTAAAAAGAGAATAAAGGGGGGCTTGGTTCAATAGTCTGTCATGCAGGTAAACTCAAGCTGATACATGGATCCAAATGCTCAGGGGGTAAATCGGGCCAACCTCAAAGAGAAATGTCTGGTTCTGGTGGCCGACACACAACAACATGCAGCTTTATATTGAAGTTGTAGTAAAGTGAAGAGGAGGAAAGGAAGGAGGGAATTCGATGCAGAGGGTTGTAACAAAACATAATCCTAAGCAACAATGTTCCGGCTGAAGGGGGGAATTCGATACATAGGGTTGTAAACAACACAGAATTCTAAGAAATAATGTTCCAACAGAAATATGGAAGAGAAAGGAGGTGGAAAGATAGAAACAAAGGAGTTCTTATTGAGGTTTCACACCAGGTATAACATGGGTATCTTTAGCACCAAATAGCATGAGTAAATCTGGGCTCACATAGGTATTGCGGGTTAATCTAATAACACAAGTAAATATGTAATTACTACAGGTACTGTAGGCTATTGAATAACATAAGTAAATCTGTAATATACATAGGTAGTGTTCTCTATTTAGCAACCCAGATAAATCCATGAATCAGGGAGAAACCGGCAGTCTCATTACACTATATCAGAGAAGGAAAAACATATATGAAATGAGATTTACAAAGAGGAAACATACTGCGCATTGATCTACTTGGAATCACCAAATAGTTTCATTAATCTTCAAAATGGGTCTAGATACCAGTCAATCACCTTCATTAATCTATCACTCAAGTGCCTCATGAACGAGCAACCTAGAACCAAGAATGGCATCTCACAATTTGACCACTACAGGTGCAGAATTCCGGAACCTTTTCTAAGTGTTTCTTCCCTCTATTTATAAGAAGGGGGGAGCTCGGAATATAGTTACAAAAATATCTTTGCCAAAGTATCGAGCTGTCTGTTAGACTAGCTATCTCAACATGCAAGGCTCTGTTGCCAAAAATGATTACAATCAAGATTTGATCCCTTCTTGGAAATAAACAAAAATTACATAATAATGAGAAATCAAGAAAACTAAAAGATGATGGAGGAGGTATCCCTCTGTTGTTCCTGTGAAGGCCTCTGATCAAGCCACGTTTTTTCCATTATGTGCTGGATAGTTCACCTGTCTCTTTCGGTCTTAACTGTTTGAGTAGCTCGTTCTCCGGAGTTGGGAGTGTGTCAACTGTGAATGCCTGTCGCGGAGTGGAAATGGAGCATGTCGCGATAATCCTTTGCTGTGTGACGAAGTGGAGCACCATGCTGAGGCGCTAAGTCTTCCTGAGCCTCCCATATTGTCATTAACTCACAGCAGTCATGCAGTGAAGCCGTCGAATCCATTTCTGCGACCCATCTAGTCCTTAGTTTCTTGTTGCAGGGGCTTCTATAAGATTAGCCCACATCTCTTTGTCATTGCCCCATACCTCTATTCAAAGTTTCAACTTTCGACCCGTCTGTCTTTAAAGCTTTGTACCTCGCTCCCGGGGCCTTGTTGTATCAAAACTTTTGCACTAAAAGGCGTCACAGAACAATGGGTCTCGATTTCCCTTTGGCTTAGCCTTCATTTTACCTTTCTTTTCATGTGACTAGGGGTTATGATCAGGTGCTTAATTCTCGGGTGTTAGGGCCCTTGGACTCCCCTTCGGGGGTCTCCTTCCTTTGTTACATAGAATCCCTCACACCAACGATTTATAATGCTTTTCCTTCAATATTCCCCTTGACCCTTATGATCGTTAATCTGCAGTATTGGGCCCACCTGAGGTATCGCAATCGCAATACAGGAGAGAATGTGAGGATGAGTGGTTTTCGGAGGGGGGCATGAGCGGTAAGTGGTAAGTGAGGGGGGTGTGAAATGATATGAGAGGGACACATGTCAGCGGGGCTCGGCAGGGAAACCGCTTTTCAGACCCCCCCCCCCCCCCCCCCCCCGACCGATAAAGGGAAACATGACGGGGGTGCTGAAAAGGCCTGGGAGTCATTAAGAAAGGCAGAGTCAATTTGGGTCATCCAGAGATGGCGGACGCTTAATTATTATGCGGCCTTTGAAAAGTGGTGGACCTGATGGCCCTTTAAATCCAATGTACAGAATATCGCATCTAGGGAGTTCCCACATATCGTAATCGCAAGCCTTGCAAATGGAATCGTGACCTTTTACCTTCGTCGATCGTCGATTTGCAGGATTGATGATGTCATCAGTGTCATGTGGTGCTTCCTGAGTGCTGACACGTGTCACCCAATTTTGGCCCCTTTCAACCCCCTAAAACGTTGAATCTACGTGCCACGTGTCCTTCTGTACTGCCACATCATGCTGACGTCAGCTACCGTGTGTCTTTATTAAGACCAATCTTGTGCTGCCACACATCCTGTTGGAGGAAAGAGAAAAGGCCCACCTGCCCTTGTTTTTTCATTGATTTTCTTTGTTAGTCTTTTTTCGGCCCTCCTGGAACTTTACCACTAATCGTATCGCAAATCGCGATATCACAACTTTTTGGAGGCTAAAGCAGAGGAGGAACTTGTGACCTGAGCGATCCCCAATTGCGATATTGTAATCGGCGGGAGGAGGAGTGGTGACGGGACTTGGATGTGGCAATAGGCGGAGAACTTTTGTGATATGCAATATCGGCAGAGGATTTGCGATATCGCAATCGGCGGGCGGAGAAGGGACTTATATGACAATCGGCGGGGAAACTGCGATATGCAATATCGCAATTGCAATAGGATAAGGGAGGTGAGTAGAAATGTATGACAAAGGGGAATGGGTTGATAGCGATTTGCGATGGACCCCTGGACCTTCGATATGCTCTTGTCTTTCATTTCAAGGCAACAGAACCCCCATCTTCAAACTGCTCTAACTTCTGATCCAGGAGTCCATTTTTGGACCTCCATATAGCGTTGGAAAGCTTGTTCTGAGCACTATGCAATGGAGATGGTTCGATTAAGCTTAGAGAGCCCATGTGGCTTGGAAGGTGGCTTAAAACTTCACTTCTCTTTCTTACCCTTTTCACAACTGAAAACACATTTAGCAGTGAGTGGCAACACCACTTAAGTGTTTTCATTTCCATCCATTACCCACTACATTTTGCATGAATATGACCTAGGATATAGGAGTCTGGTGTGATTTGTAACGTTGAAAAGTGACATGTGGAAGTATGTTTCCTCTTATAACGATCATGCATTTGGTTTCATATTTTATTTTCTTCCTGTACGAACAGGAACAACCATCAAGCATTCTAGTCTGGCTCCAAGCTCTTCTAAGAGATTTGGGTTGTTTATAATGTTTTTTGGAGAGCCAATAGATACAAAATGGAAGAATGCATAATATTTGAATGTGGTTGGCAGCTTAGGGCCTCTGGCAAGTATGCATGCAGTGGGTCCTTGCTTCTGTGCATGTGAGTCTATGATTGAAGGGCCAGATGGGCTAGCTATGCATCTCCTTTACATTCGCTACCCCTGTGTACAACATAGATCAAATGCACTCCTTTTCCACCTCTATTCTTGAATTTTTTGCCTTGGAATCTTCATAATCTTGTTGAAATCTCTGTCACTCTGACCAAAATCAGAAAAATAATGACATGGGTACCTTGACGAAAACCCCTATGTGATCAAGGGGGCATGTCTACAGGTTAATGGTTTTGAGTTCCAGTTTAATCGGAATTATCAGTAATGGTTCCATTGGATCATGTTCATGTCAATTCTAAGTATAAGCAATTTGTATGTTGAACATATAGAAATTGCTATTGAAGAGTTGAATTCTAGGATTGGAAAACATAAGAGATTGAGAGCTAGTTGTGAGAAGAGATTTCAGTATATGAAAGAAATTCTCAAGTCATATTGTTATTTGTGTAAAACTGCATCTGATGAGGTGAATAATTGCAGAGCTGGGGTTGAGTGGATCAAGGAGGAAATTAAACAACAAACTGGTTGTGTATTTGCAGAGAAATTAGTTGGAGAAATTTGTGTTGTCTGAAAATCTGGTACAAAGGATAAAGAAACACTGAACGAGTTGTTCAACAAGGAAAAGAATTCAATATCTCAATTCTTTAAGAAAGCTCGGACTAAATACGAAGCTTATCAGAAAATACTTGAAGACAACATGAAGATCGAACAAACCTGCAAGCGAAAGAGGAGTGAAAAGGCTACATATTTGGACAAGATTGAATACCAAATAATTGGGGTAAATGTCGCCATTACAGAGTTATAGAGTGCATTAATAATTCAAAAGAAATATAAGAGGAAACTGGGAAATCTTGGAGTTTCTAGATAGACAAAGAAGGGCGGGTGCTCACTCCATCCTTGACTAGTCTGCCATCCTATTTGGGAAAAGAGTGATGGTAATGATGATATAATTGTCAGAAATGTTTCTTCTTGCCCTGTCTGCACTCTAGGGTTTGAAGTTGATCAGGTGCTCAAGTTTATGTTTAAAAATCAAAGTGTCAGAATTTTGTTAAACTCAGCTTTATATCGAATAGTTCGTCATTCTGAATCCAACGGTGCAAACAACACTCAAATCTGAGCTCATATGCAGAAGTTAGAGCAAGTCAAAGTTCAAGTTTGACTTGTCTACATGGCAAGATTGGATGACGTGGAAAACCCCTTTAGTGAATAAGGAGGTGCCAAGTGGCAAGCTTCCACTGTTCCCCACATATCACATATCGCAGGTAAAAAAGTCTTTGAAATCAACCCCGACACAAACAAGTAGCGATGCAATTTATCGCATATCGTAATCGCATAAAAAGGTCATGTTTGCGGTGGTTCCGATAGTAATCGTCGAATTGCGATTTGCGATGGACTGCCCAGAGGCGATATTTTATATATTCCATTTAATACTCCTGTCGGGTCCACGATATCGCTATCGCAACATCGCCACTGCCAAAATTCGTTGATCGCGATTATACGACCGACAGGTTATGGCCCGCAGTGCGGCAAAATATTCGCTCGGTTAGCGGATTTTAGAGCGGAAATGTGGGTTTCTCCTGGTTTTGGAGAAATTTGTGGAACAAATAGTGGGAGAACTAGGAGAAGTCATAACTTCTTTAGTTCTTATCCAAATTGGTTGCAAAAAGAGGCTAGATAGTCATTTTGTAGTATTCTGAACTCATTGAGACAAGTTTCAGAGGCATTTGAGCATTGTAAACACATATTTGTTGTCATTTTGAGCATAATAGAGAGGCCCAAGAATTGGAAGCTAGACTAAGGAGATGTAGTCTAGGAGGGGTGAACTCCTCATCAAATATTTGTATTGTGTGTTGTATTTTGATGTTCTTTGTTGTTATTTTGCTGTTGTTCAACAAATGTTTTATGTTATAGTCTTCTTCATCCTGCTACTATAGGATCAGTATATAGTTTACTCGATCTTTGTCAATTTTGAACATATCAGAGGTATTATGGATACCTGGTAATTTCAAATTACCAGTCTTCAAAAGAAGTGGAAAAAACGGAGGAGAAGTAAGTGAACCCGACCCATTGGCTTATGAATATATAAGCTACTCTGGTATTGAAATTTGATGGAGATTTGGAAAGTGGACCTTTCCTATCCGAAATTAAAAAATTGTTTATAACATTTACATAATAAACTCTCATGGGAATCAGTTAGTAAGAAAATGATAAGCATCTTTGGTTTTATTCTGAATGGGGAATTAGCACAACATTACTAATCTGCTCCATTTCATATCAAGTTGGTATCAGAGGACTGGTTTTTGCTTACTAGATTTTCTTATGCAAAGAAGGATTTTATCGTTTGATAGTTTTGTGTCATACTAACAAGGTTAAAACTCAAAAGAGGTGAAGGAAATCTGGTTGAAAGCCTTGAAGTTGGGTCAAGGGGAAGAAGAGCAAGGTTGCCACAGTCTCCAACACCAGTTCAGCCTCAAGTTGCAATTGAGTCTTCAGAGACCATGTCTCATGAAGGAGAACCTACCATGACAGAAGATGAGAAGACCTTTAGAAAGGCTTTCTTTGATATGACAGAGATGGTGAAGGTCCTCTATGAAGAGAGGAATAACAGATTGCAAGGAGAAAGTTCCAAACCTCCTAAAGCAGAAGGGTTTTAAGGAGGAGATAATGGAAAAGGAGATTATGGGAATGGAGACAAACCTCCACCCTCCCACCATATTATTCATCTTCTTCTTCAAAAGCATCTTCACATTCTTCCACTAATACAACCCTTACTCATACTCATCATCATTCTGCAAAAGGAATTGTTAAATCACCTTTTCTAAAGCTTGATGTTAAATTCAAGTTGCCTATGTACAATGGAGAAGTTAATGCAGAAAAGTTGGATAACTGGATTCGTCATTTGGAGGTGTATTGTAGAATTCAGAACCTTCAAGAGCATGATATCAAAATCCAGTTGGTTTCATTGAGAATGGAGGGTGCAACATTCATTTGGTGGGAAGAAAGGACTCAAGACAAGAACAAAAAACATGGTAAGATCTCTATTACTTGGTCTGTTTTCATTGTTGCTATATAAAGAAAATTCTACCCTTTAGCTCATATGAAAAAATCTATCATGAATTGGCGAAATTTTAGATAGATAAAAGGTCAAAATGTGCAAGAGTACACTCAAGAGTTTAGGAGAAGAGCTTTTATGCTAGGAGTATACTTGCAGTCACAAGATACTTTGCTAGAATATATAGGAGGTTTGCATAGCTATCTTTGACACACCATTCTTATGTTTAATCCCATGAATCTTGATGAGGTCTGTGTTCAAGCTACACACCTTGAAGCAAGAGGGAAAATTGTACAAGAAGAAGGTAAGAAGAATTCATTCCAGAGTGGTGAAAAAGGAAAGAATTTTAAAGGAAAGTAGAAGAAAAATGCTTCTTTTAAGAAAGAAGGGGAGAAACCTGTGTGTAAGAATTGTTCCAAAGAGGGCCATGATGAAGCGCATTGCTGGAAGATTCATCTTGAATTACGACTAAAGAAATTTAACAATAAAGGGAAACAGAAGACCAACGTTGTTGTACAACAAGACTTGGGTTCTGACTTAGGTGATGAAACCAAGATTGCAACCACAGTCACTAAAGGAAAATTCGTGGCAAAAGAAAGCAAAGAGGAAGCCGTGGCAAGCACCAGCGCAAAAAATAACTCCAACAATGTTTCAAATGAGGAAAACAGAATTGAGTTGTTCCACATCCGAGTTATTTCCAAACACACCAAGATTGATACGCTGTTTGACAGTGGATCCCAGGCAAATTTAATTTCTACAGATTTGGTCAAGAAATTGAATTTGGAAACTGTGCCTCATCATAAACCATATCCGTTGGGTTGGATAACCAAGGATGAAAATATTCAAGTCACAAGGAAATGCGTTTTCAGGTTTGCTATTACTGCCAATTTTATTGATGAAGTCGAATTAGATGTAGTGCCACTGGATATTTCTGGAATTGTGTTGGGAAGCCCGTATCTATATGACCGGAAATCCGTTTTCCATAGGTTTGAGAACAAATATCATTTGTTCAAATGTGGAGTGGAGTATATTGTGAGAGCCCATCGTAGAAAGATTAATCTATCTTTAGCAAGCACAGGGAAAATGAAGTGATTGGTCAATTCCAGCAAGAGTCTTGTGCTCCTTATGATCAAGCAGAAGAATTACACTGAGCATGAATCCTTTGCAGGCTGTGACGTGAAACTAAAATCTGAATTGGTTGATGTGGTCAATCAATATGGGGACATGTTTCAATAACCAAAGGGATTGCCACCAAAAAGGGGAATTCAACACGAAATTAAGCTACAACAAGACTATCCACTCCCAAACATCAGTATGTATTGAATGTCAATTCTGGAAAGTTTAGAAATTAAGAAACAAGTCCAGGAATTGTTAGGTAAAGGTGTAATTCGTCCCTCTACTTCACCATGTGGTTCACCAATTGTTTTGGTACCCAAGAAAGATGGAACCTGGCGCATATGTGTAAATTATCAAGCTTTGAATAAAATTACCATAAAGAATCGATACCCACTACCCAAAATAGATGATTTGCTAGATCAGTTGAAGAATGCAAAATATTTCACTAAATTAGACTTGAGAAGTGGATATCATCAAATTAGAATCGCTGAGGAGGATATTTGGAAGACTGCTTTTAAAACCAAATAGAGATTGTTTGAGTGGTTGGTTATGCCTTTTGGTCTTTGCAACGCTCCAACATTCATGAGAGTTATGAATGATGTTTTAAGATACTTTCTTGATGAGTTTGTAATTGTCTATTTAGATGATATTTTGATATTCAACAAATCACGAGAAGAGCATGTCAAGAATTTGAGGAAAGTGTTGGATGTCTTGAGAAAAGAATAGTTATTTTTGAAGATGTCTAAATGTGAATTCGGGAAAGCTTCCTTAGTGTATTTGGGCCACATAGTTGGAGGAGATGAGCTGAAGATTGACCCTGCTAAAGTTTCAGTCATTGTGAATTGGCCAATACCCAAATCAGTCACAAAAGTAAGGAGTTTTATGGGAGAAACACAATACTAGAGGAAGTTCATTGCCAATTTCTCTTCCATAGCAGCTCCACTACATGATTTGACCAGTGTGAAGGTTGTCTTCCAGTGGGGAGGAAAACAACAAAAAGCATTCGATGCTTTACGAAAAAAGATCAGTTCAGCCCCAGTTTTAGCATTGTTGGATTTGAAACAACCATTTGAAATACAAACAGATGCAATTGAATATGCCATGGGTGTAGTTCTATTACAGCGTGGTAAGCCTATTTTATTTCATTCTGAGAATTTAATGGTGTTGTCATTAGCTGTCCTACATATGATAAAGAGATTTACGCATTGGTGCAAAGTGTGAAGAAATGGAAGCATTACCTAATGGGAAAAGAAACCATTATTCACACCAATCATCAACCTTTGCAATATCTACAATCCCAGATAAAATTGCAGCAATCAAGGCACTTTCGTTGGATGGGATTCTTACAACAATTCCACTTGGTAATCAGGTACAAGAAAGGTATTTATAATAGAGTTTCTAGATCGGTTCTTAATGTAGCCATTTTACTCAAGAATAATTATGTTTTGCCTGAAAGTTATGTTGAACAATATGCACATGATGTTGACTTTCAAGAGGTATATTTAAACTTGAGTCAAGGCCACCAAGTTGAGGAATTAGACTACCATGTACATGATAATTTGTTATATCATTTGGGAAAACTTTGTGTTCCACAGGGAGAGAGAGTAAATGTCACAAGGGAAGCGCACACTTCTCTTATTGCTGGACATTTCAGTGTAAGTAAAACAGTGGCAAATCTTCAGAGGTATTTTTACTAGCCTCATATGCTTGAAAGTGTGTCACGTTTTATCAGAGGTTGTTCATTGTGTGCAGTCAGTAAGCCTAGTAATAGGAAACTAGGATTGTACACACCACTTCCAGTGCCTTCACGTCCATGGGAGAGTGTTTCTATGGATTTTGTAGGAAGTCTTCCTTTATCAAGAAAAGGTCATGATTATTTGTACATAGTTGTGGGTAGGTTCAACAAGATGTGCGTATTAATGCCTTGTAAAACACAAATTACAGCTGAACAAACAACTCAACTTTTATTTCAAAATGTATGGGTTCATTTTGGATTACCTACTTCTATTGTAAGTGATCATGATTCCACCGTGATTCCCAATTTGTTGGGAATTTTTGGTCAAGTTTATAGAACTTGATGGACACCAAGTTGAAGAAAAGTACAACCTTCCATCTGCAAACAAATGGTCAAACTGAAGTGGTTAATAGGAAAATTATTCATTTGCTAAGAGTATATTACAACAAAGATCCTAAGTTGTGGGATGAACAGTTGCATTATATTCAACATGCTTACAACTAAGAAAAAAACTCTTCTACTCTAACTTCACCTTTTGAGGCATGTCTTGGTTATTTTCCTAAATCATCTTTGGATTTCATTTTTTGAGAAAGATGTAGCTGTAGATGGACATAGCAACATAGGCAGAGAAAATAAATTCATTGAGAAAATTCAGTTGATTCACCAAACAATTCAAGAATGACTAGAAAAGAGTCAAGGAAAGTATAAGGCAAGGCATGATAAGCATCGTGTGGATCATCCGTTTCAAGTAGGTGATGAAGTTTGGATATACATTAGCAAGGAAAGGCTTCAAGGTGAAGGTAAAAAGTTGAAACCAGTCCGTTATGGTCCATTTAAAATTCTGGAAAATATTGGTAATAATGCTTTCAAGCTTGATTTGCCTTCATATATGCAAATTTATTCCGTTGTTAATGTTGAACATTTGAGATTGTATGACCCTCCTTTGATTGAGGATCAAGAAGAAAGTGTACAAATTCCATCAATTGAAGATTTTTCTCCAGAATTTCTTGATGAGCTTCAACAAGACACCATACTTGACAAAAGAACGAGGTCATCAAAGAGGGGAAATTTTGATTATCTTCGAGTGGGTCTCAAAGGTACAAATCCATCAAAGGCCAAATGGATTGAAGGTGATGGAACAGTACCCTCATCTATTAAATAACTGAATATAATCTTTTAGGGTCCAAAAGGCTTCTAGTGGGGAGGCGTGATCACGTACTCAAGTTTATGTTCAAAAAATTAAAGTGTTATAATTTTGTTAAACTCAGCTTTAGATTGAAGATCTTGTCATTCTGAATCCAACGGTGTGAACGACACTCAAATCCGAGCTCGTATGTAGAAGTTAGAGCAAGTCAAAGTTCAAGTTTGACTTGTCTACATGACAGGATTGGATGACGTGGCAAAGCCCTTCAGCGAATGAGGAGGCACCAAGTGGAAGGCTGCCATTGGCCTTTGCATATCGCAAATCGCAGTCACTGACAGAAAGGTGTTTGAAATCGGCCCTGACACAGATAGGTTGTGGTGTGATCTAATTGCAATCGCATATCATAGGTGGACGAGTATTACAGAATCGGTCCTCGACGAAGCCCGGTTGAGATGCGATTTATCGCATATTGCAATCACAGAAAAGGGCCATGTTTGTGATGGTTCTAACAATAATCGTGGAATTGCGAGTTGCGATGGACTGCCCGGATGCGATATTTTATATTTTCCAGTTAATACTCTCGTCGAGTCTGCGATATCGCTATCGCAACATCGTCGTCGTGTTAACAAGACCTTCAACCCTCCAAACTTCACCGATTGTGATTTGCGATATGGCTGACAGCTTATGGCCCATGACACGGTGAAATATTCACTCGGTTAGCAGATTTTAGAGTGAAAATGTGGGTTTCTGTTGGTTTTGGAGCAATTTGTGGAACAAATAGTGGGAGAACTAGTAGAAGTCATAGCTTCTTCCGTTCTTATTCAAATTGGATTCAAAAAGAGGCTAGATAGCCATTTTTAAGTATTCTGAACTCATTGAGACAAGTTTCAGAGGCATTTGAGCATCGTAAACACAATTTTGTTGTAATTTTGAGCATAATAGAGAGACCCATGCATTAGAAGCTGGACCAAGGAGATGTAGCCCAAGAGGGGTGAACTCCTCATCAAATCTCTGTGTCGCATGTTGTATTTTGATGTTCTTTGCTGTTGTTCAGCATAAGTTTTATGTTAAATTGTTTATAACATTTACATAAGAAACTCTCATGGGAATAAGTTAATTTAGCAAAAATGGTGAATCCTTAAGCACTTGATAAGAAAATGATAAGAATTTTGGGTCTTATTTTGAATGTGGAATTAGCACAACATTACTAATTTGCTCCATTTCAGATCAGAATCAGAGACCTTGGATATCATCATGGCTTCGTGTGGGCACACATTCCACCCCTTCTGCTTGGTTTTGATGGAAAAGTTTTAAGAAAATGCCCCAAGTGTGACTACCATATGCCTAAAATCATTTGGGGTAGTGGAAGCTCGGACGTTCCAATCACAGACCAAGAATAATGAAAAGATTAATGCATCATCCTAGGGTATGTGGTTTTTCCACAATTTCTAGAATTTGTATTTTTCATCTTATGATATTTTTTGTTTGGGGGACAAGGATTGACTCTTCACGTAGCAATTTGATTAGTGAAGTATAAGAAAGTGTACATTTTATATATCTTTGGATTTGAACTTGTAACTTATTAGAAGGAAACAATTATATGTTATTAATCATTAATCATTTTAAATTTTCTTTTTATGAGATTCTTTGTTTATGGGACAAGGGCTCACCTAGGCAGATCAATTTGATTGCTAAAGTCTAAGAAAGTGTATATATTCTATCCCTCGGGATTTCAACCTATAACCTCTTAAAAGGAAACAAACAAGTGTTATTAACCAGTAAACCCACTCAATCTATATACTTGATTTACATTTTTATATTTACCAAAAATTTCGGTTAATCATGTTTCCTTCTGCTGCATTTTACATAAGTTGTTTTGATGGTATATTGATTACTATTGCATTTTATATAAGTTATTTTGATGGCATATCTGCCAGTATGGAACACGTAAATGCATAACAGACGTAGAGATACAATCACCACCAGTAACAGAGTCAAGGATGGAGAGCTCAACTAAAAGTGATAGACAACTGACTCTGAAAGTTCTGTATTTCAATAGAATTATGATCATGATCATGATTTTAGCTTTCTTGCTGTTCTTTAAAAGTTACCTTGTTCAGGCTTTGAAACCTGAACACTGACATTGTGTTACAGACACAGGTTCAACCTTGGCACAAAAGATTGTAGACATCAAGTCTACCATAACTGGTTGTAAATAGCTCTCCAATTCTGCAACCATTCTTATGTGGAAGATTAAGAGTATCTAAGTGTTTGTCAGACAACTTTGTGGGCCTACACTTGTTTTGTGTTATGTTGTGCTTGAAATATCCACCATGTGTATGCTTTTGGACAAAAATTTGTATATATTATCATTTTATACAGACATACTAAGGAGAGACTATGTTTACAAATACTCAGGTACAAATTATGTTTCTGTAAACTTATGTGCGTATATAGATACTGATCACCTTCCCTTCATTGCTTCAAAACACAGGAAATGGTAGAATTTTTGGAAAAGACATGCTAAAATTAGTATGTGGTATGCACAT
The DNA here is from genome assembly GCA_031772625.1 of Pinus tabuliformis. Classification (NCBI taxonomy): domain Eukaryota; kingdom Viridiplantae; phylum Streptophyta; class Pinopsida; order Pinales; family Pinaceae; genus Pinus; species Pinus tabuliformis. The sequence goes on along the minus strand of CM062810.1, from coordinate 904,700,013 downwards.
TTTATATTCTAATATAGGTGAATTTATACGGGTCGTTCTATGGTGGATGTGAATTTATACTCTCCATTCTGTTATATGTGGATGTGTGTTTTTTTGGAGTGTTAGTTTATGTGATTTGTTGATTAGTCTGTGATGAAAATGTCAAAATTTTAAGTCATATAAATGTTTAAAATCACTTTAAGATCACATTTGGTACAAGCCACACCAACTTTTAATATAGTTAGATTTGTAATGAAGTTATACTCTTTATTTTGTTATATGTGGATATGTGTTTTCTTGATTTGTTAGTTTATCTATGATTTGTGGGATTAGTGGGATTTAAAGGCATTCAAGTTGTTAAAATCACTTTATGGCTATACACAATATGAACCACACCAACCCTTAACATGATTGCATTTGTAGCCACATATCTCCAACCTAAATCTCAAAATCCTGTAACTAGCAATTTCTCCCAAAGGTGCAAAGATACACTGAAGGAATTGAACATGCCTATGATGTTACTAAAAAAATGTTGCAGCAAAAGAGAGAATTAAAAATACGATACAAGATGGAAGCAACTCTCAATTGAGTTCTTTCTCTCCTTCCTTCCCTGCATTATACCCAACTGTAAGAATGTTGGTTTAATTGATACTGTAAACAATACATGATGCAATGGGCACTGGGGGTAAATTGAATAATGTGTTCTCTATTTATTTGCAGGCACAATTAAAGTGGACTGTGGGGGCAAAGCCCCTTCCTCAACTCCCTTGCCTGCCAATTCTCCATCTAGCAATTCTTCAGCCGACCTTCTAAACCATAAGTTCCATTGCTAATTTCTCTTTACTCCATTTAATCAATCCATCCAGCTAAATCAAATCACTTTGCAGCATGTAAATCTGGAATTTCCGTGTGCGGAGAGGGCTCCTGTGTCGCCGAATCTGAGTTCGGCTACAGGTGTCACTGCAATGAAGGCTATGAAAATCTGTTCAATATGACAGCAGGCCCCTGCCTCAGACCATGTAAACTGCTCCCCTCTATACTTGTCTTCATATTTCAAAGGTCCCCTGTTCGAATCCCATGCCGATTTCCCCCCCTTTTTTGTAGGTTTAATCGGTGCAGATTGTTCGCAGTTTGGGTTTAGTGTGGGCGGGAATGGAAGCGGAATGACAACTCCTCAGTCTCAAACAACAACTCCTCTGTCTCAGACAAATGCATCCAATGGTACACATATACATTATGCTCTGTTACTGTTCCCAATATCTCTGCCTGCTCACCTCAGTAAAAGGCTAAAATACATTCATGTGCCTACTAATATTTCTGCACCTTCATACAATTTGTGTTCCGCTATTTGTATCTGCAAGTTTTATGGAAGATATTCCGTACTTGACAACCATGGCAATTGCACTGACCAACCATTTTTTTCTATTCTCGTTGAAATAAACCAGTCCTTGTTGGATTAGGTAGTGGCTATTTTCTTGCCAAACTAAATTTGTTGTGTGTGACTACCACATTTGCAGGCTTAGATTTTGATGGTGATTGTGTGTTTGGTGTAATATGAAGCAACTCCAACCATAGAACCTCTCTGGGTTTTTCATGTGCGTCTGGTTGGACTTTATACAATGATACACCAGACAGACTTCAATGTGAAAATTCTAATTGAATGTGCCCCACTATAGATTTTTGGTTGGTTTACGCTGAAAATAATGCCCATACTTTCTGGAAAGTGGGCAAAGTAGACATGAAGTCCGGAATATGTGGGCACTGCCACATATTTTTGGTGTAAAATACAAATGAAGTAGGGAATATATTTTGTTGTTATCTCCTTGGTTGTATTTTGATTGATGCCAAAGGGGTTTTTCTTTCAAATTACAAATGTAAACTGACAAATGAAATGTTGGATAGAAAAAAATGGATAAGTTTATTATGATTTTTAATTGTTAATTGTTGATTGGGTGTAATGTGGATATTTATGATGATTATTATTATTTTTAATGGTTATTTGTTGATTTATGATTTTTTTTTTTTAATAAAACATCTTTTAATAATGTTTATAATTCAAACGATTTGGTCTAAAATTTATTTATTTTTAAAATTGTTTTACTAAATTTAAATATTATTTTTACTATAATGTGGACATAAATTGTTTTTACTGAATTCTAATATCATTTTAATAACATGTGGACAATTTTATGAAAAAACATCTTCTATATCATAATATATGATAGTTTAATACTATGAAGATTGATAATTTATTTGATAACTAACTTAAATTTAAATTAACTTAAATAATTTAAATTTATAATTTATTTTATAACTAACTTAAATTTAAATTAACTTAAATAATTTAAATTTAAATTATTTACTAACATGTGGACAATTTATTTTATGAGGAGGCATCTTCTATATGATAATTTTTTATCCTTAACTTAAAAGAGGATATATAACACTTAAAATAATAATAATATAATATACTTAATTATTTAAAATGGGTAAAAAACACTTAAAAATAATAATATTATATAATATGTGATTTTATATAAAAGTAGTTAAATACTTAACTAAAAGTGGATACTAAATACTTAAAATAACTAGCTTAGATCCATATCTTAACCTTAGATTTATCAAGCACCAAGAGGTATCAAATCTTTTGAAGTACAAACTTTTCTTCAAGTTTTGCACTCAAAAAAGAGGTTTGCACCTCATGATATTTGATCTCTCTCAATAGATCCAAGATTAAGATGGATCTAGGTTGGTTTTTATAATACCTTGTCTAGGTTGGATCCATCTCTCCCTCTCTCTCTCTATCTCCACCATTTTCTCTTTATGTATTTTTTCTTCCCTCCCTCTCTCTCCCCCTATAATTCCATCTCCCTCTCCCTTCCTCTCTCCCCCCTCTCTCTCTTAAGTCCTCTCTCTTTTCCTTCCTCTCCCCCCTTTCTGTATTGTTTCTGAGTTACTTCACAAATGCATATGTAGAATGTTATGCACTATGAAAGAACCTATGGCAATTGATTGTGGTCCATTAAGCAAAAATCTCTTTAAGCAAACAATGTCATCCAAAACTTACTATTGAAGCAACCAATATATAACAATAGTAGGATTCTTATGATTTGTAATCATTTGGATCGAGTTCAACTTGAATACACTGTCTTGATTTACAACAATTATAGATAATTTTCTTAAATGAGATAATCATCAATAATAAAAAATACAAATAAGAATAATAATATTTTAAATGCGAAGCAAAAATATTATTAAATAACTTTATAAAATGACATAAAACAACTAAAATAAAACAAAATAAAACAACTAAAATAAAACAAATGTAATATGCCGTGTTGTTTCTTCTTCTTAAAAATTCCCAATTCAACAATTCTACAATCTCATCCGCTCTCTTTACACTTTCTCTTTACCTTTTTTTAACAAATGGCTAATAAAATACAACATGAGTTACATTTCAAAATAGAAAAAGTATATTGACCATCACATTTACGATGTGAGAGGGTTGTCCCGTGGATAAACCCAAGCTCCCGAGAGATAATAAATTGACCTTCTCTGGTAGTTGCAGTTTAATGGTGCCATCAATGCAAAGCCGGTGTAACAACGTAATGTGCATTAACTTTATCGATCAGTCTACCTGCTTGCTTAATGAATCGACCAAACCATTTCAGGAACATCTGCTTGTTTAATGAATCGACCAAACCATGTCAGCAACAACAAAATCCCCATAACGCCATTCTCTTATCCAAAATATAAGTGTATCACAATTCCTTTATCTTCCAGGCAAGTCAGTGAAATCCCTAGTTCTGATAACCCACAAAGCCTCAGAGCATGAATCTCTTTATCAGTTTTCAGTCAGCTTTGAAGCCTCACGCCATGGAGCTCTTTCTCAGTATTCAGTCAGCTCTGTGGTTTTTCTGGAATGGAATGAGAGGATATGTTTTGAGTTTGCAAGAATTAATATTCGGTGGAGATCACAATATTTTCTCTGCTTTTGATAAAATTCCCCCAAATTCTTTATCAGAAATTTCTCTGTTACGAATGGCAGCAAGTATGATCATTGTAGTTTGGGTATTTCGCTTCATTTGGAAGCGCAAGCATATGAATGAATGCTATCTTGTAGACTATTGCTGCTTCAAGCCACCAGAAGACAGGAAGATGTTCACAGACCTGTGTGAATATTTTGTCAGAAGGCATGAGAATTTAACAGAGGAGGATGTTACATTTCAGCTGAAGGTGCTGCTGAAATCTGGGCTAGGAGAAGAAACATATGGCCCGGGATTCATGTTCAAGGAAGATTACATTCCATCCATAGCAGAGGGGAGAGCCGAGTTCGAGGAATGCTACTGTCAAATTCTGGACAAGCTCTTCGAAAAACAGGGGATTTCGCCCTCTGATATCGATATACTGATTGTCAACATTTCTTGTTTTGCCCCATCTCCATCGCTTGCGGGCAGCATCATAAATCATTACAAAATGCGAGAAAATGTCAAGGTCTACAACCTCGGAGGGATGGGCTGCAGCGCAACTCTGATCGCCATAGACATGGCCAAGGATTTGCTCAGAGTTCATGGGAATTCATTTGCGGTAATTGTGAGCTCTGACAGCATTTCGCAGAGCTGGTATGCCGGGACCGAGAGATCCATGATGGTGACAAATTGCCTGTTCAGGGCCGGGGGCGCGGCAATTTTATTGACCAACAAGCCCGGATACAGGGGATCTGCGAAATTCAAGCTCCTTCACGCGATTCGAACCCACATTGGCGCGAGCCAAGAAGGGTACTACTGCGTTCAGCAGAAGGAAGACGAGGATGGGCTTGTTGGGTATTCTCTAAGCAATCGTCTCATCGATTCTGCAACCGAGGCGCTGAAGAAAAACATAACGACACTGGGACCCAAAGTTCTTCCCCTGTCTGAACAGCTCCTGTATGTGTACAGTATGCTGAAGGCGAGGCTCCAGGGCAAGGGTTCGAAACTCAGGACGCCCAATTTCAAGAAAGCCTTCCAGCATTTCTGCATTCATCCCGGCGGCCCTGTGATAATAGACGGTGTAGGGAAAAGCCTGGGACTGAGCGATTATGACGTGGAGCCTTCGAAGATGACGCTGCACAGATTCGGGAACACGTCAGCGAGTTGCCTGTGGTACGTGTTATCTTATATGGAGGCCAAGTGTCGGCTCAGGAAAGGAGATCGGGTGTGGATGCTAGGGTTTGGGTCGGGATTCAAGTGCAACAGTGGGGTGTGGAAAGTGCTGAGAGATCTGGATGGCTGTGGAGAGGACACAGAGGATGATGGTAACGTGTGGAAGGATTGCATTGACAGATACCCTCTTCCCTCCGTTTCCAACCCATTTGAACAGCAGTATAGGAAGCGTTTTCGGTTGCAGAAATAAGTTATTATGTTATTTTCAGTTTTAAATATTTATTATATGCATATAGTTATATGTATTGTTAGTGTCTGATTATGAAGGATCAGATCCACTTATGTCGTTAATATATTTCATCAATGTAAGGATGCCCTTATTAGTAGTTTGTAAGTTTCATTTATCAAGTATCTTTTAAATTAAATTAAATTAAATTCGTATTTATTAGTGTATTTTAAATTAAATTATTAAAAGTAATTTTCATTTATGCCTTGTATTTTAAATTAAATTATTAAAAGTAATTTTCATTTATGCCTTGTATTTTAAATTAAATTTGTATTTTATTAATGTATTTAACTTAAATTAGTAAAAATAAATGAAGCGAATGTTATATGTTTATTGGTTTGGTTTAAACATTTTATTTTTTATATTTTTAAATTAATTTTATTAGAAATTTAGTTAAAAGCTGTTGCAGCTGGTGATTATTTTTACGTTGTATTGTATAATTGGAATCTCAAAAATTTTAAAAATTAAATCTATTTAATATATATATATATATATATATAATATTTTTTAAAATCATATTATAAAATAAAATTTATTTATATATATATTTTTTAAATTTATAAAAATAGTATTTATATTTTTAATATTCTTTATTTGCCTTTTTAATATTTTTGTTTTTCATGCACTATAAAAAATTAATGGTGGTACTATTTTTTTTTTTTGTCAATTCAGCAAATGATGTACTTTGCTTATATTGAATTGAGGGTTAGGTTATGTTATGGGAGATGCTTATTTGATTTTTTTGACAATTTGGCTGAAATGGTTAGCCTGTGAGGTTGATGATCACTTTTACGTTAATTTAATTCATTGTATTATTATTTATTAGAACTTAATTGTAAATAAACATTATTTTTCTCAAATGATAAGTTATTTAAAAATGAAACAATTGAAAATCATTATATAAAACAACATGATAACATAACATAGAATTAAAAATTACATAAAGTTATTTTAACAGCTTCGATGTATTTTATTAGGATGTTTTGATTGGAAATATATTATTTTTTAAAGTGGTGTTTTAAATTTTATATATATATATTTTAAGTGATGTTTTAACGGAATTTTTTTTTTTTTTAATGTGATGTTTTAAATTATATATATATTTTTAAGTGATGTTTAGATCGGAAATATTTTATTTTTTAAAGTGATGTTTAAATTATATACATATTTTTAGGTGATGTTTTGATCGGAAATATATTATTTTTAAAGTGATGTTTTAAATTATATATATATTTTAAAGTGATGTTTTAAAATATTTTTAATATTTATATGTATTGTTTTTATTAATAAATTTAATGTAATATTTTTTTGTAATTTTGTATGAAAATATATGAAGTTAGATTTTTTTTATACAATATACTCGCAGGTAATTATCCAAATTATTATTCTAGATTCTTCATTAGATATAATTTTCATCATTATATAGAGTAATTTTAGTAATGGAATAGTAAATTACATAGCCATTAACAACCACTGTTGTAACATGTTAACATAAACTTTCTGATGTAACTTTGCATTAATTCCATGATTCTTTTAACTCAACTAGTTAAACATATTCTTAATAATATAAACATCTCATAATGCAAGGAATCATCATCATCAAACCGACACAATAAGCCATCACATCATTGAACATCAATATACCCTAGGAACCCCGTAGGGTGAAAACCAACAAACGTTTAGTTTTATTATTAAACGCTCGTGAGGGTATTGACCCCTCACTCAATGGTTATAAGGGAGTCCATCCCTTGAACATTGCTATAAAATATTACAAAGAATATCATCTCAAAAAACAACATAACTTGTGATAAGATATTACAATCATCATGACATCATTTACCCATAAACCCATAAGCATTGTGTCTTTAGGGCCTGGTTATTGCCATCGATGGATTATCCTCTAGCCGACATTCTTTCAATCTGCATAAACCACTAACTTATTTCCCGCCATAATGGTAACTTAATCCACCTTTGTATGTTGCAGCCTTTTCCTCCAACTGTTGTTGCCAACAACCTTTGATATCATGATTAAATCAATTATTAATCAAAATAATTCATAAATATATACTAGTGGTGCTTCACCATCTATTCATGTACATTCATGAAATGGAAACAAAATATTGTGACATGCTTCCTTTAACACTGCATATGAATTAGTTATAAGTGTATAACCATCAATGCATTTTTATAAACAAATACCACATTAACTAATATTCCCCTCACATAAGCCCACATTCTTGCAAGACAAATCACTACAACTGTCCAAACATTCCTTTAAAGGAAACTAACACATCAGTTATGATGTTCGTGCACACAAATTACATAAAATTTATCAAAAAGAACTAACCCTTCAACCATTACTTTTGGTGCATGCAAATACGTAAAGAAAGCTAACACAATGAATGTTGTTCCTATGCATGCAAATGCATATACTTTCCAAAAGAATGCTTAACACAATAGAGCATGCAACACATGTTTCCTTTTCGAGGAAATCAACTATAATAGGGCATGCAATTATTATTTATTTATTTATTTTTTTATAAAACTAATGCAATAAAGCATACAAATACATGTCTTCTTTTCCAAATATTATACCAACATTACCCATATATATATATATATATATATATATATATTCCAAGGAAACCAACACATTACTATGGTTTTTGTGCATGTAATTCATCTTCTTTCCCAAAGAATATTTTCCAATGTAGGCTAACACAACATGCTATCATTTCCCACATGCAAATGTATATTATTTCCAACAAAAATTAATACAAATCTTGCATGCATATACATGATTTTATTCCAAAAGAAACTAACATAATAGTTATGATAGCATAAAAATAATCACATATAACTTTTTCTAAAGAAATATAGCTCAATAATTCTTCTATCCATGCGAAGAACATATCTCTATAACACAATGACTATTCTTTGTGTATGCAAGAGCTTATCATAATAACCCTTCTTTAATGTATGCAACACATATTCCCTTCTCTAGAATTCTACCATCATTAACTATTATTTTCATGTAAACAAATACATCCTTTTCAAAAACAAGTTAATATAATGCCATTTCTCTATCTTTCTACATGCAAGTTTCTCATGCTTCCCTTTCAATAAATTACCACAGCTAACCATCTTCTACACACCTAAATCAAGAAATCAACACAATTCATCTAGCTAGACAATCTTTCTAAGAGATTATTCTTTTCAAGAATATTTACATAATAACTTTCTCTATTTACATAATAAGACCAGTATTAGGGGAATTTTGAGGTCTAAAATGGGCCTCCTAAGAAAAATGCACAACCAAAATAAACTTTATAAGAACCAATGGGATTCAAGATGATGGTGTCAACCATGAGGGATGATTCACCATTTTTGGAGTAAAAGAGAAAAAAGATTAAAAAATAATAAAATAATAAAATAATAAAACTATTTTTTCAACTCATATTTTCAACTTATCTCCATAAGGTTTTACTCAAATTTCGAGCAGGGGTATTCGTTGGACGAAAAATTTAATTCCTCATCCAAGGAGTACACATGTTACATACTTTTTGTGGACCCTGCTGCACGAAAAATGAGAAATACATGAAAAAACATGATTGCAATCACATTTTTCATGTATTTCTGATTTTTGACGTAGTAAGGTCCATCGAAAGTATGCAACATGGGTACTCCTTGGATGAGGAATCAAATTTTGCATCCAATGAGTATTTCCACTCAAAATTTGAGTAAACCTATAGGGAGATAAGTTGAGAATACGAGTTGAAAAAATAGTTTTTTCTTTTTTCCCTCTAAAATTTGATGATGTAATTTAATATTATTTTATTATTTCCACTATTATTTTATAATTTCTTTAGGAGGCCATTTTAGACCTCAAAGTTCCCCTAATGTCTAATGAAGTTAGACTTTTGCACAATTTTGAGCTTTTAAGCATCCTAGCAAACATCTGCAAAAATAGAAATCTTCATAAATCTAATGAAGTCCTGCTTTTGGCAGGCTGCGATATAGGGTTTGAGCTACTATACTATGATATACGGTTTGGTGGTAATGACAAATTGGATAACCATAACCTATCCCTGCCTGCATCTGCCATGCTTGAAGAACTCCCTATAATTGTCTATAGGTTCACATGCACATGGCCATGTGCTACGATGACTTGGCGACATGTGTTATGGCGTGCTTCTTACCTGAAAAGACATCATATAGAAACAAACCATTTGTAAGAGAAAAAGAACCGAAAAAGAACCAAACATTTAATGCAAGGAAACTAATACTAGCATTAGTTTCGGTTTCCAAAAATTTATGAAAAATATAGAAATTATACGACCAATATAGACCAATATAGCTTCTTTTCCTCGAGAAGAGGCCAAATAAGATGATCAAAATTTTTATACATCTATTTGATAGGTTTGGCAACGATACTTTATGAAATAAGCATAGTCGGAAGATAGATTAATGCCAAGACAAAAAAAATCGATTACAATAGTCCCATGCCGCTAACGGTAGGGACTAAAAATAATATGAATGTAACTTAATCTAATGTCATCTTTCTTTCATGCATATTTATTAAGATATTAAATATTTTAAAATATTATATATAGGAAATTTATTAAGATATTGAACATATATAAATATTCTATAATTATATATAAAGACAGGGTCAAATAAGTCTTTAAGGTTAGTTCAATTCGTCGAGTTTCTGCTACTAATGGCAACTCACAAATAGGTCACAAGGTCAATAGGGTCAATTCTCCTCGATGACCTTAGGCTCTCCTAATACATAGGATGTGATCCATTTGAGTGGATTTGCCCACATATTTACTTGTTAAATCAATCAATTAGTTTCTATGAATAACTTTAATATTCATTAAATTACTTATTAAAATTTCATGAAGAGAGATTAAAAGTGAGAATCAGATGTAGGAGAGAAAACGACCTCACATAGGTAGACAGATTATTATCATTCTTCCATTCATATATATGATCACCTTATTTTCTTAATTAATATATTTAATTAAACTATAATTTTCTAATTTATTTTAATAATACAAATAATTAGGATACCAATAGTATTTTATTAATTTTTTCTATACTATTTTTATAGGTTATTTTTCTCGGGCTATATTGTTTTTTATTTTGATAGTTTTTTTAATATTAAATTAAATATATTGAATTTTTTTTTTAATATTTAAAATGTAAATTGTTTATTGAATATTTTTATGTGGTTTTAAATTAATTTACTAGATATAAAAATTATATTAAAAAATAAAAAATTTCAAAAACAATTCTATTCACCAAGTGTCATATAATAATTTAGGTACTTTTCAAAAAAATTCTATATCCCTAGTGTCCTAATAATTTGGGCTTTGTTTCAAAACCATGACTTATCAATACCACATACCAAAAAACCATAAATCATTTCAAAATCAAAATATTTTGTAAATATTTTATTTTAATTTAGTTTTATAACATTTTTTAAATTAAAACTTAATATTTACAATATAACAAGATTCTTAACCGTTGATATTTACCTTCATTTCACCACGGATATTAATAACTTGTAAATATACTTTATTACAATACCATGACTTATCAATATCACTTGCCAAAAAACTATAATTCATTTCAAAATCAAAATATTTTATAAATATTTTATTTTAATTTAATTTATAACATTTTTATATTCACTAAATTCTTAACCAAATAAATACACAGACTCTTGCCTTATCTCTATTACGAATCTATAATATAAACATTTAGATTTTTTTTTTTTTAAATTTATTATAAAATTAAATATTTATAATCTTAAATCGAACATAAATTTTAATATATAAACTTGAATCTAAAATTATATATATATATATAAACGGATAATCCAATTGTAAATAAAAAAATCAATCCCTCAAAACATTATAAAAAAAATTCTTATTATCTTAAAATTATAATTATATATGTATCCATATATATTACTTTTGATATAAAAAACATATATTAAACTACAACAATCCATATTATACTCGTATATTAAACCACAACAATCCATATTATATTTCTCATATATTGATTCTTTATATATTGTAAGTATTAAATTTTTTATTTTACAAATATTTTAAAATTAAAATAATAATAATAAATATTTATGGAATTATTACATTAATGATGTATTATTATTTTTAAGTATCTAAACATTATTTCCACTAATAATGTATTAATTTTTTCAAAATATCAAAACATTATTTTCATGGTGCACGTAATTAATTTCACAAATACTGAGTAGGATTATTCAAACTTCTCTAGGATGACCAATTTAAAAAAAAATTAACACGTGCATATTATGACCGTACATCCTTTACAGCAAAGCTTATTCCACGTGGACACTAATATCTTCTTAAACCGAAGACACGTACCGATATCACACCCCACACCATGATCATAGAAACTCTAAATCTGATGAATCTATTAAGATCCGGGCTAAAGCTCAAAGTCGGAGTCGGACTCGGGTTAGTTTGTAAGATAATGTAGATCTATTTTTAGAAAGCGGTGTGATTTTTGACTTTTACATCGTTGAATCAATATCAATCATCAAAATTAGTCAAACTTGATTTAAGTGGATTTGGTGGAAGCATTTATGTTTTCTTCAATTACCATGTTATAGGGATGGATGGCAAATTAGAGTTGATTAATTGTTTTTAGTGTGAATTTTGGAAATTTTTTTGGTCGGGTTTTTTGGTATAATTTCTTTAAAATCTGGCAGGAATTGATTGAAATTACAAGTTTGATAGGTAACCTCTGCACAATCTAAGTGTCCTAGAGGTTTTTGAGGGTGCTCAATCCATATATATAGTAAAAAAACTAGTTTAAATAACACAAATCAAGATTTCACCTCAATTTTTTCCGTCGGATTCCAGGACTAGAAAGTCCAAAATGTCGCACTAAAGACAACTCTGTTGATTAATCTTAAGGCTCGATGGGATTCACTTTTCCTCTTCAGTTCTCTCGGGGAGGAGTCAGAGATGATGAGACCCCTGAAAAGCTTGGCTTGGCTCATGCCCCAACACGTGAGTCAGATGACAAGACTTCTCAAATGATTGGCACATGCCCCAACAACCAAGCCAATGAGGAATTCAAGAAACATGATACACAACATGGATTCTATGGGTACATACACAACATAGACTCTGTTCAAGTTCACTAATGATATGGGTAATGATTATTAAGTTTGTTGTCAATGGTGGTTTTCTATCTCATTCAGTTAGATTCAAGTTTTTAGTGACATGGCTTGTCATAGTAAGGTTAAAAAGATAAATGTCTTATTAAAATTTGGGATCTTAATCTACTTTCTAATGGTCTCCAAACATAACTATATATGTTGCATATATCTAAAAGAAATTACTAATTCCTTATCTAAAAAATGACTATTAAGTTTGATTTAAAATTAAATTAGAAAATTCTCTTTTTAATTTTGAGTTTATAATAATTACATACTTATATTAAACTTATATTAAATTGATTAACAAATAATTTTCAACTACCCTTCAATCTCATCCAATAAACAATATATATATATAAAATAAAATCTCACTTTTTCGTTGTGAGAGATACTTTATAATTTTAATAAATTTATTAAGATATAAGGTTTCTCGTAAAATATCTCAACTAATGCAATTTGACATTATAATCCATTTTCAACCAATGCAAAATTGCATTATAATCTAATATAGGAAATTTTGTGGCCATATATGGTAAGTTGTTGTTACTGGTCATACTAGGTAGCAGAGTCCTTCCATAATTAATAAATGATTTTATTAAAAGAAATGTATCTAATGTGTCATATTTGGGAAGGTTTTAATTGCTATTTACACCACAACTTTTTGGTGAATATTTATAACAACATGGTTTAATTATGCGTATTTGTTTTAAATTACTATTTTTAATTAATGTATAAGAGTATGGTTTAATATTATGTTGTATGAGTTTTTAAAATAACAAAAAAAAATACGATTATGAATCAAATTAGAATAAATTTATAAGTGTTAATATTATATATTAAAAATATAAAAAATATTTTAGACCAATATTTTTCAGATAAATTATACATTAATTTATAAAAATTCATTATTGGAATGGTTATAAAATATTTATAATATAGTATATAAGATATCATTATACTAATATATTAAATTATATTTTTAATATTAATAATAACCTATATAAATTGAAATCTAAAATTGAATCTTATATTTTTTAAACAATTATAATATTGAAATTACTATGTTCAAATATATTTAGTAAAACATTAAAACTTTAATATCTATAATTTTTTTTTTATCAAAAATGAAAAACAAAATATTATATAGAATTTTAATGTTTTGTAAAATTAAGCTTTACATATATAAGTTTGTAAATTTGAAACATTGTTTTGGTTCTTATTCAAAAAAAAGTTAAATATTAATGCTCTCATAATATGGAAATATAATAAAAAAAATTAATATGGATGATTGATAATAAAAAAAGAAAAACCCTTAATCCTCTTTCTTTAAGAGATGAAAATGTGGGAAGAGGCAACCCTCCAAAAAAAGTGGAAATTTATGGCAGGGTTGTGGGGTGATGGCTATAAGATCTCATGTGACCCTAGGAGGGTTGTGTAATGTCTAATCTTCCTTTGCTTTTCATCTTTCCTCAAAGCTCACATCTTTGCATTGGATACTAATTCATTTACTTCACATTCCAAGCCAAAAAGTGTGTATTATTATTAATGCTTATATTCCAATAGTATATTAAGAAAAGGTTGCTTATTGGTCATAATTTACATTAGATAACAGTTAGTTTATTTCACATTTCAAGCCAAAAAATATGTATGTATTATTAATGCTTATATGCCAATAGTTTATTAGGAAAATGTCTCTTGTTTGTCATGTTTGTTTAATCTTAGGGAGTTCGAGTACAAGCATTGAAACATTTATGGGAGGGGCCTTCAACACAACCATTCATTCTTGGGAAAAACTAAGGGTGGGGAGGGTAGGAGTCCAGTTAGGGACCCCTTTTGAGAGGAAATGGAAGATTTCATTATTGTTCAAGAACTGATAGATATAAAACCAATTAATAATTAATAGACTTGGAGTAACAAACCATTGGGGTCAGGTAACATCGCTGCAACACTGGGTCAATTTCTAATCAATAGTGGATTTTTAGTGTGATGGTTTTCATTCTCCTCACAAACTTTGTCCTGGGGAGGTTTGGATCATTATTTGATTGTGCTATCTTTTCTTCCAAATGAAGATTATGGCCCAATGCCTTTTCTTTTTAAGCCACCATGGATGCAAAGGAAAGGTTTTTAGGATATGGTAGTGGCGAAAATGGGTGATAGGGTCTCTAGTTTATATATGGGAATGGGAAAATGGGTGATAGGGTTTCTACTTTATATATGGGAATAAAAAATCAAAGAAGCTGGCTCTAAAACAATAGGAAAAAGAAAACTAGTTTGACTGAGGGAAAGATGTCAAATGACACCAAATTAGATTAGAAGAAATTAAACAACAAAAGGAGTAGGACCACATATCCCAATATGTATTTCAAGAGGAAAGGAAGGAGTTCCCTATATCATAAGGAATTGAAAGCAAAAGAGGAAATGTGACATTTGAAATATCACAATATATGGATAAGTGTTAGTGATAGAAATACAAAATTCTTTCATAACCAAGCTAAAATGAGGTAGTGAAAAAATAATATTAAATTTACTTTAGGTAATGGAGAAAGTATCTCAAAGTATGTCAAAATCAAAGAAGTTGCCTAACATTTTAGCAACCTTTATACAAATCTAGAAAATCATGAAGAGTAAGTGGTCATAATCATGTTGGAACATATTCCACTTAAAGTTACCTGGGAGAATAATGAATCCATCCTTAGATCAACTACTAAAGAAGAGGTATAGAAGAGCTTGAAATACTTTGATCTAAACAAGGCTCTTGAGCTAGATAGGTTTTCAGAACGTTTTTATGAATGTTTTGGAATGCCATTAAGTTTGATCTTTGTAGGATGACTGATTTTTTTCATAAGAGATTTAAAATGGGCGGGGAATAATTTCATTCTTCTTGGCTTTGGTGCCAAAAAAGAGTGAACGCTCCTCATTTTTGAGATTAAGATTGGTTTCACTCTACATTGTGTCATATAAGCTGATATGATTCACAGGAATCTAGAGAGCCCATCTCCACTTGATAAACGACACAGGAATCTAGAGCATTTTTCAGTGACTCCATTTACTAGTCCTTTCTCTTTCATAAGCCTTTTTTTTCCTTGGATGTCTATGCATATCTTTGCTTGTTACTTTTCTGCACTTTCTCTCCACATTGCATACTCGCTTCCTCCAAATGCCCCCTTTTTCCCTCTTCCTATTCGTCTATTATTTTCCTTTCCTTTTGCATGTTGACTTCTCAACACATTGCTCCTTGAAAGGGATTGTATGAGCTCATCTCCCTCAACCAGGAAACTCATACTCCCTTCAATGCTTGTACCAACAGGGTCATCAATTCAATAGGAAGATATGTTGTAAGTTAAATGCAAAGGCTTGGGTTTACTCATTTCCCAAGTAACTCTTCCTCCACAAAATATGATTTGTGTCCTCTCCTCAGTCTTGTCATTATTTATATTTCCACACCATTTACATGAATTACAATTCATAATCATATTTACATGAGGGGTGATTTGAAATTGATTGCTAGTTAATGTTGTGCTAGTATCATTTCTAGATATAAAATTTTCTTTGCTTTGCTTTTCTTATCCATAAAGAGTTTATTCATGAACTTGGTGAAATTTAGTGTTTTGCATGAACTTAAAAACATGAATTTAAATGGATGAACAACAACATATAAAAACAAAAGAGCACAAATAACAGAGCTCAATACACAAATTTTTGTTGAAGGATTTCACCCCTCCTGGGCTACATCTCCTTGGTCCAGCTTCAGGGTGTGGGCCTTTGTATTAGTTTCAATACTGCTCAAATTGTTGTTACATGCATCCAATGCTCTTGGAACTTGTTCCAATTAGTTTAAAACATTCAAATCTATCAGAAATAACTATTTTTTTACTCAATTTGGTTATCAAATGCTCTGGGAATGGCCTCCAACACCTGGTGGCCCTAGGCTTAAAAAATCTCCAAGTGACAAAAAACACCTGTAGATGACCTCTTCTGCCTCTAAAACCTGCTCCAATGAGTTCCTAACAGGATAATTAGCCAAAAATGACTATTCATTTTCGAAATTTGGATGAGAATTGAGTAAGTTATGGCTCAAACATTTTTTCCTACAAAACCTCCGCTAAATCTGGAGAACTGCCAGTTAAGTCCGCCAAGTTTGGTGGTGGTTCCAGATTTGGTGGCTTCACCATAATTGCCGTCAAATTAATCAACAGATTAAATAAGGGTAATCATGTTTATGGTGCTAATCCCACTTCTGTTGGCTCTTGGTTTCATGTTGGTGGTTGTATAGAGAGGGGGCTAACCCTGCGGGGCTGGCTCCCTACTCTATGCCGTCAATCAACAAACATGCATTTAATTATGAGTTCAAGGCCACCCTTTCAAATGTATGACCTGTGGTGCACTAGCAAGGCCTTTGGATTGGTGTGGGGGACGCTGTGGGTTCCATTCCCCCTCCGCTCATTTAATTTTGCCACCTTATGTAAAACGTTGCCATATTAATAAACACATTTAATAGACATTAATTTTTCCACTCCATGTAAAATGTTGCCATATTAATAAACATGTTGAATTTGTATTTTGTGATATGTCATAAAAATTTGTAATTAATATTTAATTAATATATTATATTATAATATATATTAAAAAAATTATATAATATAACATAATAAATTTATATAATATATATATATATATATATATATATATATATATATATATAGATATAAACAATCAGAAAAGGCCAATTAAGCAATTTCACCTTCCTTGAGACAAACTGGCGAATCTGAAGATGACACTTGTCACAGTGTCACTACCTGAAACTGGAGAATATTCTCTGCATGTTGACTGAGCATCTAGTCAACACTAGTCAAACTTTGACGTTGACTTTTTTTTAACCAAACTTTCAGAAGCTCTAACTTTTGCATACGATGTCGATTTTTTGAACCGTTCATGGCATTGGAATCTTGGTGATGAACTCTATCTAGTCATTCAGGTCTGAAGAAATTATGAGCACTTTCATTTTTTTAGCTAAAATACTAATCCCTGATCAAGGGTTAACAAAAGGGACTGCTACATTCCCCCCTTGTAGGAGTGGTTAACTAGTTTGAGAAAATATTCTCATGCAAATATCAGTTCTTGGTTTGGGATATTTTGATGGTGCCTTTAAAGGAAATCCAAGACAATGCTTCTTAAAAGACCACTTGTAGGGCAGGGTATGGTAAAGAAGGATGTTTATCCAATAGTTCTGGAAAAGAGAATGCTTTCTTGTATTTACAAAATTTTAGAGGAAAGCAAATTCTGATAAGTATGGAAAAAACCCTCCCAATAAAGGTACTAAATTCACAGCACATGGAAATGGCCAACCAACAATTCTTTTCGGATTCCAGGTCATTCCAATCATATACTTATGAAACATAATAGCATAATTCTACATAACATAATAGCCAATGTAACATAATATTATATGAAATAAGAAATTATGTCATTCATAGGGTAGCATTACTTCTTGAATGTGTTTAATCGTAGGTTATCAATCATCATAAATGCAGTTAAGTAAGTGGTCAACCATCAATTTACAACCATATTTTATCAGTAAAAATTGAAAGAAATCAATGAAAGTTATCACTCAGCAAGTTCGTAAGAGGAAAACACTCTAAAGTACAAATTTCATGTTTCTTCATCTCTTTTGCATGAGAAAACCCACATATTATTTTTTAGAATACTTTATTTGTTATTAAGATTCCATAAAGCGAAAAATGTATTAAAGATAATTTCAAGATACGATTGTTATGAGAGTAGGAAAAACTCCAATTGCTTGAAAAACAATGTGCATGAACAATAAAGGGAGGGGAATCTTCTCGACCTACTCAAACAACAGTTATTAGAATTTCAGAACAACATGTTAAAACATACCATTTTCAAATGAATTTCTCTTATCCAATAATCTTTAATTTTGGATGCCAACATCAAAAACATACACAAAATAATTGTACATCAATATATAATCAATTACTAAATTTATACAATTGATTCAGCACTTTTCCCAAACTCGCTAGGTAAACACAATACGCTACTCAAAACATGCAGAACAAGCATCTGTTACCTAAAAATAAACCCATTATGCTCATCTTAATTTCAATGATATATCAAATAAAGCAATTGCAGGAAAATAAGCAAATTATAGGAGACATTGAAATATAAAATATAAAATTTGCATGCCTTCTTCAAGGTATTCCTTCTTTTTCTGGATCAATTACATGGATTACAACCAACACTTCAGCACGTGTCAAAGTAGGACGTGTGTGAATTGAGCCCTGTACAAAACAAAATACATAATTTCCCATAAGCATGGACACACTATTGGACTGGGTATTATATCTAACATAGTTAAGGTGAGTTCACACAAGCAAACCCTCAACAAGAAAAATAATTCCACAGGGAAGCATCAGAAACAATGAGGTGCACGTCCTCAACCTTTCCTGCATCATGGAGATGAGATGAAATATGTGAAGTGTCTACTAGATTTAAGACAATAGTTCTCCATTTACATAAGTAAATTTCTTGTTTTCTCATCAAACCTAAAATAGATTGTTTGTTTTCTTATCAAACCTAAAATATTCACTATTGTGGATTTTCTATTTCTACAACAACTTGAAGATAAGATTATAATTTATAACATAATTTAACACAAAAAATCGTAAAAGTAGTTCATCTAACACATCTATGTATGAAGACTTGAGTCTTAGACTCTTACACAAACTATCAAATGTCATTTCTGATATCTGTACGAGTAATTGTAGGGCTAGGTGTCCCCATGTGCAGGTACACATCTCACATATCTAGTAGGGTATGACAACATATCCTCCTAGGCTGGTGGGAATCCCCAACCAACAAATAAATGGATGATTGGTGGGCCCTGTTACCCATCATATGTCATGATAATTAATCCAGTTGAAGACCCCTCCCAAGAAAGCTGCACTTGGATAATTTTGGCTCTCTACATTGTTACCTCTCATGTTATATGAGGCCTACACTTATGAATATTTTCACTACTCTTGTCATTTCCATCATAAAGGAAGGTTTACAGGTTAACCTTTAGATGGCCCTAGAGTAGTGATTGCAGTTGATGATATTAATGACGAAGTAAGCATAGATGGATTGATAATGTTGATGCTTGGGTTTCCTTGAGATGATTGTTTTCCTTTCATACTAATTGACTTAGTTGTGAAGTCATTATGATCATTAGATGGTCAATGATACATGTTGATTTATGAGTCACTTGATGGAATGCCCTAGCATTTTCAGCCGAAGACAACATTGTTTTCGCATTATCATTTGAATAACTTCATGATGGTTAAAATTCAAGTGATAACAAGTTATTCAAATGAACATTCCCCCCTTGCTATCACTTGAATTAAAATTATTCTAGGGGTGATTGAATATGTTGTAGGATAGTTTGATGTTCATGAGGTAAACACCCTTGTTCATATTGAAGGATTGTAAGCATATTATGGTATGCCATGGTATAGACTACAATCATTGCGCGATTTACAGTTCTATCTACGTAGATCCACTACATATGGGATTGTTTGACATGATTTGAGGAATTCCCCACAGCTTATTAGCACACGTGTTGATGTCACCTTTTGAGTATTTGTCATAACAACTATTTTTACCATTGCTTCCCACTTACTATGAGATCCACTTATGGACGAGTGCGATAACTTTATAGGAGGGGAATCCTAGCTCTTGAGCATATGCCTTTTTGACCAATGCCCAAATTATTGCCAAATTAGTGCCAATAAATGAAAAATTGTTGTAGGATTTTAAAATTGGGTTGGAAAAATCTTGCTGGGAACTATGGTGGTTGAAAATCTATCATCTTAAAACCATCACCACATTTTGATCAACGTTTTTAGAAATGACCAACCTTTGTTGCTTGGTCATTTTGGTTATTTGGGAAGATTGTGATTATAATGCACATGGTGGAGAACAACGTGCACATAGAGAACAACTTTACGTGTTATGAGGCCGTCATTGAAGGGAATGACAAAGGAGAAGAGAAAAAGCATCATGAGGTGTTTACTTGCTTGGTCAAAGATGTTTCATCGAAGGAGGTGTTTTTCTTGAAAAAGAGACATTTGGCATCCCCTTCACCATTTTCATTCTACGTTGGTTATTTTTGTCTTGGAGAGCCCTTATGATGTATTATTATAGTGTTTTCTTTTAGAAAACTGTGAATCTAGAAATATTTTATGGTTATCTTTTGGAGAAATTATGGATTTAGATTGATAAATGATAAGGAGTTGGAGCTCAAACCAATATAGGGATTCGCTCCCTCCATTGTTTATTCATAGTTGAATTCATAGGGAAAAACCCTTTAAGCCTAGTTGAATATAACATCAGAGGAAAAAGTGAAGGTTCAAGCAAATACATACAAGGTTATGTTTATTGATCTTTTTCTCCTAGATTATTATGGTAGATTAGCTGTAAATGGGTGTATAAATATAAATTCAAGTGCGAAGAATATGGGAAACTTGAAAAATATGAGGCAATATAGGTTCCAAAGGACTTTGCACAAAAGGGAGGAATTGATTATTGAAAAAACCTTCAACGTCAAAGACAAGCACAATCCATTTAGTTTATCCATGGAAACACAATTTAGCTAGAATCTATACCAACTGGATGTGAATAGTGTCATCCTCAATGGATATTTGGAAGAAGTATACATGTTGATGTAATCAACCACTAAATTTTCAAATTTTAGGGAACGAACTTGTTTGTCAATTGAAGTAATCTCTCTATGTCCTACAACATGCAACTACAACACAATACATCAAAATTGAAAAATATTTGGGTGAACCATAATTCCATAAAAGCCCTCCAAATCCCAACCTTTACATTATTATGTAATTATTCCAATGATATATGAAAATGACATCATCATCACAAGAGAGCAAGGCAAGGATTATTTCACAAGTAAAATCCAATTTATATGCAACTTTTCACATCACTAACTTAGGCCTCATTAGCGGAAATTTGAGGTCTAAAATGGACCTCCTAAGAGAAATGTACAACCAAAATAAACTTTATAAGAACCAATAGGATTCAAGATGATGATGTCAACCATGGGGGATGATTCACCATTTTTGGAGTAAAAAAGTAAAAAGATTAAAAAATAATAAAATAATAAAACTATTTTTTCAACTAATATTTTCAACTTATCTCCCTAAGCTTTGTCTCAAATTTTGAGCACAAGTACTTGATGGATGAAAATTTTAATTCTTCATCCAAGGAGTACCCATGTCGTATACTTTCGATGGACCCTGCTACATGAAAAATGAGAAATACATGAAAAAATGTGATTGCAATCACGTTTTTCATGTATTTCTCATTTTTCGTGTAGAAGGGTCCATCAAAGTATGCAACATGGGTACTCCATGGATGAGGAATCAAATTCTGCATCCAACGAGAGTTGTTGCTCGAAAATTGAGTAAACCCATCGGGAGATAAGTTGAAAATACGAGTTGAAAAAATAGTTTTTTCTTTTTCCCTCTAAAATTTGATGATGTAATCCAATATTATTTTATTATTTCCACTATTATTTTATATTTTCCTTAGGAGGCCCATTTTAGACCTCAAAAATCCCCTAATGCCTACATTACTTCTTAGTTATAGAAGTTTGGAAAAGAGATAAACATGTTTTTGTTCACAGAATATAGGCCAAAAGTTTATGAGGCGGGTTTCAACATGAGATATTGCAAAATATATCTACACTTTTGGCAAAAGGCTCAAATATTTTAGCCAAGAATGATTCTAAAGTAGTTAATGAATTAGTCTCCAGGTAATTAAAGGGAAGCATCATCTATATTGCTATCCATTAGACATAGCTTGGGTTATGGAATCAACTACATCTCCACTTCAAAGGTAGAAGTTTAGAACACATGAAAAGAACAAAAAGAGTGGTAGGATAGAAGGAATATTAGATTTTTACACTCTATATGGAAGAATAAAGAACCTAAATTATGTGATTATTGAGATTTATACTAAGTATAATTAATGGACGAGATCAAGCAATGTTTTCAACCTAGGTATTGAAGCAGTTACATGGACAAACAAGAAGAAAGATGATGTTTCCCTTTCTTCAATTGTGAAATGAGCATGTAGTTTGGCTCAGATGAATGCATTTATAGTACAATAATGAGGGGGTTCTTAAGCTAGCAAAAAATCTAAACTTCCACAAGCATACCAACAAGTTGAATTTCACTATCAATTCATTTGAGAGCTTCTAAAAATGGAATAATTGAGCTACAAACATTCTCACCAAGTCTTTAGGTCTAGAAAAATTTATAAAATGCAAGGACAAACTTCATGTATTTTTTAAATTGACCGTTAAGTGAGGATCTAGACTATAGACTAAGGCATATTAGTAAAATCACTTTTTATGTTGAGGTTACTTTTCATATTGTGTTAATGAGTCATAAGGTTTATGAACTTATGGGTATGTGTCCTTTCATTGTTCTAAAGAGTGTTGCTCTCTTCATTTTCTTTCTTTTATTTTTCTATGTTCTTGGTTTTGTTGTGTGGTCAATTTTCATAATACCAAGTAAACATGTATGTCAAATTTTTTGCGCAAAATATGATTAGTATTGTGTAAGATCCGTTTGTACTAATATGATTTCCAAACTATGAAAATTTTGTGTATTTTCTATTATCTAGTTTCAACTATTCATCTTTATTTGGGTTCCAAAACAACTAAATATAATTACATACTTATTTAAGTTATACATCTTAGAATTGTCACGCCAAACCAAAAATATTAACCAATCATTTGTATAGCTAGTTAGCTAATGGGTGGAATATGTATTATGGATCAATTAATTAGATGACCTATTATATAATGCATTTTAATCCAAACTGAAATTTCATTTTGTATAAACCACCATGTGCTTGAATTTTAAAATAGAAGGCTATCAAAATTTAAGGTAAATTCTATCAGGAAACTGTGGCCACTTGACATCACGTTGTGCCGCTGGGAAGTAATTGCATGTCAAAATATTTGGCATTTTCAGCCAATCCAGAATGCCCAACTTATAGAATATCTTGTGGATTTCATTAAAGTCTTTCTTTTTAATTTCCATCTTGATTAAAGTTGTGTGCTATCAATTATTTACTGACATGGACCAATTGACCTTGAGAAAGCAAAGCCGCTCTAACTCAACTGCACTGAAACATGATGGAGACTTTGAATGTAATAGGGATAGTCAGTAATAGGCTCAAAACCATGGAATTATACATTAGGGATACTTCTGAAGGCTGTGACATACTCCATATTTACAAGAGGAAAATATCAGCAAACAAAATGCGTACGTTGAAGGATTTGTTGGGATTTGCATGACTTGTGAAAGTATTAATGGTGTCGAAGGTAACATCCATTGAAGAAAGTATCTGATAATTAACTTCTCAAATATGAGGAAGTGTGATCAAATACTTAAAGTCACACTTATGGCAACCTAGAATCCCTCAATTCCGCCTCGTTTAGAAGGGCACAGAAACTATCACTGTATAGAATTTGTTAAAACATGTTTTAGCATAAATGTTTAATAGTTAAAACCATAAAATCTCCAAGAACCATAGGCTGCGTAATTTTTCATGTATAAGTTTCTCTAGGCATGTGCCTTAGCTTTGCCTCCAATTGATAACCCTCCAAAGTTCAATTATTTAACATACATCCATCATGCCTCTCAAAATTTTAACATATATTGTGCTATGGTCAGGGCTCTACAACATCTTGGTCATTCCCTTTGGGATGAGTGATGTGTGGAGGATTCTCACAATGACCCTAGCAGCTACAATGTTGGTCTTTTAAACATCTAAGCCTTTTATTTGGGTCTTTTTCTCTTACTCCTTTATTATGATAATTGACCTCCCAAACTCATCAAATTCCAACACCATCCCTGCAAGTAGTAATAAAATGTAGCACAAAGATTAAAACCTAAACATACAAGTGTGGATACAAAAAAACAATGGATTTTAAACTAGAGACGTGAGATGTGTGTACTCATCTCTATGGGGAAGACTGAATGTGGAGTGGAAATGCATTTAAGCTAAAAATGGAACATACGCCATTGTCAATGGACTGGAAATATGATGGCGTAATTTGATATTGGGTTAAGCTACTGCTAAAACCCTAATTATCAACTCTCTGAAATCTCATTTTCGGTCCTGCCTTGTGAAAAGTGAACATATACGAAGTTCTGGTTTGGAGGGGTTTTGTAAAGAAAAAGTAAAGCTTAAAATTTTCAAAAATGCTATAATTTTCACAAAATTCCATTTTGAAAACAATAGATACAATATTTTATTTTCTCTTAACATCAGATTTGTTGTATTTGAGAAACTCACAACATATTATATGTTTTTTTTATTGTGTGTGAAAACTTTTATTTCATATTAGCTGGTAATAATAATAATAATAATAATAATAATATAATTTTAAGATGATAATTTCTATGTAATGATTTTTTTGTTAAAGTTTATGGAGGTAGAACCTGAGATGTTTGAAGGAAACAAGTGCTCTTAACTTGGTTTTATTGAAAACATTTAGGTTTTGTTACATATTAGGTGGATGCAAACAAAATAGAGTATATAGTAAGTGGATTTAATAATTAAAAACCAGTGTTAATTTTGTAAAAGTCGTATGTCAAATTTGGAAGGAGTAGGGTGCATATCCTTTTTTAGGTTAAATATATTCAAATTGTTGTGCAAATGGGGTTGTGAGATTGTATGTTTTCATCTTGAGAAAATGGAGTCCTCTCCTAGTCATTCACATAGTTTAGGTTGCCATAAGAAAAGTAGGTTCTTTGCCTTGAGATGTGAACATTTCATTTTAAGCAGTGTGATAATGTGGTTTCAATGAGGCAATAAAAGAGGGAAAAAGCATGCACATTTGGGATGCTAGTGTTATGTTATGCTTAAGGCATGAGTGTGCGTCCAAGAAGACTCTAACAAGGATTGAAGAGGTTGAAAATTTAAAAATTTTGGGGGGTTGTAATCACACCTAGAGGTCTAGACAAGTAGTTTAAGCACCATGAGAAGTTGTGAAGCAAACTCAAGACATTTGACAAGTTGGCCGAAGGAAACTTGGCAGTGGTACTAAGTGAACATTCCTTGATCGAAGTTGACATCCTATCCTTGGTACTACCACTTTGCAAGATGAAGAAGACATGTGAAATAGATGTGCAACCCACTAAAGAAGTTGGAAAGGTTGTGGAAACATATATAGGTGGTTATG
Source organism: Pinus tabuliformis (assembly GCA_031772625.1). NCBI lineage: Eukaryota > Viridiplantae > Streptophyta > Pinopsida > Pinales > Pinaceae > Pinus > Pinus tabuliformis. Next base: position 904,674,112 of record CM062810.1, on the reverse strand, counting down.
TCGTGTCACAAAAGGAGGTGTTGGCTGACTCCCATTTTGGATAATTTGTTAGCCTTTGAATTTAATTCCCTGTGAATTTGATCAAAGGATATAACCCCAAAGATTCTAATAAGCTCCATAACTCTAATCATCCATTGATTCAATAAACAAGTTTTTAGAGAAGTATAACATTTATATCAATCTATAACAACCTTTCAATCACCTATCACTTGTAGGTTTATATTTTTAAAGTGACAATTAAAATGACTAACATAAAAGACTGATTCATATTATTTTACTACTTGTTAGGTAGTCGTATTTTTGTTCCTAGACTAAATTAGTCATTCAGGTTAGTCATTTTTAGTTGTATTACTTATTAGGTAGTCATATATTTTATCCCACGACTAAATTAGTCATTTATGTTAGTTGTTTTTAGTTGGGTCACTTAATGTTGCTAATTTTTGGTAGTATTTCACTTTGAAAAGTTGTGGTGACTAAATGTTTTAGTCACCTGGTCACTAATTTCCCCATTTTCTACTAGTGATTTGGGTACAAATTTGAACTCATGGGATTCCAAGAAACAACCAATCATCTCAATATCTTCTACATAAGCATAATATGTAGCAACAACTACAAAAATATGCCAGCAATATGACTATGAAGAATTTTGAAAGATCTTGCATATGTAGAAGGAACAAACTTCTATTTTCTATGACAATAGTTCATCAATTGCATTATCAAAGAATCACGTGTTTCATAGGAAAAGCATGCGCATTAGCACTTGTTGTCACTACATGTGAGAGCTTGTCAACAAGGGTGATATATTTCTTCAATTATGTGGATCTAGAGATAAGCTAATGGATATCTTCATGAAAACATTGGGAAGATCTTTTTTGAGTTTCAAAGATAACACTTATACATTGTCAATGCTAATAAATGTAACAATTAAGATTAAGAGGGAGTGTTAAAAATAAGTTTTCCTATTAACTAAGTCATTGGATACTCAATTGTCAAACTTAGTCATTTTTAAGTTTAAGTGTTGTTAGTCCAATTAAAAAAAAAAAACTTGATATTTTTAAAAGCAATTAATTTTAAACAGTACTAGAAAATGCTTAATCTATCGTAAAATCTATTTAATAATGATAAGGGTGTGGAATACTCCATGTGTTTCCAATTGATTTCATTTATGTCTTCGTCTGTTTGTTTTAACATGAAACTAATGTCTAAGACCAATTCACACATCTTGACATGTCCAATTTTAAGATTCTTGATAATATAAATCATATTTATTTTTGGAATAACTAAAGGATTTTGTTATATTTGATCAAGTTAACATAAATTATTACTTGGTTCAATGTTAAGGTTGTTGATAATATAAATCATATACAATTTTAGAACTTGGGGTAGAGGAGAAATATTTTATGGTATTTTATCCATTTATTATATTTATGTCAAAAAGTTTGTCTATTTTAGAACAATGCTTTTAAAATTTTAATTTAATTTGTAATAATTATAAGGTGGATGGTAGGGATTTAACTTTTATGGAATGCTTTAAAATATTTTTAGTTGTAGTTACAAATAAAATGTTAAAATTTATTTCAAAATTAGTTATATATTTTTTACCCTTTTAATTAGTCTAAGTAATTTAAAGAAATGACATATGAACATGAGTTATGATTTTTTGGGCATGTGGTATCAGTAAACTATGATATTGTAATAAATCTTATTGTAAAGTTAAGAATCACCATGGTAATGTGGGGGTGAATTTTTTGGGCATGTGGTATCAATAAATCATGATATTGTAATAAATCCTATTGAAAAATTAAGAATCACCATAGTAATTTGGGATATTGTAATAAATCCTATTGAAAAGTTAAGAATCAACCATGGTAATATGGGGATGAATCTTCATGATTGATGATTTTGTTACATGTGTTTTTAAAAGTATATATGTTTAACTCATATATCAATTCTTTTTATAATTAATAATAATAATTTAAATTAAACTTATAATTTAATTAATATTTTTATGTTTACTTTTTTTTTTTTATTATAATATAATACTTATTTTAAAATAAGTATTTTGATGCCTAACTTTTTACATCGATCTAATTTATATGCTTATTTTAATTTATTACCAGTCAAATAAGAAATGTTGATTGTAAGAAATAAAATTTGCAGTAGTATAATGGTAAGTATTTCTACCTATCAGGAGAGAAAGAACAGATCCATTGCAGCAAAAAATGGGTGTTAATATCTTGGTGTAGTTTAGATTACAGGTTCCATTAACTCGACATCTCCAATCCTTTAGAATTTCTATTTTTGTTTTTTTCCCTATGGAAATTCTAATTTTTTCCATACACTCGAATAGTTCAAGTTAAATATTCATATGTACAGTTGGATAATGAAAATAATTAATCACATACTTACACCCTCTTTGACAACTAGAAGGATGCCCCAGACTCTGTGCCCCCATATATCAAAAACTCATAGCAGGAGGCCTTCACATGTGGGTATGCAAGTATGCATGCATTGCCACACCAAACTAATCAGATCCGTGCTATCCATAAATGTATATTGATAAATTCTCATAATTTTATATTAATAAAGCACATAAATGTATATTGATAAATGCTCATAGGCATATTGTTTACAACTCCGAGAATGGATATCGTTTACATGTCCGAGCATTGGAGTTTTCCCAAAAATATACTTTTAATTATGTTGTACTCTAGAGGTTAAAGTGAGAAGGAATCTTCTCATTTTGAAAATGTGGGATGGCGATGGCCATGCAAGATTTGATCCCTCAGTTGCCAGATTTGTCTGTTGATGGAAATGTGCCGGAGCTTCGTCCAAAAAATTCTAGATGCCATCTTAAAGATCTCCAAATTTTGAGTTTCATGTTTCTCTTCATCTTTCTCGCTTATAATGCAACTCAACACTTTGTTGTTATAATGCAACTCAAAACTTGGAGGGGTTGTTAAATTCTGAGAGTTTTTCTATGCCATTTTGATGAGATTTAATAGGTCTTTGTTTTCCTTTAAAAAAACTGGTCATGCTTGAGAGGGTTTTTTACTCTTATGAAGAAATAAAGTGTTGAAATGAATTTTTGGGCTTTGAATTCTTGGTTTTTTGGGCAGTTATTTCTATGAAAATTTGATAAGTCATTGAATTTGGTTGTCAGGCTGAAGATTTAGGAACCACTTCACTGGGTATTTTGTATCTTTCATTCACTATATGTTTATGTGTAGCAACACCTTTCCTTAGAAGGTTTAGTTCAAAGAATTAAGTCATTCTTGGAACTTCCCACAATTGGTTATTCATTGTATCAAGCCTTTTTCTAGCATGATGTATACTTTTTTTTTTTTTTGGTCAAGTAAGAGTGGATCCTTCCATTAACCGAAGAAAGATTACATATGGTACACATCTTTACAAGTGTAAAAACCAACAAAATACAGACCGATGTAAGAACACACATACATCCGGGACAATCGAACCCATAACCTTACAATAATACCCACCAAAGCCCCCTGGGCAAAACCTAAAAGAACAAGTTTTCGAACTCTAAAAAATTCTTCTCCTTCAAATCTTACCGCTCAAACTCCCCAAAACTTAACCCTCAAACCCCACCATCGATCAAACTTTCCATCGGACGGTTGACAATTTTCTGATCTGCCGAGATCCACCGTTTATCCTTCTTTCAATCAGACGGTAGATAAGCACTCTGAGCATCCAAGTTGCATGGTGATTTTGCACCGTTAATCAAAACCCATTTGATCAGATGGTCCACAAGTCATCGTTGCAGAAACTTACTCGGAAATTACCCTCTTTTTCAGACCCGATATAAAATAAAACCATGGTCTACAAAGATATTGGGTCCGCTCAACCCCTTAACTTCTGATAAAAAAGAAGCCTGATATCCATTCGATATCGAAGGCCAACAGAGTCAATGGTTTGCGCCCCATCAAAAATCACACTGTTTAACCCAACCTCCACTCCCACCAAGCACGCTGGTTATTCTATGGCGTAAGCATTGACTGTGGGAACGGATAGTTGAAAATTTCTCCAATCTACCGAGAACCACCGTCTATCTTTCCTTCAATCGGATGGTAGATAATCACTTCGATCAACCGAGGTGCACGGTGAATCTGCACCGTTCATCAAAACCCATTTGATCAGACAATCCACAAGTCATCGCATCAAAAACTTACATGGTATTTACCCACTTTGACAGACCTGATATAGATTAAAACCTTGGTCTAAAAATATATCAGGTCCACTCCACCCCTTAACTTCCAATCAAATTGAAGCCCGATATCCATTCGATATCAAAGGCCAATAGAGTCTATGGTCTGCGGCCCATAAAAAAGCACATTGTTTATCCCATCCTCCATTCCCTCCAAGCACGCTGTTTATGCTATGGCATAAGCATAGATTGTGGGATCTACAGTTAGGATTCACTCTGGCACTTCAATCAAGCTTAGGACTTCTGTGCTTTCCCACTCCCACTAATCTTCCTCCTGCTCATTATTCATGATCTGGAAGCACTTTATATCTTTGGCCATTTGTCCTTGACAATCTTCCTACAGTTTACCAGAGGGTATAGACTCCCAGTCATACCCGATATAACTCTCCTTGCATATCACGTCTTCATTCGCAAGACGATCAACTAACATATTAGCTTTTCTGCACAAATGAACAAAATTGACTATTCTCAGGGTTCACAAGTGGGAGTGAAAACGTTGAAAGACCTGTGAGAGCTTCCAATGTTTCGACACTTTTCTAGGTGCCTTTCCATTGCACATTTTCTTAGCCGCATTAATGACCAATTCTGAGTCAGCTTCTATGATGGCGTTGTGTAAATTTAACTCAATCAGGATTTCTAGGCTCTGTTCTAAAGCCATGAGCTCTGCCATGTTATTAATGGCAGTCCCCAAATGACTGTGAAAGATATCCTTTATGCTCCCCTGCTCATCTCTTATGACACCTCCAAATCCAGCCATCCCTGGGTTGCCCTTAGAGGCCCCATCTATTTTATTTTCAAAAAACCATGAGGAGGATGCTGCTAAATATCTTTACCAGCAGTTGTTTTGCTCACACCCTTAACAGTGCCAAGGGGAACCAAAGAATGGAGACCCAACTGTCTTAGAATGCGAGCCTCCTAGGCCGAAGGGGGGTCGTCAGGAATTTTCCACATAAGGGCTCCAACTCTATCTTTGATTTGTCGTATAATTTGGCCAATGATATTCTAGGTCGAGCCTGTTTTGTTCTTGAAAATCTTGCCATTTCGTTCTTTCCAGACATCCTAGATAATAAAGCCTAAAACCAGAGTCCAAGCCTTGTTAATGATTTTGTTACCTGAGAAGTCTTTCCTCCAATTCTTCAATGTGTTGGTGATGCTGAGTCTATCTTTGTCAGTTTGCCTGAAGACTGAGGCCGCCCAATCCCATAAGGTAGAGGTAAAGGGACAGTGGTTTAGTAAATGCTCCATTGTTTCTTCATGTAATCCACATAGATGGCATTTGGATGGGCCAAAAAAACCTCTTTTCAGAAGATTCTCCCAAGTGAGAATGTTCTTTTGGTGAACTAACCACATAAATAACTTAACTTTCATCCATTATGGGTTCCTCCAAAGGTTATTCCAAACCTGGTCAGGGTTTGGATAATCAAAACCTAGGGCCATGCGTTTAGCTTCTTTGAGGTTAAAGGTGCCTTCGGTGTTTCGGCCCCATCTTAGTTGGTCCGACGAGGAAGACACTAAAATCTTCCTCTTTTCCAAGTCTAGAGCCAGGGAATCTGCCTATGCTTTCAAAGGACTCTCTTCACTGTAACCAAGATTCTTCCACATTCACCATTTGCCATTATCCCTTACCTGATCCCAGAAGTCACTTACCATGAGTAGACCTTTGTTATCAGTGTCATTTTTGAGAGCGGTTAGTTCTTCTCTAAACAAATTTGGTTCCTGCTGCCAGTTATCCTCCCAAAACCTTGCAAGGTTCCCAGCTCTAATCTCCCAGAAACTATGTTGCTGGACAATGCCTCTATTCTCCCAAGCAAGGTTCCAAATGTGGGAGCCCTTGATGTGCCCTGACATTCTGATATGATCCCTCTCCTTCCAATTCTTTGCATATTTCTACTTCCAAAGCTTTGCCCAAGGGGTTGCCGATTCCTTTAGCCATCTCCACCAAAATTTTGCTCCCAAAACTTTGTGAGGATTTCAGGGTCATGAAGCCCTAAACCTCCATGGGCCTTAAGTTTGCAAAGATTGTCCCAAGCTACCAGCGCCCACTTATTTTTCTCTTCCCCTTTACCCTAAAGAAAATCTCGTTGAATACCCCTGATTTGTTGTATAACACCTTTGGGAACAAGGAGGGCTGAAAACATGAAAATGGGTATAGCCTGTAGAACAGCCTTTGTAAGCACAAGACACCTCGCCAAGTTCAAAGACCTACAGGTCCATTTCCTGACTTTATCCTGAATTTTATTGGTGACCGGTTCCCACACTCCCTTACTCAGAGGTTTGTCAGTAAGAGGCATTCCAAGGTACTTGGAAGGTAACTGAGCCCTTTGAAACCCTAGAATTTTGGTAAGGTTCCTATGAATAGCAATGTTAGTATTGATTTTTTTTTTTAATTTGTCAGGGCTTACCTTTGTACCGGCCGCCAAAGCAAAGTCGTTTAGGATTTGTTTGAAAGCTCTGGCTTCTTTGACTGTAGGAATGCCCTGCAGCATTGTATCATCCACAAATTGTTGATGAGTAGAGGCATCCCCATCTGGGGTAAGTTTCAGACCCTGGATTCTTCCTTCACCATTTGTTATTTTGATTGCTCTGCCTAGTCCTTCCATCATGAGAACAAATAGGAAGGGGGAGAGTGGATCCCCTTGTCTGAGACCCCTAGAAGGTATAAAGGTTCTAGAGGGAGATCCATTAAGCAGAATTGAGAAGCTAACCGAGGATACAAGGGACATAACCCATATTATCCAATTGTGTTCGAATCCATAAGCTCTTAGCACCTCCTTAATGTACGCACAACTTATCTTGTCATAAGCTTTTGCTAGGTCTAGTTGCATTATCATACTAGCTTGCTTCTTGCTCTTAAGAGAGTGTACCACCTCATGTGCTTGTATGATGTTGTTGAGAATCTGTCTTCCTTCCACAAAACCAGTTTGATCCTTTGAAATGAGAGCAGGAAGAAGAGGCTTTAGTCTGTTAGCAATCACTTTGGAGATAATTTTGTACACCACATTACATAAAGCTATGGGTCTGAATCTATCCGGTGTCATAGCTTTTTCCTGCTTTGGAATCAAAGCTATGAAAGAGGCATTAAGAGATTTCAAAACAGTTTTGGATCTTCTAGAGTCTTCCACAACCTCATGGATATATTGTTTGACTATTTTCCAACAAGATTTGAAGAAATCCACATTGAAACCATCAGGGCCAGGAGCTTTCCTGTTTTGCATCTCATTGATGACCTCACTAACCTCCTCTTCAGAAATTGGCCTATTAAGATTGTGGTTGTCTTCCCTGGTTACAAGTTTAGGAATGAACTTTGTGAATTTGTTAATGAACCGATATCTGTCAATGAGAGACTCCTTTGCTATGCTACGAAAGTGATGAACTAGGATAGATTCTATTTCTATGTGTGAGACAAGCTCTTTCACTTGAGAATCCTTGAGTTTGGAAATTCTGTTATGAGATCTATGATCCACTTTGTGTTTCTTTCTCCTTCTCTAATCCACTGCACCCTCGATTTCTATCTCCATAAAATCTCCACTTGCAAACACCGATCCTCCCATTCGTTTTGCAGAGAATCAACTTGAATTTTCCTTTCCTCGGTAAAACCCTCTAGGATGTTGATCTGATTAATCTCTTGGATTTTCTTCTCAACTTCTTTTTTGGCTTTAAAAATATTGCCAAACTCTTGTTTATTCCAATCTTTAAGCCTAGATTTGATGTGCTTGAGTCTCTGCTATAGTATGAACATTTTAGTGCCTTGAACGGGCCTTTCTTCCGTCCACCATTTTTCAATATTGCTGGTGAAGTCAGGGTGAGAGAGCCAGATATTTTCAAACCTAAAGGGTCCATTCCTTGGTGTACCCATAAAAGTAGCTTCCATCTGGACCGGACAGTGGTTCGAGCCTTCGAAGGGCAGGATTAAAGCTGACATATCAAGGCCTTTGATAAGGAGTTCCTCCGAGATTATGAACCTGTCTAATTTAGAGGCAACTTGAGGAATTCCATTTGTTGTTTCTATGTCCACTAGCCCCATGTTATTCATGAAGTTTTGGAAGGCAATGGAGTCCTTGCCTAGTTTCCTTGTACCTCCTTTTTTTCTGTAAGAGATCTGATCATATTGAAATCCCCTGCCAGAATCCACGACATATTAGGATGTCTCTCCCTCAGTTTCTCAAGGGATGTGAGAAGATTTAGTTTGTCTTCTAGTTTTTTAGGGTCATAGACATAAGTGATCATGTAGATCACCTTATCCCCCAAAGGTTGAATCACCATCGATAAATAATTCCTAGAAGCTTCAGCATCCAGGATTCCAAGTTTTTGAGGATCCCATAGAGTGAGAATCCACCTCACCGAGTTATCTGCTTTTACCTCTAGATACTCATACTTAATTAACCATTTTCTGTGTATCTCTCTGTTCTTGTCCATCAAACATTTTGTTTCTTGAATAAAAATCATATCTGATTTTTCTTCTTTTATTCGGCTACTAAAATTTCTTTGTTTCCTTTTACTTCCTAGACCCCTAATTTTCCAGGTTGTAAGCTTCATTAAGAAAGGTTTGTAAAGGAGTAACTGGTAAGATCCTTCATCTTACCTGAGTTAATCATAAGTTTTCCACATTCGGACAGTAGCTCATTCTGTTTCTTCCTTCCTCTTTTCGTACCCGGGTTCTTTGAAGAAATCATTAGTGTATCCTCCATCATTTTCACTCCCATATTGTCCTAGTTGTCATGGTTTATTTTGAATCCAAAGCACTTTGTTTGTGATCTCAAGAGGAAGAGCTGTTGAACCCTGTCAAAATCTGCTTTTGGTAGAGAGTCAACCCCTTTGGTGATTCCCTGTTCCAGAAAATTTTCTAGATCCAAATTCTCCCTCTCTAGAATCTCCTGCAGTTCATGGTCTTCCGTTCCTACCTCACTTGGAGTCATCTCGTGGTCCCTGCTGAGCTCCATCATATTTGGCAAATCATCCATTTGTTTGTTGTTTTCTGGTATCTCCTCCATGTTAGCATCCCCTTCCTTCTCATTGTGAATATTCTCCGATTCCTGGTTTGTCCCATTATTTTCAACTTCTTCTTCTAAGATCTTGAAACTATTGTGGTTCGTTTGTCTGTCTTCAGTACTTTTCTTTTGGTACCTCTTGCCTCCTTTCCCTTTACCCCCTACCTTAGTAAAGCCTTCAGGATCCTTACCTGTGGTGGCTTTTGTGTTGCTCTCTAGTTTGTTCAAAGGGAAGTCCCTGTATAGGTGCCTGTGTTCATGGCACTTACGACACCTGAATGGGACGTGTTCATAATCTGCCGTTTGCACCCATTCCTCGTCATACACTTCCAAAATGATTGCATCCGGAAGTGCCCTGGATAAGTCCATTTCCACACATATCCGAGCAAAGGAAGTGTATTTTCTCTTAGAGTAGTATTTGAGATTTTTATAAAATGCCCTAGCTTGTTACCGATATCTTTTAGATATTCTGGCAGCCAATAATATAAAGGAAGGGAGTAGAGTCTTGTCCATACCGGTACTGAGGTGAAAGTCTCTCGTTCTGGGACAAAGTTCATTACCCATGGTCTCATGTAAAGGCCCGCAGACGCATAAAAATAGGGTACTCCTTCGAACACTCTGTCTTTGTCCTCTAGGCTTGTGAACACCATCGTGAAGAAACCCTTGGACCCAAGGTGAAGGTCAATTTTCCCCTTTGGTTTCCATTGGTTCCTTATCCATGCTTGCAAAGCCTTCTCCGTCGGCAAGATCCCCATGAATTTATAGATAAAAACATATTCCTCCATGTGTTCTCTATGCACTTGCAGTGTTGGGTCACTTAAAACGACTCGAGGAATAGTGGTCGCCTTGGGTTTACATGCCCCTGATGGTTTTATGGGAGAAAATTTCTGACTGCTACCCTCTGTCCTCTTCTCCTTACTATGTTCCCCATGGTTCACTTCTTGTTCTTGAGGTCCGATGGTTTCCGATTTTTCATTATTTGTAATCTCTGTTGCCACCTCTGCTGGTTTCTTGAAGCGATGGGAACCAGCTCCATTGCTTCTGTCCGCAACTACTTGACTATAGGAGGGATCAGAACTCTCTCCTCCTCGCCCCGCCATGGTAACCAACTACACAAACCCTAAAGCAAAATGCTATATCAGAACAGTATCTCACTCCCGGTCGTCGACGCATGTAACAATTTCCCAAATTTCATTTTTATCAACATACTCAACTAAATTATTCTTACGGGGGAGGGGGGTGTTCAACATGATGTATACTTTCATCTCAATTCAAATTTAGAATAAAATACATAAATATATATTGATAATGATGTATACTTTTATCTCAATTTAAATTTAGAATAAAGTACATAAATATATATTGATAAATGCTCATGTATACAAGGTGAAAAAGTAGCTTATCAGCCTATATCAACCACATTTATTAATTAATGTGGTTGTGCTAGTTTAGGTTTACAAGTATGGAGAGGATGAAATCTCTCAAAATAACAATTTTTTTAACGGAAAAATTACCACCTCAACAAATTTGCTTCTTTTTAATTTTACTGAAATGTTGATAATACATATGGTTACATATCACATTTTTCTTTGACACAACTTTATAAGTTTTTTAATTTAAGTATTAAGCGTTTAAAAATTTATTAATTTTAAATATGAAATTTTGAAATATTATGGCTAAATTTATTTTAATGTGATATATATCTATATCTATATCTATATATATATATATATATATATATATATATATAGATAAAACACATTTTTTTTAGTGAATATCTTATTTTTATTTTAAAAAGAATGTATTCCAACTCCAAGTTGACCATGAAAGAAATTATTAGGATCAAAAAATACCAAGAGAAGTGGTGGCGTCTAAAGACACCATTGTTGAGATACCACTGGTCAACCTGAATAATTTACCAGGAGTCTTCCTGCCTTTAAATATGCTATATCCCATATGAATACCATGGGGAAAACCATGAGTTCTCATAAGCCTAGAGCTCGAAAACCATTGGTAACTTGACTGAGTCAATTTTACTTGAATCACCATAACAACAAGGGAGATTAATGTACTCCCAATCATTGATCAACCATCTCACTTCATATCTCATATTCCCCCCACCCTTTCAAGCTAGGCTATTAGTACACCTGCCACTTTGGTACCTATCTAAGTGGTCCATTCCACAACTTGATGACTCCATGTGCCATCGTTCTACATGAATTCCTGATGAAAGTATTAAGGACTTACAACAATCCATGCTTCTGTGCAACATGTATGCTTGAAAAATAGGTCTTACGACATCCTAGGGAAATGCACCGTCCTTGGATCAAAATCCTTAGGGTGTTCACACACCATCGATGTTATCACACTATTATAACTCTCATCACACATTGGCTCCTTCACTATCCTCAAAAACCATTGATTCCATCTCCATTGCTTCTCTTATTTATGCCACCTCTCTTTCTCTCTTTCTATATCATCTAGCTTTGATGATCCATATCTTTACTTGGCCTTCTAACATTATTTGCAATATTTCATTAGTACAACTCATGTTCATTTAGTGGAAATAATTATGCTTTACTAAGGCCCTCATAGCCTTTAGCTGCACAAACACATTGTCTTCTCTCCATATCCCCATGGCCTCCAAAACATTTTTGTCACACTATTCTACCACTCCAACCACACATCACATTTCCATGCTTCTATAACTGCTCCTCAACAACTACTCTTTATGTTGCTCATTCTCAAACCTTAGCGTTGGATCTCTCTCAAGTAGTACACTTTTCTTTTGACAGTGTCATCCTAGGTTCCCTTTGCGTGGAAAACCCTAGACACCATTTTTTCGTATTCAAACACATTTTATGTGTTCTCAATTTCTCCCATGCTCTCCTTCACATTCTCATTTTGAAATATCGACTTTGCATAGATTTAGCCTCTTCCTTAACATTAGGTATTTTTCTTGCCACAAAAGTATTCTCCATTCAAGGAACACCCATATTTATCTCTATCTCATCACTCAGGGGAAGATGCTTCTCCATCCTATATTTAAGTCTCTCCTCTTGTTCAATTTCACCAGACCACATCATTTTTCCACCTTCCCGCAACTCCTTTCTCTATCATTATTTTAATATATATGAATCGATTCTTCGACTCAAAGTTTGTGTTGCCTCTATCTCTCTCAATAACTATCTTTGTCTCTGTCTGCTACACATCAAAATGACTATTTTATGGCCTCACATGACTACCAATTTTTTCTACATAGTAATCCTACCGATGATTGTTGAAAACATATAAATTTCATTGCCGATAACTACTCATACCACCATCACTAGGCCATAGCCTCTATTGTGCCTCTAATACTTTTGGCCACCATCCTGTCCACTGCCACCACCACACCAACTGATCTTGATTTCTACAGATCTCGGCTCCAATTAGATAAACCAATGGTAATGGTCTCTCTACACCAATATTTGGTGCACAACACATGCATAAATGATTTTCTATGCCATATTTGATCTCATGTCCATGACCATTGCTACAACATGAATCATCACACATAATATCTCTATGCTCAAAATTGTTCACTCCTCCTCCTTCTCGTGGCTCATTATCCATAGGACCCATAACTATTTCATGAAGGGTCAAGGCTTTAGTCCTTCAAGCACCCACTAGTGCTCTCATCGCAACCTGCATGGGTTTCTTACAACCATATGTCCTTGCTTCATTCATACATTCTTCTTGCTTCCTTTGTTGGGAAGCTTCTTATCAAATTTGGGATGAGTGAGCTCCTTCTTTGTGATGGCGATATTTTTTTTGGGGGATTCTTCTAATCAAGCTTATTCTCTACCTCTTCAGACCCTTTGGTATGCTCACACATTGTGCATTGAACTACCATCATTTGCACTGACTAGTCAATAGCTAAGTTGCTCAATGAACAAGTTTCCTTCCTCCAATCAACTCTTTTGGTTACTTAGGCTACTCCTGATTGACTATGCCTCAACTCAATAATCATCTATTGCACTCACCTCATCTCACTCTGATACTAGTTGTTAGGATCACACAGATGCTAAGAGAAGTGGTGGTGTCTAAAGACACCATTATTGAGATCCAACTGGTCACCATGACCAATTTACTTTGAGTTTTTATGCCTTTAAATAAGTTATAATACACATGAATACCATGTTCAAAACCATGGGTTCTTATAAACATGAAGCTCAAAAATAGTTGGTATCCTGACTAAGTCAAGTTTGTTAGATTTCAAACTTTTGTGGCTTTTGTAGAAGAAGAATTCTGATTATCCACAGTAATATTTGAATTTTGTCGATGTTTCAAATTCAAAGAGGATCCATCATCACGACAATGCTTGATGAAAGAAAAGCTAATGCTGATGTAGGAGGAATAAATAATTAAATGTAAAAATAAATAACTAAAAAAAATGAATAATAAAACCATAAATGTTCAACTTCTACATCCACGTTAGCTTTTCTTTATCAATCATTGTTTTGATGAGGGATCCACTTTGGGATACGAAACGTTGATAAAATTCGAATATTACTGTAGATAATCCTAATTCTTCTCCTATAAGTCAAGTTTACTTGAACCATCCTAACATCAATTACACATAAAGGTAAAGGTAGAGGTTTTTTCAAATAATTATAGTTAAAATTTAGATTTATCAATATTGATTTGATTATTAAAGTTAGATTTATCAACATTGATATGATATCAATTGAATTTTTAAAGTGTAATTTTTTAATTTTATATTATATTATTTATCCATTTTATTTTTAGTTAGATATAACAATATCTTAGTAAAACACTTTAATTTTAACACATTCTAAAAATAATAATAAATTTTACATCATTACTAAAATAAATATTAATATTGATTTGAATTTACCAAAAAATCTCAATGCAACCTCCTTTTTAGTGCAAAACATGTGTTTTTATTATTCTATGCACTTAGTAGATCTATAAGTAAGATCAATTTATGTTGGTTTTTAATATAAATTATATTATGTACAAATTTTACATCTCCATGTATAAAAATATTCTTATTTTAATTTTATTAAAACCTTTTTTACATACATATTTGCTTGGCATTTTTATTTGATATATTTTATAACTTTTTGAATTGAATTTTTCAATATGATATGTGTAGTATTGATTTTAAAATAATAATAATAATCTAAATTTAAGTTCACAACAAGGTAAACACCAAATTGGTATATGAAACTCCCTTGTTTTTTGGCATAATGGACCTAACTCTGCCCATAATTTGACTATTAAATAAGACAGTGGCCTACATATGCTACCACCTGTTTAATTTGAAGTTTTGTCTTCTTAAGAGGAAGTATATATATCTTAGAAAAAGTGTTTATGGTAAGCATTAAGTTTTTGTATGTTTAATAATTGAATTTAAATATTAAATTATGAAATATCATGGTTATTAATATGGTTCATCATTATTTAAATTTATTTTAATACGATCATGTATATTATGATTTTTTTTTTCTAATAAAAACAAATTACATTGTGTATTAATTTTTTTTTTTTAGCATTTCGATTTTTTGTACATTAATCTGAAAACAAATAATTAAAAAAACAAAATTTAAAGAAAATTAACTTTCATAATAAAATATCTAGTACAATGATATTATCAATGCTCTAGCGCTTATCTCAGATACAATGTCATTTCTAATTAGACATTGTATCAAAGATTAATAATAATATTGTATCATTTTTATACCTTCGAAGGAAAAGTATATTGTAATAAATTTGGGTAAAAATGCCTTGACTCTTAATTAATTTGCAGATTTTTAGAAACTATTTCTGAAGTTTATTAAAGTTTTGGTAAAATTAAATATTAAACTTGTTTTTTAAGAAATTGATTTTTTTTTTTTTTAAATTGAATTTCTAATTTTTGATTGGTGGATGAGTAATTTTATGTGGTTTAAAATCAAAATTAAAAAATAAAAAATTATTTAAAAAAAAACCTTTAATTGCCAAGTGTCCTCATAAATTAATTATCGATTTTTTTTTCCAAATGTATGGATTTTTCCATAATTAAGATGTTTAAAAAAAAACAGTTGTCAATACGTTTCGGGCTTTTATAACCATGGAAAATGGCCGATTTAAAAACCAAAAGCAACAATGCTGCATAGCACACTGATTTTTCCCTTGTTGATTTTCTTCATATTTTTCTCTTTTTTATTTTGGTTCAATCATTTTCCTTAATAAACCTTACCTATATTATATATTTTCACAATTCAATTTTAAGTCATGATGCAATATAAAATATAAAATTTAAGTTAACACTACAATAAATAATATTTTCTCTTTTCTCTTTAATGATAACTTAAAAATATAAAATAAAAAGATAATTTTTAGAAGTCTTTTGCACTCAAACTTAAGTCTTTGTGCAACTAAATTTTTTATTTTAATATACTAGACATTGTAATTTTTTATATTAGATATTTTATTACAGATGAATTTTTTTCCACACGATTAAGATGGCACGAGATAATCCATAGATTACTTATTTGTGGTTGAATTAGGATGAATATAAATTTAAAGTTAAATAAATAGTTTGTTACAATAATTAGCTTTTTAAAAATTGATTTATTTTATGTATATGATATACATACATTATTTAATATAAAGATACTAGACATTGTAATTTATCCTCTGTTAGAATTAATGCAGAAATATATTTTAGGAGGGAGTTAGTTCATTAGTTGAGCATATGCATTTGATTAGGATTTAGTTCCTATTCCTTTGGAGGTTGTTCTAACTTACCTATTTGAGTGTAAGTTATAATATTCATGTGTGTAATGAAATGATGTAGAGGGGTTCTACCAGAGGCAGTCTGCAGGTAGAGCTTTGCACATGTGAGCTGCCAGTTTATTAATAAAGTTGATTCTTCAATTTTTATCATGGTATTGGAGCTGCAGGTTTGAGAGGGCCTGCGAATCCTTGAGTGGGGAGTTGGTGGAAGATCACAGATCGAGTGATTTGGTCGTTGGTGCATGCAGTTCAAGTGATATGATTGTTGACGGTTGGTGGTTGCAGATCGAGTGATCTAGCCGCTTGTTTAAGTGTTGTCTTTGGTGAGCATCGAGTTAGCTGGATGTTGTTTGATAGATCGAGACTGCCTCAATCAACGAGTGTGGAGTATGCTGGGAGGCCAAGATGAGGAGGCGTGTGGTGATCTATGGCTATTGTGTGCATGCTATGAAAGGGTATGTGCAACGGAAGTGTGGAGAGGCCCATGTAATCAGTGACGAAGCCTTGCGAAGGAGCCTGAGTGGGTGGTTCTGTTGCAGCACAATGGAGGCGGAAGAGGCGTTAAGTGGTCTCCTTCCGTTGGTGAGAAAGGTGTTGCAGAGCAGATCGGGCCACAAAACTCTGCGTTTTTCTGCTGATTGGCAGCATAAGTGGAGGCAAGAGGGGTTTCTATCAGAGTTGTAGGTGATCTTGTGGTGCTAGAGGAGCCCGCTCACATAGGAAATGTGGCACTGGTCTCCCAACAGAGGAGCCTGCCTGTTGTGGCTGGTGGGTGAGAAGCAGTGTTGTTGCTCGGAGGGCATTGTTGAAGAAGAATTATGCGGATTATAAGTATGTTATTTGGTTATGACAAGAGTAGCCTCATGCTAAGAAATTGTGGAACAAATTTGTGCAGCGCGAGGCACAGTTGGTCGATCCGACTTCCTCGAATTCTGCATACGCCTTGCTAGCCATCAGGAAAGAAGCGGAACACATTTGAGCCAATCTAAGCAGATTTGGGTAGAAGCGAGCTGTGATTGTGACTAAAAATGTCTACGGATATATTTTGTTGATTAAGCAGACCTGCTACCATGTTGAGCGAGTTGGAATCGCTTCGGCTAAACTAAGATTGCCGACTCATCTCGTCATCTCATGAAGATCGTGGTGACTCGCTGGAGGGAATTCACTATAAGTTTCGTGGGAGAAGATGATCTGGAGAGATCTACCTCATCAGGTCGTGTTGACATCGCTGCTACCGGTCATGTGAGGTTGGGAGAAGGAGTGATATATTTTGGGCGTTGAATTGAACAACGAAGGATCTACTTTGTTGTTTTGCAGGTGAGAGGGTGCTGAGTATAGCGAAGGATCTCGTAGAGACCAATATTGGATCTTGAATCCTTTTTGATTGTAGTGAAATATTAATGTGAGGAGGGTCGAGTTGACGTAGGTGGATCGATCTGATCTGAGGTAGGGGTCTGATATGTCAAATGCAGCGGAAGCCAAACAGTGGATCGTGAATTTGCTATAGTAGTAATTCCTCCAGATTGTTGCCGAGGGAAATATTATAGGTTCGAGGTTCGTCGAGAGTTATTTCTGGCGCGATGACTGTGGAATCGAGAAAATTCAGCGTTGTGGCTGAATCTGCCATGAAACGAATTGCAGAGTATCTATGTTTGTACATTTAATTTTCAAAGCCGTGGAACTGTTAACTCTATGGCGACAAGTTTGCGCTCTGCTACGTGGTTATATTCACTGAGCTGCTGATAGTTTTGCTGTTATGAGCACTGTAATGCGAGCTGCGAAAAACATCATTGCTTGGAGTCGAGCCTGAGGTGGAG
This sequence comes from Pinus tabuliformis, assembly GCA_031772625.1. Lineage (NCBI taxonomy): Eukaryota > Viridiplantae > Streptophyta > Pinopsida > Pinales > Pinaceae > Pinus > Pinus tabuliformis. Next base: position 904,656,296 of record CM062810.1, on the reverse strand, counting down.
CCATGGCATTGTGAATCTATGATTGAGATCCAACAGGTTGCCAGCTCTAGCCTTGTGTGGAGATGACTTCGAAGTCAAGTTTTCCAGGAAAGAGAAACTTGAAGGTGTATTCAGATCAACCCGATGATGACTTTTAGGATTGAACCGGTTGGATTGTTGTGATTACCTGGTCGAATTCGTAAAACCCTTCGAGATCGGTGAATTTACATGCCGAGGCTTCAACTTGAATGCCCCAAGGAAAGTGCAGTGGGCAGCGGACTATTCTTGATTGAAGTGTTCTTGCACACTCGATGCAAGGGAGAAAATAGAAGGAGAAATGGGTCAACAAAGGAGACTGAAAGAGTCTCGAAGGAAACTTAGGAGAAATCATCAAAGGATAGATGCAGTATATTGTTTTTCTGAATTTGGTGAAGAGTTTTCAGTCGACGCTGATGGACTTATAGTTGATCAAGTTAAGGATCATGATGCAGATCTAGAATTTGTTGAAATCGTTAAGAGGTTAATGCCTGAGCTACCCTCTTTTTCAGGTATGAATTATGAAATCTGGGCAACTAAAATGAAAACAACATTATGGAAGGTAAATTTATTGAATTATGTTGAAGATGTTATCAATTTAAACTATGATAGTGGAGATGCATCAACATTACGTCTTATAACATCTGCATTAGATGAAAACATCATGTTCAACATACTACATGAATATGGTAAGATTCAAAATGCAAAAGTTTTGTGGGATATTTTAGAAATGAAGTACAGTTTGAATGAGGGCAAAGATGATGAAGGTATTGCTCTTGAAAATGATGATTGTGTTTTCAATCCCATAACTGATTGTGAAACTGAACATGTCAACATTGAAGATGCAATGATGGGTGATGAATGTGTGTCTATAATTGACATTAAAACATGTGATGATGAAGATACAACCATTATTGTAGAATCTGAAATTTTTTATGAAGAAAGCTTCCCTGATGCAGAGACCTATGAAGTCAAATTTGATGAGATCTATGTATCTCATGACGAGTGGATCAATCTGATGCATGAAAAGCATCTTATTGATGAGTTGTTGTTCAGTGAGAAGAAAATCCTATCTCCATATACAAATCAAACGCAGGACAACATGTTTGCAGCAACATAATTGAGTAAAGTGATTGAAGGCATGAATCAAACTATGTTAGTAGAGAGAGATGGAGAAATGAAATCTCTCTTAAAGGAGCAGGAAGACAAGAGCCAATATGGTCCTCTTTATGAACCCAACATTGCTTTTAAGGATGAATATTTTGTCATTCAAGAAAGAAACATTAAAAAAGTCCCAAGAACCTGCAACATTGAA